>JAGDYQ010000023.1:2665958-2679831 GCA_021962125.1 Bulinus truncatus | reverse complement strand
ACAGGCATACACACAGACATACACACAGACATACGCACAGACATACACACAGACATACACACAGACATACACACAGACATACACACAGGCATGCACACAGGCATACACACAGGCATGCACACAGACATACACACAGGCATACACACAGACATGATGTCTACGTCAGCATCCTGGATGGGTTGTGTGAGTGTGTGTGTGTATGTGTGTGTGTGTGTGAGAGACCTATCAGTGAGCATTGTTGCATGTCACTCAGCTAGGTGACAGGATTCAAACGACACTAAGACGCCAGTACATATATGTCAGTGTGATCTGTCGTCATTGCATGAGTAGGGCGTCTTCTGTATGGCAAAGGACATGTTATTACATCGGTATGTGGGATGACGTCCTACGCCTGTATGTGGGATGACGTCCTACGCCTGTATGTGAGGTCCACGTCCTACGCCCATATGTGAGGACGTCCTACGCCTGTATGTGGGATGACGTCCTACGCCTTATGTGAGGACGTCCTACGCCTGTATGGGACGACGTCTTACGCCTGTGTGTAGGTTGATCTATTGTCATTTTCTACATTGGGATTACGTGACGTCATTGATGATGGCCGCATTCGAATTTTATAGTCGTAACAAAAAAAAACAATATAGCAACACACATTGATTTTTGATTTTGATGCAAACATCATTATTAAATTAGATACTAGACATTCTGTACATAACATACACTTAAATTACGTTTCTATTATTTAAAAAAAAGGAAAAAGAGATACTATTTCAGCCCCGTAGCGTGAAAATTCTACAGCAAGGACCAGGCATTCTACAGCATGGGCCAGGCCATAGCAGGGGGGGGGGGCAGGAAATAAATGTTACTAAGTAGAGCAAACAAGCAGAGGGGGCCAGACAAAACGCCGGGGGGGCTGCCCCCTGCCGCCCCCCCCCCGCACGCTACGGCCTGTATTATTTCCCTGCATGATGTGACATTCTAATGTTCCTTAGTGTATCTGTTCATGGAAAAGGGGGAGGGGAGGGGGGCTGTTACGTAATTGCCTGGTCAGGTATGTCCCGACTTCGCTTGACTGGAGATTGGGGGGGGGGGGGAAGAGAAGAGATCATAAATAATTCAATTCATTTGCTTCTGTCCGCAGGTGGCGACTACCTGAGCTCCACGCAGAGCGGCCTGCCTTACCTCCTACCATCGCTCCTGCCTTACGGCACCCTCCCTTGCTCCTCCACGCCCCAGTGGGGGGCTCACGCGCTGTTGGCCGACTCGCGCTCCTCTGCAGAGGGACATGCGTTGATGGCAGGCCGCGCCCACTGGCCGTTGAGTATGACGTCACCGGTGAGCCCGCTGTGGGCCAGGAGGCCCCTGGCCGCGTCCACCATCGCCAGCGAGTCACGTTTGGGTGGCCATGACGTCTGTGTGACGCCGGAGACTCGCTGTGTGCAAGGGGCTTCGTTGTGTGACACAAGTGACAGCAGTCCAGGTATGTCTATCTATCTATCTATCTATCTATCTATCTATCTATCTATCTATCTATCTATCTATCTATCTATCTATCTATCTATCTATCTATCTATCTATCTATCTATCTATCTATCTATCTATCTATCGATCTATCGATCTATCGATCTATCGATCTATCGATCTATCGATCTATCGATCTATCGATCTATCTATCTATCTATCTATCTATCTATCTATCTATGTACTTAATCTAATGTATTTATATTGTGATTCTACCAATCTGTCCATCAATTATTCGTCCTGCTTACCGATTGACAGCTATTTCCTATCTTAATGAAGGATTATGACTACCACGTTTTCTAATTAGCCCACACCCCGTGCCTACTTAATCAATTTTCTTCATACATTTTTGTTCTCTACTTTAAGTAACAACCACCTTCTTTCATTTCTCATTTTTCGAAGATAACACAAAGAATGTCTATAAAAAAAACCTAAACAATAATAATTCTCAGCTGAAAATCATTGTTGCACACAAGACATTCCCATTCCTTCACTTATTTCCCAACAAAAACAAATATTAATTTGTACTAGCTAAACCTGCAAAACTTTTGCATAGAGTTATATCCCCGTAGGCTTGATCGGCAGGCGAGGTTATTTTTTGGTTTCGGGCAGATCCGATTTTTTTTTTCATGATTGTTTTTTAAACTGGAATACTGTTATATTAATTCTTTTACTTTCGATTTAAGGTAGCGCACAAATCGCTATTATATATTTTATAGTTTATTAAGGTTTTTATCAAAGTTTAACGTGACTTGACGCACATGTATTAATTATTTATTGTGATATACATTTCACATTACAATCCTAATATTTTTTTAACGAGACTCGAGAGTATTTGTGCTACAGGCACCAGCTGAGTTAAATGACGCCATCAACAGCGTGATGTGACGTGTCATATAATTATATTTGTTGAGATCCGCCAACAAACCCATTTTCCCAAAAGAGCATAATTCCCTCGGTTTCATAATTATCGTTCGAGGGTCTTCTTTCCGACGAACGGTCTGGGTCGTGTGGTCACTCTGGGACCGGTCACGTCACGGTCTGCTGTATCTCTGATACCACCTTGTCGGTCAGCAGTGTTGTGGCGACAGTGCCGGTGTGTGTATGTGTGTGTAAGCATCTCGTGTCTTCTAACTAAATATTTCACTGATTACAACAGTCCAAGCAGTCTTGCCTCACGTCTGATCCGTTCGCTTCCCTACCCCTCCCCACACCCCCTACTATTTTACATTTCTAGTATTATTTTTTATCAGCCGACGGGAGTCCCCTGACAATAATTTTGGTTGAATTGTCCTATCTTTTTTTATCTTCTTGCCCGCGTTACTTTTTTTCCAAACCTACAAACCCACACACGACATTCTTAATTGCTGCTCTTTTCTTCACATACCTAAAAAAATGTTCAATTCAGCATAATTATTTATGTAGTAGATTCTTTTCATTTATTTTAGTTTTAAATGCGCGTACTTAGTTATCGCTACACTTTATTTCAATATTTTAAAAAAGTAGATTAAAATGGATAAAAAAAAATTGTACTCAAACGGTGTTCCGTAAAAATGCGTTCCCATTCGGTGGGAATCGAAATCCAGGCAAAACCGTGTTACG
The DNA here is from genome assembly GCA_021962125.1 of Bulinus truncatus. Taxonomy (NCBI): domain Eukaryota; kingdom Metazoa; phylum Mollusca; class Gastropoda; family Planorbidae; genus Bulinus; species Bulinus truncatus. The sequence goes on along the minus strand of JAGDYQ010000023.1, from coordinate 2,676,711 downwards.
GCGCACCGAGTTGTCATATTTTATCATCTGCAGACGGCGTTTCTTGGCGGAGCAAGCGACGAAATTTAAATGGTGTTGCCAACTCTCAGTCGCTGCTTAAAAAGTGATGATAAATATTATTTTCTTTGAGTAAAATTTATCAAAAAATGTACTGTCGCATTAAATTATTTTAAAGTAAGAGTCGCAAATTCAAAAGGAAATATGACTAAGCAGTTATTAGAATGTGAACTTAAGTCTTGTATATGTTTTAAACGAGGGACGCATGAAGAACAATAAATAAACTATGACTGTCTTTTAAAGGTAGTTGTAAGTTGAAATAATTAACAAAAAAAAAAGGGACAGGGATTAGATGAAAGTTAAACTTATTAAATAATTTCACACTGAATACGTTGATTTTAAGACGCCAGCTATAGAATGATCCAGGTCATATGATCGATTCATATGTAAGTGTGCTGTTCATCTGGCACCAGTGTCACCAAGGCCACGTCTGTATTTGCGGTTAGAGAAGGGTGGGTCTTTTGGTGGTGGGGTATCGAACTAAATGAAGAACGAATAACAATGTGGGTGTTGGGTTGTGTGAGAGAGAGAGTGTGTTTTCTTGAACATTTCTTTCCTTAAACAAATCCCTTACATTGACATTTCTGGTTGTTATTTTTTTTCCTTTGACCGGACACATATACGCGGCGTTTAACTCTTAACCTTTTGACAACCTTTGACCCACACACATACACACAACAAAAATGCATTTAGAACAGTATTAGCCAACTAAAAACAGCAACATGAGAACATATGTTATCAGAAGTTTGTTTATGTTAACAACTTGTATATCTCTATGTATTAAAAATTTGTTCGCATAATGTTTACACACTGATATATTTAAGTAAACTATTGTTATCTTGAAGGGAACAATTTTAACAAAGCGAGCAAAAAAAAATTAAAATAGAACAAAGTTTCCCGCCAAATTGTATTCAGAAAAGAATTTCCCAGACGATTCCCACAAGCAGTCTCTGACATATTTTTCTTTCCTTTTTTCTGTTTACATAAATTACATTTGATATATGTAAATAAATAAAAAAAACTTTTATTCGTCTTGGAGATTTATGTATGTGTTCCAATATCCACCAAGTGCTGACTTGAATTTTTTTTCCGCTTTTTTTCACACATTAATTTTCCGTCTGGTTTCATTCCCCCATCATGGAAAAGTGACCTTATCTTATTTGTTCAGTTTCATTTTTTTTATAATAAAACCTTTGTGTATCAACCTTTATTTTTGTTTATTTTTTCTACTCTCACAAAAACAAGAAGATAGCATGGGGTAACATTTTTAAGGAAATAAATTAAATAAAAAAGAAAAAAATGCCAGAATTGTGTGAATGGCGCTATAATCTGAAAGAGTAATCAGAAAACTTCTTGTGTTTCATCTGTGGGGGAGGAGGAGGACCATGGGTGCATGGATTGTCACTGAGCATAACTACAACTTATCTGTGAACTATATCTACATGATGATAGTGGAAACCACTATGGGGATGGCCTAATCAGACCCCTAGAATCACGACGTAATGCATTTTGGCACTAGGGGTCACATGTTTTCAAGGTTTTTTTTTATTGTCTTTTCTTTTCTCATGGAAAACTTGCTAACCCATTTCTCACATACAGGACATTTTGAATGAGTTGATAATCTTGAGAAATAATAAAACAAATTGTTCCCAGGCGCAAAGTAGGTTGATTTTATGTTTTTGTTTTTCATGATGCTGAAAAAGTGTTCTAAAACTCGTGATTGTGCCAAAAACTCATGATAATATTTTTTTAAGAATTCGCTGATCGTCAGCGTCGGACAATTTTATTGTATTTTAAAAGTATACACAAAAAAATCTCTTCAAATACAACAACACTAACTTAGTATCTGAAGGAGAGAGTGTTGAATTCATGTGGTCATGAACATATAAATTATTGCCATGACACATTTATGATATGATATATATATATATATATATATATATATATATATATATATATATATATATATATATATATATATATGTCATATATATATATATATATATATATATATATATATATATATATATATATATATTGTAATGGTTTATTTATTTTTTTTTTCGAAATTCATCTTTATTAACATTGGCGCTCACACGCTAAATCCAACGAACGTCTAGTATCAAAAACATTTCATTTTTCTCAGCCGCGCGCTGAGAGTAAAACGACAGAGTTAGCAGCACTAGTTCGCCGTGACCGCCCTCCCACAACCTATCTCACTCGGTAAACGATAAATACACAAAATGTCTGCCCCGCCAACTGACAAAAATTGTCTTGAATTCGTCTTTTTGATAATTTAACTGATCACTTGTTTATCAAGTTTTCTTTGTGATTAATGGATAATTAAAAACTATTTAACCTGGTCGCTTAGACAAAACGTTCGCTACTGTACACATACAATTACAATTGGCTGCATTTTATAAGTTTAAGTTGTTACTGCTTTTTCTTCATGTTAGCTTATAAATAATTAACAGCACTGCTACTATATATATATATATATATATATATATATATATATAATGCATTCTAGCTAACTATACTGTTAGATATCAGATGACTTATAGCTACTCTTTTGCTCACATTACTAGCTCTATTTTCTATTACTTTTTAGCAACATTTTATTACTAGCTCTGATGGAAATGTCTTATTACTCTTTTTTTAGCTACACTGTTAAACCAAAACGATTAATTCAGAGAACCTATTACATTAAGCTACTCTGTTAAACTGTCTCTGATACTGTAGATAACATAATATGTACTTCTACTTAGTGTTTTTTACAAATACCTATTACTGTATGACTGTAGATACCCTCAGTTTGGCTAAGTATGTCATACTAGGCAGCTGCCTAGGACCGACACGACCAAGGGGGGCATCTTCCAATATCAATTACGATTAAACCTAGTGCCACGAGGACCCAGAAATGGACTTTCGCCTAGAGCCTCCAAATATCTCTTCCCCCCCCCCCCCCCGTCTTAAGGATGTCACTGCTTATCGCTAGATTGTATTGTTACGTTTGTTGCTGTAAATATCTCATTTATTAATTTAAGTAACATAATCTACCAATCATCGCATCTGTTGTTACAGACTGTGTCCTTGAACCTAAGCTCAAGAAGAAGCGCTTCGATTTCTCGAGATTGGCAGAGTCGGCCACTACCAGCGACCTCGAGGGGTGCCAGTCACCCGAGGTGGTGACCCCGCCTTCCAATCAGATCCAGGTGATCAGTCACGTGATGGGATTGGAAGAAAACATTCGCCTGCTGCGAGAAAACTACCGCTTGGGTCAGGTCCTGACCGCCGGCTCCATGGTGGACACACCCCTGAGGCACCCCATGTGCCCGACCGAGAAGATGATCAGAAGAACTAGAAGGTAGGTAGCTGGTATTCTGGTACAGAATGTTATACTGCGCGCAACAGTATAATTTATTGCACCTACATTAATATATTACTGCGCAATATTTTGATATGAATTTTATTCTACAGTGGCTGCTGCAATAATTTAATTACGCGGACGGGGTGCAGAGGAAAAAAAAAGGGGGGGGGAGTGATTTATGTAAAGTTTAAATTTCAATAAATTTTAGGGATTTAAAAAACGGAGTGGCTACGGTTCTGTCCCTGACAGAACCCGTATTTTTTACTTTTTTTTACCAGCCATATATAATATTGCTCCACACCCTAACCCTATCCCTAACCCTAATCCTAAAAAAAAAAATCTGAAAAAAAAAAAAAATTATATATGCCATGTTCCTTATACCCTAATATAATGGTTTTGGCTGGAAGTAAATCTCATCATGAGCAAGTTCAAAACGTGCTGAATCATGTCTTTACTTAATTGTTAAAAATATCTTAAATGTTATGTAAACATACCCCCCACCTTCTTTTTATTTGATGATGTCATTAATTTAGACCGTCTAGTGCTATTTGTACCCTCCCACCCCAAATTGATGACGCCATTTTCATGTTAGTAGTCCCCCCCGTTTTGATGACGTCATATGGACAAAAGCGCATAATTTAATCTTTTGTTTGTAAATGCAGAACCAAGAAAGAGTTCATCTGCAAGTACTGCGGGCGACAGTTCAGCAAGAGTTACAATCTCCTGATCCACGAGCGCACACACACGGACGAGAGGCCGTACCCTTGTGAGATCTGCAGCAAGGCCTTCAGGAGACAGGACCATCTCAGGGACCACAGGTCAGCGATTCTCAAACGAAACTAACACGACAACAAATAATAACTCATGGCGAGCCCTTTAGGCACTAGTGTTACCTTAGTTTATTAATGCAGAGAGAAAGGCTTATATGTAAATATATACAGGGGCGGATCTAGACAACTTTGACGGGGGGGGGGCAAAGGGCAAAGTTTTGACCCGGGGAGGGAGAGGGGCAAAACTATTTTCATTGTTGAAAATTGGGCTTAGAACAAAAAAAATATTTCGATAATTTAATGTCTTACCTAAACTTGCGGTAATGGGGGGGGGGGCATGTCCCCCCCGCTCCCTAAATCCGCCCCTGTCTGTCTATATATATATATATATATATATATATATATATATATATATAGTCATGGGCTACATTCCAAATATATAATGATTTACTTGATTATCTGGCATTAACATTTGTGTAAATTCTTCTACCTAAATTTAAAAAAAAACCTATCCTATACATTTATTTCTTAAATTATATATTAATTGCAGGTATATCCATTCAAAAGAGAAGCCATTTAAATGCGACATCTGCGGGAAAGGTTTCTGCCAGTCCAGAACTTTAGCCGGTCACAAGGCCACACACGGTCAAGGTCACCAGTACGTGCTGGACAAAAAGACAGGCCACGGCCAGCGCGTGCCCTCAGCGCTGTACTCCCTACCACAGGAGACCAAATCATCGTCGGTGGATCAAAAAACGACAGAGTTGGCGGTCAAGTCGGAGGCTACTGAAATGCCAACTGCGGGTGCTAAACGAGAGCATCAAGTAAAGAGCTTTACCATGGAAAACATTCTGGGCACAGTGTACTCTGAGAGTCAATCACAGTTTAGGTAAACAAAATTCTATTTCTCAAGTAGTGAACATTTTTTGGTGCATTCGGACTTTTTCAAAAACTACCGCAAGTTTAAATTTTACCATAATGAAAAAAAAACAAAACAAAAACTAACATAATAGTAACAAATTGGCTACAACAAAATTTGCCTTTAGTTCATCGGTAAACACTATGCACAGATGTATAAAACAAATTTCGCTTTTAGTTCAGTAGTATATACTATGTTCAGATATATAAGTGTAAAACGAAATTTGCTTTAGTTCATTAATAAACACTATGCACAGACATTTGTAAAACAAATTTCGCTTTTAGTTGAGTAGTAAATACTATGTTCAGATAGATAAGTGTAAAACGAAATTTGCTTTAGTTCATTGGCAAATACTATGTACATTTATATTGTCTAGCTATTACACCCAGTAAGCAAAAGGTTCGATTTGATACCTCGGAGAGTAGTTATAAGTTATGAATAAGTTATAAATAAATCTTTGATTGGGGTGGGGAAGGGGGGGGGAGGGGGATCTCCAACCCCCATTCAACGCACCACCTTCTATCTTTGCATAACGACAACGACACCTTACCTAATGAAGACACCCTTCTTCATTATCAGCGCCCTTCGCCCCTATGATACATTTTTTTTTCAATAAAAAAAAAAAACGGCCCTTTATGTACACATCATCACCCTGCTATCCACTTAAATGCCAACGCCCCCCCCCCTCCCCCCTCCCCCTTCAGAATTATGCCAGTGTGGTTAGAGTCTCTCACACAGAAGGACCACTGATCTAAATTCTGCTAAACCAAACAACATGAAAATTAACATAATTTTTTTTTTCTGATTTTTCTACGTACGGAACAACACATTCATTTGTTATTGTTATCTTATTGTATATCTTTTCTTACAGCAGACATCAACTGACCTTGACCCCGGCCACGTCAGTCTCTACGAATTCATCAATGTCGCCTGACAGTTTACGATAAAAAAAAAAGAAAACCATTTTATTGTTTTACTCATTTCTGATATTACCTACAAATACATAATACATGTAATGGTTAATGGCTGATTTTGTTGTAATAAATTTCAATGTATATATATATCATGTATTTTAATGTAGATATATAAAAATATAAAGCATTTACAATTACAGGCTACTGAAAATATGCCCATACATAATTGAAACTCTTTCTTGACATGTGATAATGTATTTTCTTCAAACTAAATTTGTCGAAAAAAATATAAAAAGTATTTTAAAATATAAAAAAGTATTTTTTTTTTGTATAGCAGGCAACTATTATGTGTGATTCTTGCTATCAGTATTAATTTTTTTGCTAATATGTATGCGAAATATAAAGTTTCATTATTGATTCAATTTTATTAGCTTTTGTAGTAGAACTAGTTGTCATGAATGTGAAGACATAAATTATGTTCAAATTATTGAAATAAACCGATGAAATGTCACAATGCTTGACATTAAAGAACATGTCAATGTACATCATATGACAGGTCAATGTGTGAACATCATATAGTCCTTACAAAGATGTCCTTAAATATTCAAACCTGGACCAAAATGCATGTAGCCTACCCATTTTTTTTTTCGTCGCCAATGTAAACAAAAGAAAACAACGGACCATCGCTATGAGCATGTTTTAATTTTGGTGAACCATTGTTATTTAGTTATAAATATTTCATTATATTTTTTTTTTTTGCCTTTGTTTTTTTTTTTGGTCATCCATCTTTAATTTGTATCTTTGTATATTTGGCCAGTGATTGCTTTTTTTCTTGTTCGTTTGTGCCATGTTGGACAACTAATGCCATTTTTTTTTAAAAAGGGCGTTAAGCAAATTTAATTTGTTCATATTCATATTTGATCTCTGCGATGCATAATTTTAACATTTTCTGTATGAAAAAAAAGTATTACAATGTAAATAAAATTTCAATATAAATCTGGCGTGCATGGCTAATTTATATGTTCATATGTATGTATATTTAAGTGCACAATCACAATGGCCCAAGCTGGCAACATTGATTGCTGACGCCTACGAGACACTGGTGATAGCCACCAGTCGATACATACACACATTCCTTATCACTGTAACATAGCACCATTTATATCTCTCGTTGAACTCTGTATATATATATATATATATATATATATATATATATATATGTGTGTGTGTGTGTGTGTGTGTTTTATGTTCTGTTATCTTTTTTTATGGATAACGTTTGGTACAAAAAATCTTAGCTTAAAAAGATTGCATACATTAACTTTCTGTATAGGACTACTAATTATTATTTTGATGCATTCATGTTTCCATTTTTTGTTTTTTTTTGTTAAATAAAAAAATATGAACATTTTCAAATGTTGTCTTAATTTTTTCAACCATCAAATTGTATTTTATCTCAGCTGTTGAGAAACTATCTCGCTTCCCTCTATCTCCCCCTCCCCCCCCCCCGGCATATGTCTCTTGCCCAAAATAGCCCCGCGCGCTTATTCCTCTATGTAAGGCCTGCCATGTACTGCATCTACTGTGGTTTGCCTGAACATGTATTATACATGTATGTTGCGAGTACATTCCTCTTTCCCCCCTAACCCCCATATTTCTACGATTAATATTGTGTGTTATCAGCCCCTTGAGGTCATGACACAAAGAAGTTATCTCCCTGAAAGGCGTGAGGACGAAGCGAGTTGCAACACAGACACAATGAGCGCCGCGTCTCACACCCTCCCCCCACCCACCCCCTCCCCCCACGTACAGTCTGATGCCACACCGACACACCAAGTGAATTTGTTACACTAATGTATACTTTACTCAATTCCCAAAAAAAACAAACAAATATGTTCGCGATGAACGTTTGTAAACTTATGAATAACAAAACTAAATAATTAGAACAGGGTGAGAGTGTATCAGACATGGCCGCCTCAAAGGGGTGTCGGGTGGGAGGGGCGGCAACACGAACACTTCCCGGGGGACCACGAGTCACCCTTGCTTTTTAAAATGTTATTCATATAAATATTGATCGTATGATACAGAGATGTTCCACCCCATTCAGGGGTGCCCTTAGTACGGGGCCAGTGCATGGAGCCATTGATAGTACGTGTTGCATGGATACCGTACTACATTACTCAAACCACAGGGGCCCCATCTGTCGCAGTAACCGTGTCAGTTGCCGATATACCGTACCATATTACTCTAGCCACAGGGGCCCCATCAGTCGCAGTAACCGTGTCAGTTGCCGATATACCGTACCATATTACTCTAGCCACAGGGGCCCCATCAGTCGCAGTAACCGTGTCAGTTGCCGATATACCGTACCATATTACTCTAGCCACAGGACGCCCATCAATCGCAGTAACCGTGTCAGTTGCCGATATACCGTACCATATTATTCTAGCCACAGGGGCCCCATCAGTCGCAGTAACCGTGTCAGTTGCCGATATACAGTACCATATTACTCATACCACAGTGGGCCCCATCAGTCGCAGTAACCGTGTCAGTTTCCCTTGACTCCTTCATCAAAGTCTGCCGCCTTATCCATCCATAAAGTTTCATAATCAGTAGGACGCGTTTTTAAGTCTTAAATTTCATTGATCATCTTATCTCTCCTCATATGCACGTCGTCGGGTTTTTGTGTGGCGGCCAGTGAGACTTCCCCCCCCCCCCCGCCCTCCCTTATTATTATGATTCATTACAACCTGTTTACACCAAAATCTTGACAAACCGACTAAACGATGCAGCGCTAAAAGCCTTACTATTTTTTTTTAAATATATTAAAAGCCCTACTGCGGCACTGTCATGCTTCCCCCCCCCCCCCCTTTCCCTTTATACGTTGAGACCGATGAAATGTTTGACTAAGTAAGGAACACTAAGACACAACGTTCACTGCAAGACAAGCTTTTCAACCCATTAACCGTTTCCTCCCACTTCACCGCATTAGAGGGGGGTGATAAGTATTGTCAAACTATTACCTCTCTATTACTGTATTAGTAACATGCTGGATGATTATACTTTCCTATGGTAACTACCAATCTCTCTCTCCCCTACTCCCACATAAATTACACACATTGTATAATGAGCATGCTGATACAACCCCCTCTCCCACCTCAACCAGGGAGAGGACATGTGTGGCGCCCCGAGAAAGCAAGGCTATTGGTCCACCCCCCCTTTTCTGCTCATTGCCGTAATAAAGCCCAGGGGAAATCGGCAGCCCCCTCCCCCCCCAACCCACCGACCCAGAACTCTTCTTCTATAAGCTGATAACAACACGGCAGGGCCCAGTGCTCATCGCTTCATCCATAAACTGATAACACCACGGCGAGATGGGGGTGGAGTAGTAAAAGCATGACAAGCTCACTCACAGAATGTCAGTAATTCACAGAATGTCAATATTTCACAGAATGTCAGTATTTCACAGAATGTCAATATTTCACAGAATGTCAATATTTCACAGAATGCCAGTATTTCACAGAATGTCATTTCACAGAATGTCAGTATTTCACAGAATGTCAATATTTTACAGAATGTCAATATTTCACAGAATGTCAGTATTTCACAGAATGTCAATATTTCATAAATATACGTACACAGGGCCGGTTTTAAATTTTCGGGGAGAACATGTCGGGTCTCTGATGTCTTCCGTTTTCAATGTATCCTCAAGACTGATAAGTAACGTTTGTTTTATACCCGTATAAACTAATAATCACTGTAACAATAGCTTTAGATAGATTCATACAATTTTAGAACCACTGGTTTAGTTGGGTGGTCAACATTGAAAGTTCATGGGCCAAAGACACAGGCAGAGATTTTGATAATTAGAATTCCAGCGTGTTATCTTTGTTTTGGGTGGTATAAATCTGTCAATGAGCATCGATGACACCGGATGTACGTGATAAGACGTAATTAGGGAGACAAAGAAATACTAGCCCATAGTGAGTTTTTAGCCGCACCAATCCCTAGGCTGGAATAAGATTCATTAATATGTAAATGAGTTAGAAAGGTTGTTAGGGAGCCAATCAGAAGTTCTGGGCGTTTGGGGCACGTGATAATTAACCATCACATAAAAAGAGATGTAGCGAAAATTTCGAGAGACCGACGAGATACATTCAGACTGACGATAGACGTCGAGACCTACCGATCGACAGAACGACTATAGAGATAGAGACATCAGGACACCAGATTAGATATACGTACTCTTGCCTGTAGGACAGTATACATATTGGATATACGTACTCCTACCGCAAGACAGTATACATACTAGATATACGTACTCTTGCCCGTAAGACAGTATACATGTTAGATATACGTACTCTTACCGCAAGACAGTATACATATATTGACAAGTTATTAAGTATACGTACTCTTATACGATAAGACAGTATACAGGTGTTCATAGAGAAATCAAGTTATTAAATATACGTACTCTTACTCATACGAGAAGACAGTATACATTCAGAGATAAGTTGAAGTTTAACAGTACACAGTCAACGTTTATTCTGCTAAAGCATGTTTGTGAATATTTCGGCACTTGAGTGCATTTATATGTGTTTTATTATTATTTAAATAAATGTTATTGAATCGTGGAACTTGGCTTTATTCATGGTGTGTTTGTGTGTGAGTGCCAAGAGACTGAACGCTACCATCTTTGAAGTAAAACCAGAGAGAATATCGGGTC
>JAGDYQ010000023.1:2567041-2665458 GCA_021962125.1 Bulinus truncatus | reverse complement strand
TTTGGCCAGCTAGGATTAAACATGTGGTCAAGGGGTCAACATTCGAGATGTTGATAGAAAATAAATATGTTGTTTATTATTCTAGATATTAATGGAAAATAAATATGTTGTTTATTTGTAAATTGTATTGACCAAATGAGTGAGAGACAGAGCGATGTGGTATGTTCGAGATGGATGGAAGGAAATTATATAAAGACGATGTACAGTTGAGAAAGTGGTTGGAGAGAGAGAAAGGAGTTGAGTCAGATTAAGTCAGTGAAGTTATTTAAGTTCAGTAGAGTATTGAGAGTATTCGAATACATATCCAGAAGTTTTAGTTGATCAGTTAAGTTCATTGTTTACAAGAATAATTCATTGGATTTATTCTGTTTATTTATGTTATTGTGTCGTTAATAAATCATATGAACCATGGACAAGAATTGAGTTCTTATATTAACCAGTTCATACAATAACATTCATTTACATGGTGGCCAGCAACTTAGTGAACCCGTCTCCGAGGACACATTGATTGGAATAATAATATCATTCGTTGATTCATCGCTGGACAGTAAATTGACCTGAATAGAATATACACACTTAACGTGTGCAGTCAAGTGGAACATTGTTGTAATCTAGTCTTGCGAAGCAGGTCAGAAATTTCATGAACTTTCAAGTTATTTATAACTGTGCTGGACTGGACTATTTATAGTACAGGAACTGTAGTAAACGATTGTATTGGAATTTATTCGAGAACAAAGGAGAAGGTCAAGTAAACAAGGGACATAATTATTATTAACTTGAGATAATTTAATTTAATTGAAAATCGTTGTGTATAATTCCAATGTACTAAATTTTTTTTTATTCATGTTACATGTATTTTTCAAATGAATATTAGACTAGCTAATTTCATTTGCTATTAGAAATTAATTTATTGTCTTTTTGGAGTTATATATACATTTTTGTATTATTGAGTGAATTTAAGGCTCCACTTAGACACTAGATTTAAATATTTGTTTAGTGGTATATGTCTAGTTTGTTTATACATTTGTTTATTGATATTTGTATTCCTCTTGTAACATTCTTTCATCTTGTCCTAGATAATTTCATGGTTCATTGTATATGTTGTTATTTTGATGTCATTATTATAATATTTTGTATATAGATTTGATAATATTAATATTTTAGTTCGTGCATTGGATTGATTGCTACACATCATACCTCAATTTGAAATTACTGAAAAACAGAATATATAAAATGGCATATATTGAATCTTTGGAAGATAGTACTGAAAGATGGTTATGGTATGCTGATATGCTACGTCTGAAAGGAAGAGAACTGTCACACTTTATGAAGGAAAGAGAAAAATATTATGAATTACACAAAACTAGATATTCAGGAACTATATCCGGAATTAACAAATTTGATGGAAGAACATTTGAAATTGATGAATATTTTATAGATTTTGAAGGATTTTGTGATCTTAATGATATACAACGTAGTAAATGGACAACTCAACTATTTGAATCTTGTGAATGTGAAGCAAAAGAAGCTCTACTCACTATACCTAACTATGATGATCTTACATATTGCCAAGTCCAGTTGAAACTGTGCAGATATTTCTATAAAAGTAAAAGAGCTCGAGAACTTGAATGTGATGAACATAAATTAGATTCTTGGGATGTAGCTTGTTTAAAAGGACGACAAATTGGTTTACAATATGGAAAACTAGCAGAATTTATTTTAAAAGAAATTGGAGTAGATACTATACAGAAATGTACACAAACAGAAAACGTAGATGGTGAAACTACTGATGTACAATATCAGAATATAATGGATAAACTTCTCAAATTAAACATCAATATGGAATTAATCATTAACAAAATTGACGAAGTGGAAACGAAACTCAGAAGTATGCAGGCTGACATAAGCGATTTGAAAAGTAAACAACACAAGACTGAGCTAACATATGCTGATGAGCACAAAGTAAACAATGAAGTTATCTCAGTAGTAGAAGAGAAATTAAATACAATAGGATGTGAGATCACATGTATAAAAGAGAAAGTAATGCATACCAGTCAGACAAGTAATGATAGAGACAATAAACATACTCAAACGGATCCTAATGACAACGTTAGTCCAGAACATATCGTTGGTACAATGTTGGTAGAAACACATTGTAAAAATACCAAATATCCAACTAATAACAAAGTTGAACAAGTCGTTTCGTTGTTTAAAAAAACTAGAAATCAAAAGGATGATAAAAAAGATTGGACAAGAGATGTCAATGAATCTAGAACAAATATCAATGAATCTATAACAAGACCAAATGTCAATGAATCTAGAATAAGATCAAATATCAATGACCGTAGAACAAGGTCAAATCTCAAATGTGCAGTGAGAACAAATGTTAACGACTCCAGAAGGACAGCAGAGATGAATCATTCAAGAAAGTTCTCACAAAAAAATAAAACAACTCAACCAGAAGTAATTTTTTGCAAATATTGTCGACATATAGGACACAGATACAAGGATTGTAGATCAAGAAGAATGAACATTGTTTGTTACAGGTGTTGCAAGAGAGGTCACATTGAAAAACAATGCAAAGAGTTCATGACTAAGAGAAGGATAGATCCGTACATAACCAAGAGAAGAATAGATCACAATGGAAAGATGATGCATGACTACAGACATCATAGAGAAGTGAATCAAAATGAGCACAGATACAAGCGCTTCGGCAGGAAACCAGATAACTACAGAACAATATATCATAACAACAGAAATTATGATGATGAAAGACAGCATGTGAATGGTGCAAGATGTCGTGATGCAGATATGTCGCTGGATGAATGTTTCAATAGAAGAGTCAAATGCTTTAGAAGTAAATTTAAATTTTTTAGACCATATGTGTACATGAATAATTAAATAATTTTCATACAGACTAAACTAAAACAAAATAACTATTGTAAAATATTACATTGTTTGTTTTATATCAATCTGATCTATGATTACATGTACTTCTTATTTTTGTGTTTAATCACAAGATTATATGCATTGTATATGTACATATTTTTGACACTATATATTCACTTAAATTACGTTTAAGAAAAAAAATGTATAACATTTTTTTAAGGAAAAGGGGGGAGGTGTCATGGTATAGTTATGAGTACTACGCACACAGGTGTGTGTGTATCTTTGGAGTTTGGCCAACTAGGTCAACATGTGGTCAAGGGGTCAACATTCGAGATGTTGATAGAAAATAAATATGTTGTTTATTATTCTAGATATTAATGGAAAATAAATATGTTGTTTATTTGTAAATTGTATTGACCAAATGAGTGAGAGACAGAGCGATGTGGTATGTTCGAGATGGATGGAAGGAAATTATATAAAGACGATGTACAGTTGAGAAAGTGGTTGGAGAGAGAGAAAAGAGTTGAGTCGATTAAGTCAGTAAAGTTATTTAAGTTCAGTAGAGTATTGAGAGTATTCGAATACATATCAGAAGTTTTAGTTGATCAGTTAAGTTCATTGTTTACAAGTATAATTCATTGGATTTATTCTGTTTATTTATGTTATTGTGTCGTTAATAAATCATATGAACCATGGACAAGAATTGAGTTCTTATATTAACCAGTTCATACAATAACATTCATTTACAATAGTTAAATAATACCACTGTAGGGGGGGGGGTTAAGAGTTTCACCATTATAACGATAGTAAAATGTCTGGGGTTTTTTTTAATGCAGCTCATATTATGTTAATGAAAGCTGCATTCTAGTTTTATATAGTAAAAAAATATTTTTAATGCAGCTCATATTATGTTAATGAAAGCTGCATTCTAGTTTTATATAGTAAAAAATATTTTTAAATGACAAACCATAGCCAATACATGTATTAAACTTTTTTTTATAAAGAATAACAGGAAAAATTCTTTGATCGGTGGCCACATTAATATTGACACTATAAGAATGGCATTCGGCCGCCATTAATCCAGACAGGGCACAAACATTAGAACTGTAGCAAAGGGCAAATCAATACCACAGCAACCAATAAAAAGCAACCATAGAATAGAGAAGATCAGTTATTCTCTCAGGAAGCCAGCTGAAGATATTACAAGAATGCCCTGCGGTGGAACCCCCCAAGGCCAAACACAACCTAGAGATCTTCAGCCTAAACAGGAATTAAAACAATGCAACCAGACACAGAAGTTGAGAAAAAGCCTTCAAAAACCCATTAGTGATGGTCAGATATTAAAGAGTCCTTTGCTCCACAAGGAGTTCAAGGAAATAAGTCAAGCATGCTCTGTGATGGTGAAGTGTCCATTTTCGATTACAATAATATCTCTGCTATTGCTGCATATAACTGTGGATACATTTTTTCACATCAAGTTGCTTATAATGTAATGGGTGCACAAGAAATATCTCACTGGCCAGCATTTTCCACCTTTCTTCTTGACCAATGTCCAGTATTTTTTGCCACACCATATATAAATATACCAAGGACATTTTTTTTAGCTGCAATTCCTTGTCCAAGGGAATAATTATTTAGTACTTGAAAAAAAAATCTTTAGGATGTGTGTTCAGCAAGTTGAAAGAAACAAAGTAATTCTTCATGCATATTTCCTACATACTCAGCCCTCAAAAAAATATTGACACTGCCTTCCATTATTTATCTCTGTTGATATGTCAAAAGGAACTGAAATAAAATGGGTGTATTTTTAGCATTATTAAAAAAAACTGATTTTCAGTATATTCATTCAGACTTGAGCTCGGCATCTAACAGTCATTGTAAACCAAAACATGCATCCCTATTCAAGAACACTTTTCACTTTCAGCAGCTAGTCATTAAACCAAGGATGTTTTAACAAAGGCACCAATGTATCTCTGATAGATTTTGAATTCATTCATTGTCATATAAAGCCAACATCAAAAATCTATATACTGTATATGCTTAATTGAAACTCTATTTCTCCATATTTTACAAAGCTAAACTGTTGTAAATCTACAAAGTAATAGGGGAAATCTATATACACAACTGATACCGCTTTTATTCTCCTTTTTTTTGTGGTTTTTCAAAATATTGGTAGAAAACAGAACATTACTCAAGTTGATAAAACAATGTTAATACTTAGGAAAAATATCCATAACAAATACATTTACCATTTATAGTATACATGTGCTTGCATAGTAATCCATTTTGTCCAGAATTTTTTTTACACTATCCATATTTTTATGAGTATTTTTTTTAGTCATTATAATCAATTAGAGCAGCAGTAAATCACTGATTCTAAAAAAAAAAAAAAATTAAGAACCACATAATAAATTAAATTAATCATTAAATACCTGAATTTCTTTAGGTAACACTGAGCATCTTTTAATAGCAACCAATCGCTGACGGACAGGAAAGTGCTCTTTCACCAACATTCGCCTTTTATAATCTCTAATCATCCATCTATTGAGAAAATGATGCTCAAAGCATTTTTCTCGCACTGGAACAGCTGTGTTCACCGTTGTTGTTGTTGTGGTGCTGCCTGTTACTTGAAGGAGACTTTTGCTTATGTTGCCAGTTAGATGAGAAAACTTGAACAGTAAAAAAAAAATTGTTAATTTTTTTATGGTATGGTATTACTTTGAATAAAATTTTTTTCAATGCTATTCTCCAATAAATATTTTTTTGCTAAATAATTTAATACATCTAAGTGTCGCCAAGCATGAATGGCTTTATGGGTAACTTGCCAGAAAAGTGTTTTGCAAGGCAAGCTAAAATATTTTATAAATACTATTTTTTGTTTAAAGGTAAAAAAAATTATTTTAAATTGATAAATGAAGGTTTTATAATATGAGTAGATACTGTAATTTTCTTGCCAAGCATTATGTGATCAATGTTTATAAATATATTAAATGCTGTTTATAATAGTGATCTATGTATTATTTTCACTGTGTAGTAACTTTACAATGATGAAAAAAAGAAGAAACCCTTCACTTTAAATGAGATATTAAATGTGTGTAATATGTAGAAAACAGAGTGAAATTTTATAGTGGTGGGGAGGGAGGGAGTTTGAAGTAAGAACAGCACTACTTGTAACATTTTTATAAAATGTTAAAATAAGTCCGTTTTGCAGGAGGGATAGTCTCAAATTTTAAAAATATTTTAAAGCGGAAGAGTTTTGCGGGGCAATTTTTAAAAAATCTAAAATGGTAACTTGTGTTATTCCTTATTATGCATTTGAAAATCCCAATCTTACAATGTTTTCTTTAGTAAAAAAAACTTCTTTCCCACATAAGCACTTCTCTGGAATGAATCATGCTCGTAAACTAAAATACATATAAAATTTGCAAATGTGTTATTAACTATGGCTTAACGTGATGCCGTGAACTCCTTGCAGAGCAAAGGGCCTCTGCAACCACTCTCCAGCACACTTTACATCTAAATATTTTTTTTTTAAGAAAAGGGTCAACATTGTAATAACTGAAGAAGGGGGGAATACGTTTAAAATTTTCATTCTGAAAAATCACCTAGTAATCTGAGATCTTCCTATATCTTAGTTGCTGAGATGTTTGACCTGCAAGTGAAATGTGGATCAAATTCAATAATTTCTGTGTTGTTTTTTTTTAAATATACAATGTACTAGCTGCAGCCTGTAAAACCTTTGCTAAATGTGTGTACTTATTTATGAAATAAAGGCTAAACTTTGAGATTCTTCTATCATCAATGTGTAATTAAATGGGTCTAATTATTTTATCTCAATAAATAAGTTTGAAAAACTTATTAATTCTAAAAAAAAATGAGCAAAAAGATATTTATTATTTTTTTAACGTTTTTAAAAAATATCCTAAACGAGATTTGAGCCCCCCTGTTGTCAGAACATGACATCCAATAACTAAACAACTCAGAATTAATATGCATAACGGATGTAATATTTCAACTACTAAATAAAAAAAAAAAAATTTCAACAAATTGTCTCAAATATATCAGTCTTTTCAATGTTCTCATTTTTTATGCCACTAATAAGGTTAAACTTTACTACTTAATATTGCAAATTGGGAATTCTTTGTACTTTAAATAAATACATGTAAATATAACTAATAAAATGGTGATATTCAATATTCTCCATGACCTTACTTTAAGCCTAACCTAACTTTTTTTATGGAAGCAGTATTTACTTTGAAAAAAAAAAATAAACAATAATGTGATGATTGACAATTTTATAATTAGAAAATTTTCCTAAATTAATAAATGTTTTAAATTAGATCTGCTTTTAAAACATATTATAGTTTAAATCAGGCTTGCAGAGCCATCATATTTTTTCCGGCTCCAGCTCCCTATTAAGATAGTATCAGACGAGACAAAAATTTTTGTAATTGCTCCACGCTAACATGCCACTGATAAAAAGTTATGCAAATTTCACCGCGTTCACCCCCATAGTCAGGAACTTGAAAAATATACGCAATTTCGGTTTTACTAAAAACAAACCATTTCAGTGCATCCAGCAACATATCAATTTTTTCGACCGAGGTTTCACTAGTTGCCATTTTCATAAGTAATAAAAAGTTATTTCAATGATCAAATTAGCAAATAGTAAAATGATACATTATTTAGAATATTTTAAAGACTTCAGTATTTATATATATTATTTATAAATTCGAAGTGACTATGACCCGGGTACCAATAAAGTCTTAGCTATACATAAACTTTATTATTGTTTTTTGTTTATTTTTTATAATTGTTTGAATTGTATGATTTAATCATTACTCAGTGTCTAGGGTTCCGACTAAGCAGACTCTGTATTATTATTTTTCAGGTTCCGTCTAATAAAGTTTAAATATAGCTAAGCTTAGTGCATATTTGCCACAGGTCCAAATAACAATCAGATTTGGGACCCGAGTCCGAATAGCCACAGCCTTATAAATTTATCTACTCTATTTCAGCTATTCTGTTTATAATAAAATTGTTAAATACAGAAAGTGACCATTTAGTTTTTAGTCTATATCAAATTCGCGGTCAAATAATATACGAAATTAAGTGTTCTATTTGTCGTCGTAGTAAAAATTTATTTTTAAATGATTGATACAATTATTCTATGAAATAAAACTGTTTTAATTTTATATATAACAAAATAACATGCCATTAAAAAAATTTCGGAGGGTAAACAAGATTTAAAACGAACACAAAACGATTCCCCATTAAAGATTTCTTGTGGTGATGTGTGTGCACAATATCATTTAAATGCTTTTACTGTTGTGGCGTTCATAAAACATGACAACATTTCAAATTGTAGGAGGCAAACAATCAAACAAATTTGGAATTTTAATGCTAAAAAAAAAATTCTGCTGTAAAAAAAAAAACATTTCGGGAGCCATGGAGCCGCCAAATTTTTTGGCTCTGGCTCGGCAAAAAGTAGCTGCTCCACGGCTCCGGCTCGGCTCCGCAAGCCTGGTTTAAATACATAATATTAGTTGAAGAAATAACAAATCTAAACATATGTTCAGCCTCTGAGAGAATAGTCATGTGTGCATTTAATACTCATTACATAATTTAATCATATAATTTAAATATACATCATATTAAACAAATATTATAATCTGTGTCTTAGATATTAATTTTATAAAATTTTCTATTTTTTTGTAAATCTAAATTTGTTATTTTTAAGATTCATTTTAATATCAACAGTTAACATTCCATATCTTCTACTTCATTTAATTTAATTTGATTTTATTAAAGAAAGAGTCACATGATGGAGAAAAAAAAATAACCACCCAATATTAATCATTTTATGTGGGAAAATTAATCATCTCTTTTGAAGTCAAAATAAAAAAAAAACCTGTCCTGAGTTAAATTATGAAGATAATGACACTATATTTGGCTTGTGAGAGAAAGTTTGGCGAAGTAAAGGTACAGTTTCAGTGAGGAAAATAATGCGATAAGGAATTAGTTCACGTTGTCAGTGAATGAATACATTTTTAGGGGTGACTAAAGGGCAAGGATAAATTTTATAAAATTTAGTCTAATGTATAAAACATTGATGAAAAATTCTCATAGATGGGGAAGAGATAAAAAGGTTATAAAACATTTTTAAAACTAAAAGAGTAAAAGTGGTGCATATCCATATATTTAATTTTTTCTGTACTGGTTCGACACAATCACAAGATAAATAAAAAGGAAATAATTTAGTGGTTGGGGACCACTGGCCTATAGTACTGATCCGGTTGTTGCCTATATACATTCTATCATCTATGGTCACTAGCATGGGCGTCGCTAAGAATTTTTCCAGGGGGGGGGGGGCAAATAACAACTTTATGACATTTTTTTTAAATGTAGGGGGGGGCAAATGCCCCCCCTCTTATATGACATTTTTTCAAATTGTAGGGGGGAGGGGGCAAATGCCCCCACATGAATACGCCCATGGGCACATAAGCAAGTCACATAACAACAGAGCAGCATAATAGGTTCATCGCTAGAATTATGCACCGTTTCATGGATGCGTTAACAAAAAGTCCCTATTATCGTTCTGGCCTATTTTCATATTAAAAATTTACGAAAAATCTACTTCCAACCACAAAATATGTATGTGTCAATTAAAATTTACATGCGCAGTGTATACCAGCAATTTGATATCAAAAACTTTTGTCTAAGATTACTTCTAGGCCAATCTAGGCTTAAATTTACATCTAGGCTCAGTAAGTAAGAAATATTGCCAAGATGACTCAAAAACTCACTGCACAAGTACATGAAGTATGCAGTCTAGTTCAGACTTCAGACAAAAATATAAGTAAATACCAGCGAAGTTTTCAATTCTACACATTGTTGTCTGTGCCTGAAACATTGACATAGCTAGTATTTTTTGTTTAACTAAAAGCTAACCAAATAACCAAACCAAGCAATACTTTATACAAGAAAAATCACTACTTTCCTTGACTTGCCCACGGACCACTTTGAAGCTCCCCACGGACCCCTAGGGGGTCCCGCAGACCAGGTTGAAAACCTCTGTACTAACTTATAGGAATATAGCTAAAAAATGTTAAATATGCCAATGTGCCAATATGGTTTTTGGTTTGCAGGATACATTAATTTTAAAAAATAGGCAAACGAAACAGTTCATTTTGTTAACTCATCTAATACCTTAGTTGCACTAAATGATGCAATGCGCGATACAAAAGAATTCATAATAAACATATCTTTTTATAAAAAAACTTAGTGACGAAGGAACTACTATCGATTTGATTGCAAAACTACGTGCAATTAACACAAGGGCGCGGCCATCTTGAAAAGAATTGCACCAAACTATCTCACGGTTATACCTTAGTTGCTCCAACTGATGCAATGCGTGATAAAATGGAATTCATCATCGATATATTTTAATATCTTAGTATCAAATTACTAATATCGAAGCTTTTTCAGTTGTATGCAATCTACCACAAGGGCGCGGCCATCTTGGAAATTTACAATAATCTTGAAACATTAACTTCGTTGTGATTGTAAAGCCAACGCAAAGAAAATTATATTGTTCATTATAACGGACAATGCGTTTTTCGTAATATTAATTATAATGTGCTCGTCAGAAGACGATTAAAGTATGTTCATATATAACTCAGTATATTGTCGACGATCGGATGTGTGTAAAATATAATTTATAATATGACACTTGCAATGAAAATAAAATTGACACTCTAGTGGGTTGATGGGCTCACACATTTTACCACAAGTTGTGACTCAAAGCTGCTTATTTACTTGTATAAAAGAAAAGGGAAGGTTTTAGCTATTTTAGGGAACTTTTCATAGTTAAAATCATTTGAAGAAGAAAATACAAAATATGAATCTGTCTGGTAAGAATCTACCTTAAAGCTTTGCCAGAAACCCATACTCAGCTGTGTACATTTTTTTTTTGGGAGTATTTGAACTCGTACTTACACCTTGAGTATCTTCTTTTATTAACTAGCTTTTTTTAAAACGTACGTAGGCCTATTTGCACCTTAAGTACACCTTGTACTCGTGCTTATACTTGCACGGTTAGTACTCTGAACATCTCTATGGTTTACACGTTCCGAGTGTTAGGCCTAGATATACCAGGATCTCAAAAAACTATTCGGAAATGCATGGTCATTCTCCAGAAACTGATTTGTTTGTTGGGGTAGACAGCATAAATGTCAATGTGTGCAAAAAGAAAAATTTTCTTTAAAAAATGCAACAGCAAAAATATATTTAAAAAAAATGGGTCGAAAAAAATATGGTGTTTCCAAAAATAAGTTAATTGGTGATAGTTTGAAGTAAAGAGATATTAGTAGACCTACCATTTTATATATCACCCATTTAAAAAAAAAAAACAACTATTTTGACTCAATATTATTTTTTCAATCAAATGTTTGCCACAAGGCTTGTTGAAATGAAATCAAAGATACTAGTATACTAGTATACATGGGCGTCGCTAGGAATTTTTCCAGGGGGGGGGGCAAAAATTTTCCGGGGGGGGGGGCTAATAACAGTTTTATGACTTTTTTTTAAATGTAAGGGGGGGGGGGAGCAAATGCCCCCCTCTTATATACATTTTTTCAAAATGTAGGGGGGGGGCAAATGCCCCCCTTGCCCCCCCCCCATTAATACGCCCATGCTAGTATATATCTATGGTTGAAATTGTGACCCATAATCCAGGACACTGTCCAAAAGTCCTACTGTTTTTTTTGACATTTTTTTTTTACCGTTAAGCTCTTTGCGTTTGTTTGTTTGTTTGTTTTTGCATACGTGATGACATTCGTATCTACAATCGCTGGAGTTGTTGACTAAAAGTTTGGATTTTGATTTATTGGTATTGTGATACTTTTCTGGGAAAAAGACAGAAATAGTTACACTAGAATAGCTTTTAACGCTTATGATTCAAAGCCAATCCTAAACTTCGAACTATAGACGCCATTTCCTACTACTGTAAATTACACTATAGTTAAGTTAAATTATAGACCATGTGTGCATTAGTTGTGGTATTGTGTACCGGTAACACTAAATATATAGGCCTATATAGTAGCATATATAACATCGCTATATGTTTTTAAAAAATCCTCTACAAAAAGATACAATAAAATGCCGCCATTTGTTATTTTCCTTTTTTAATATTGTGGCACCTAAATATTGACATATAATAGCAGGGCCACCTTACGAAATGGGTGGGGGGGGCTAATTTAACGGATGCTTGCGAGGCGCCACTTCGGATTTGTTTTACAATAACAAATATTACTATTAACATAAATGTAAATTACGGATGCCTGCCTGGCGTGGGGCCCAATTATGAATAAATCGCCCCTAAGACCGCTCCTGCGTAATACAATAATACTCAAATACGTCACCTTTCGGAACAATCAATTTAAAATTGACAATGCGCTTTGAGAATAATTTATATTTCAATCGTATATAATCCTTCAACTAAACCATTAAAGCCTAAAAATTACACAAGTGAGGGTTATAGTCAGTTCTGATAATGATTTTTTCCCCATCTTTTAAAAGTGTTACAATTGTTTTTTTTTTTTTCAATATAGATCTGTGCCTAAAACATGTACAGAGGTGTGTGATATATCATGATATCAAATAAGTGAAATCAAATGTGTCAGTCGTGTGTGGGAGTGTAAGAAAATGTGTGCCTATGCCTATGCCCTTGACCTACCAAATTTGTTTCTACTGTCCATTGCCCACGTGGTGGGGCTCGGATTTGGGGGGGGGGCACTTCGTTACGTCAATTTTCAAGGTCACTTATACACAAAAAAACTTGCCGTTAACCCACTTCTGAAATCCTGCTTCATTGAAAACAACTTTCAACACGTCGTTCTTGCCTCCGGCCTCCCGCCATGTGATAATCACTTGGCAAAGTCGTCACTCCTGAGTTTAGACAAAAAGACTTCATTCTCTGCCCTTGCCTACAAGCACGTTACGCAACAATTAACTTTTCGCGCAATGTTATATTTGGTTTGCCCATTTTTTTAGGGAGAAAAAAATATTCTTTTTCCTCCATTGTAGCATTCTCCTGTGAACCACCACCCCCCTTCTCAAACCGCTACATAGCCTAACTAAATAATTAATATAATAATATATATATATATGTAACGGCCAATGTCAGACTTTGGCCAGCTAAGCCGGCTGGCCAATTTGAACATTGGCTGGGTGCAACCGTTCAATATCGAAGTTACAATGGCAAAGTATAGTGCGAACGAGATAACGCCAATTACGAACTTATTAAAGATTAAATCAAGAAAAATTTACAGCAAACAGATATGCAACATGGTGTGGCTGATATCTTTTATTAAATTTAAATAGATTTAGTTAAGATTTGTAGTGATTTTTTAAATAATCGTAATAATTGAAACTGTTCATTGTTTTTCTTTGTAATCCCTATGATATTAAGCATTCTTTGTTAAAAATCCATTAAACCATCATTCTCTCCAAATAATCCACCCTTTTATTTATTCAATCATCCATCAATCAGTTCATCTACACTTCCGGATTTCTATACAATATACAATTCCTATTCAACAATACTTTTCTAATACCACTTACAGAAAAGAATCAACTATGAAACAGAAAGACTTTTAAATAAGATGATATTTTATTTATTATAAGATGTTCACAAGTTTCCCTTTCTGTGACTGGGCTTGTGAGTGTATGGGTTTGTTGCTGTGTCCTCAAATTTCGTACCTCACTTTTGAACCTTTTTTAAATTTATTGAGATGACTCAAAGCTGGCACACGTGTACATGCTGAGTGTAGGACAAAACCCCCAGCGGACAAAACCCCCACGGACAAAACACCCACGGACAAAACCCCCAGCGGACAAAAACCCCAGCGGACATAACCCCCAGCGGACAAAACACCCAGCGGACAAAACACCCAGCGGACAAAACCCCCAAAACATTAAGATTGAATATAAGTCGATATTATTAATACTTCTATATATACGAAGTTAACCA
The DNA here is from genome assembly GCA_021962125.1 of Bulinus truncatus. Classification (NCBI taxonomy): domain Eukaryota; kingdom Metazoa; phylum Mollusca; class Gastropoda; family Planorbidae; genus Bulinus; species Bulinus truncatus. The sequence continues at coordinate 2,651,537 of JAGDYQ010000023.1, read as the reverse complement.
TGGGCTAAGTGAAATGTTTTTCGATATAACAGATATCATGTCTGTCAACACAGTCTATCATTAGGCATGTTTCTATGTTGTTTACCTAAATAAAGGATTGGCTTCCGACCACTGTGGTTCTTATGCTGTTTGTTTTACCGTCTGCTATACAATGTGTGCCTGGCGCGAGAATTAAAAGGTAGAATAAAGATAAGGTCAGTATTGACCTTGGGCTAAAACCTTTAAATTAGTTTTTTTTTAACCTTGTAAGATAAGCTTCCTGTTGATGTAAAGTTAACAAGAGATTGACTTTTGACCACTGTGGCTCGACGGGCTAATGCAGCTTATTGGCGTACTTTGAAAAAAAAATTCCCTTTAAAATACGTATTTATATATATTTTTTCATCCAGGTATTATATATTACATTTTTTTAATAAAAACGAGGGCCAAAAATAGATTTTATAACAAAAATAGGGGAGAGGTCCAGTGGGGGTTTTGTCCGCTGGGGGTTTTGTCCGCTGGGTGTTATGTCCGCTGGGGGTTATGTCCGCTGGGGGTTTTGTCCGCTGGGGGTTTTGTCCGTGGGGGTTTTGTCCGTGGGGGTTTTGTCCGCTGGGGGTTTTGTCCGGATACCGTACATGCTACATTTACACGATTTTAAGAATCCATTTAAGAGTCCATTCATTAAAACATTGCATAACTACAAAGCCAATAAACGTTATAAATGTTTATAATGGGAAATAAATCGCATTGAGATTATATATTTATAGGCTATACATAAAAGTAGTATGGCAGCTGTGCATAAATGCAATTAATAGTGACGCTTTTTTTTTTAGTCTTAAATAAGCTTGCCAAATTAATTATATTATATTAAAGTGTGCAAAGAAAGAAACAAAAAAGGATGCTTAATTCTATCAAAATTAAAAGCTGTACAATAAAAAAAAATGTATACAAAAATGAGCGTTTATTAAAATCCATTGAAAAGTAAAAAAAAAAAAAATATTTTTTCAACAAATATTCATTCATATATTCTCATTCCTTAAAATAAAAAGTGATGGTGAAAACAATACACTGAACTAAATGTGTCTTTACATTAGCAAATAATGAGAATGAACAAATAAAAAACTTATTTATCTTTTTTCTTTATAATGATGTCACAATTTCAAACATTATTAGGGGCCCAATATTTGTAACGTTTTCAAACAGAGCCCCCCCAATTTATCTAAGCCATGGGTTCCTTGGGTAATTTACATAGCCCCCACCCCCCTGTATGGCTTTGGCTAGGACCCCAAAATGAACCTTTGCATAGGAAAGCCCAATTTACATTGCCTGGGCCACTTTAAGTACTTTTTTCTAAGGCCGTAACAAGGTAAATACATTTATATTTTATAACACATACTTCCAAAGGTCTTGGGCCCGATAGACTCTTTATAGCATTGAGAGCCATGGAGTAGTTAATAAGATGCACACTCTTACCGCAATACTTCAGTACTTTATTAGCCATAGTACATCATAATTATTTCAACTATCAACTTAAAATGCACACACACACACATACACATATATATATATAAAGTAATAAATATACATTGAAGAATGAACTAAATAGCAAGTTATTAGTTTCTATCTGTTAAATAAATATTCATAATTCCCCCTCAAATCCTACTGTTTATTAATATTATTTTTTTTTGCATGAACAAACTACCATATAATGGCATATAATAAACTTAAAAAAGGGTATAATAATTATAAAAAAAGGAGAAAAAAAACGATACAGGAAGTTAGTAATAATGTTACTTAAAATAGAGTTTACGTCACAAAGATATCCCAGAGTTCTCAAACCGATCCTTTTTTAGTCACGTGACTCCGTTCCTCGGTCCTTTTTTGCGGTGGTTCTGAACGTGCTAGCAGGTAAGCTCCCGTGCTCTTACATCTTTTCGAAATCGTAGTTTTGTTTTAGTCATCGAAGCTTGATAAGGTATGCTTTAGAAACTTAACATTGTTTTACTTTTAATAGAAATTCAATCAAATTGTTTTGGTCTCTAATTTTATTTTGTTTTTAAATTTTATTTCGTTAAATAAATCAACCGGCATCTACCGGCCTTACGGCCATTATTGCTGTTCATGTAATTTTTCACATTATTGAAACATTTCTTTTACACCGATTCTTGTACAATTTGAATGTCTCGGACTACCAATAAATCATTTACTTAACTTCAAAATTGTAAATTTAGTATTCATAGACTTTCTTTCTTATGCTTATCGTATGGTTCTGACCACATGTATTTAAATAACGTGTGACGTGACAAAGAATAATACTTATCGCATTTAACTTTTAGAAAAACGTTGTTTCCATATAGGGAAGATGGTATACTTTACTAATTGTATTAGGCAAATCGCTATTATTATACCGGATATTGGGTTTCATATGCCACGTGGTCATCAATTTTTCTTTATATTGTATAGCAGCTTCTAAGCCAACTACTAAGTCATAATGGGTAAAGAAAAGGTACACATCAACATTGTCGTCATTGGCCATGTCGACTCTGGTAAATCAACTACCACTGGCCACTTGATCTACAAGTGCGGTGGCATTGATGAGCGTACTATTCAGAAGTTTGAAAAAGAGGCTCAGGAGGTACTTAAAATTTTTTATCAGCCTAAGTTTGTATAGAATGGGTATGTACATTGGCTTCAGCACTGTTTGACATTTATATTTTGTAATTGCAGATGGGCAAGGGTTCCTTTAAATATGCCTGGGTGTTGGATAAATTAAAGGCTGAACGTGAGCGTGGTATTACTATTGATATTGCTCTCTGGAAATTCCAAACTGAGAAATTCTACGTTACAATCATTGATGCCCCTGGTCACAGAGATTTCATCAAGAACATGATCACTGGTACATCACAGGTATGTATTGACACGTCTCGACTGATAAACTTTATTTTATCAATCAACTTTTCCATAGTGCAATCCTATTTACAAATTTTTTTTCTTAGGCTGACTGTGCAGTACTTGTAGTTGCTGCTGGTACTGGTGAGTTTGAGGCTGGTATTTCAAAAGAAGGCCAGACTCGTGAGCATGCACTTCTTGCTTATACACTTGGTGTGAAACAGCTGATCATTGCTGTTAACAAGATTGATAGCACCCAGCCACCATACTCCCAGTCTCGTTTTGAAGAAATTAGAACTGAAGTCAGTAACTACATCAAGAAGATTGGTTACAACCCTGTTGCTGTGCCATTTGTTCCCATTTCTGGTTGGGTTGGTGACAACATGCTTGAAGAGTCACCCAACATGCCTTGGTACAAGGTAAAAAAAATAGACTCTTCCATACTTCATTTCAATCATCCTTTAATGATTTTGAGCCTCTCCTTATAATATAACTTTAAAATATTCTATGATTCTTGTAATTTTTTACATTTTTTTTATAGCTTGAAACTTTTCTTTTTTACCATAGGGCTGGGAAATTGAACGTAAAGAAGGCAAAGCATCTGGTAAGACCCTGATCAATGCATTGGATAGTATTGTCCCACCATCACGCCCTACTGATAAACCACTTCGTCTGCCACTTCAAGATGTCTACAAGATAGGTGGTATTGGTACAGTGCCAGTTGGTCGTGTTGAGACTGGTGTTCTTAAGCCTGGCATGATTGTTACCTTTGCACCATCTAATGTTACAACTGAGGTAGGATTTTCATAAAATTAGGCACTGATCATCTTTGCTAGTTAAGTATATCAACGTTAGTACATGATAGTAAGTTGCCTTGTGTAATCTTACTTGACTGTACAGTGTGGCGTGCAGGATTTATCAACCCACAAAAGGGTAATGTTGGATTCTTTTCCACAACGTTGTACAAAAAAAGTTCCTCCTAATTGCTCTTGTTAGTTGATGGAGCTTTCCCTGCATATTCCATGACCTTCTTTGAACTGCTATGCAGTGCTGATTTAGGAGAAAAACCATGCAGTGAACATTTTTATACACAATAATTTTCTATGGTACTTGTGCAATTTTTGTTACGTGTTTATTAAGCTTGTATATTTTCTGTAGGTTAAATCAGTAGAGATGCACCATGAAGCCCTTCAAGAGGCCACCCCTGGTGACAATGTTGGATTCAACATCAAGAACGTGTCCGTCAAGGAAATTAGAAGAGGAAACGTTGCTGGTGACAGCAAAAATGACCCCCCTAAATCCACCAAGCAATTCCATGCTCAGGTTTGTACAAAGTTTTAAAAATGTTAATTTCTTTATATATTTTTTAGACTTGTCTGATATTCTTTGACTTGTCTGATATTCTTTGACTTGTCTGATATTCTTTGACTTGTCTGATATTCTTTGACTTGTCTGATTTTCTTTGACTTGTCTGATTTTCTTTGACTTGTCTGATTTTCTTTGACTTGTCTCTTTTTCTTTGACTTGTCTCTTTTTCTTTGTCTATTCTTAAAAACTGATCTATTAAGATTGTCTGTTCATAAAAGTTTTTTTTTTAACTCAACAGGTTATCATCCTCAACCACCCTGGTGAAATCAAGAATGGATATGCGCCAGTGCTTGATTGTCACACTGCCCACATCGCTTGCAAATTTGCAGAGATTAAGGAGAAATGCGATCGTCGTTCTGGCAAGAAAATTGAAGACAATCCTAAATTTGTTAAGTCTGGAGACGCTGCCATGGTTGACTTAGTCCCAACTAAGCCAATGTGTGTTGAAGCCTTCCAGGAATATCCACCACTTGGTCGTTTTGCTGTCCGTGACATGAAACAAACAGTGGCTGTTGGTGTCATCAAGTCCGTTGTGAAGGAGGATGTTGTTGCTGGAGGCAAAGTCACCAAGGCTGCTGCCAAAAAGAAGTGAATAGTGTTGGAACCCTTGCCAAATTCATTGGGTCCTCATAAGATAGTAAAAAAGAAAATTATCAAACACAGGGGACCTGATGTTGAAAACTCAAGAATATACCACCATTATGGCAGTAGTGAAAGTATCACCTCTGCATCTCCTTTTAATTTTATGCCCATTAAAACGCTGACTCAGTTAATTTTAATTTCATTGTCTATGTGGCTTCTCCAGTCAAAATTGCACAGGAAAGAGTTCAGAAGGAAAAAGTGTTAACACCTGTTATTTTTTAAGTTTATTCAATGTGTAAGATAACGTTTATTTTAAGTGTAAATTAAAAAGTTCATCAGTTTCTTATCTTGCTTTTTTTATTTGTTCTGTATTTATTTCAGTCTTAATTTTTTAAAGTTAAGCAGTCACATGACCATTTTCACTATTAGTGCTTGGTTTCAAGTGTTTTTTTAATACAAACCTGTTGCTCAGAAACATTAGCGATTATCCAATTTAATGTTTAAAAATTCTTCAATAATTTGTTTTTCATGTATATATTAAAGTTTTGTGCATGCAAAAAATAAAATGACCATCACAAGCTATGATAGTGGTTACATTTTCCTCTAAATTCAACTGATCGTTAGCCTAATGTATAACACACTATCCGCGCCCAGTTGTACGTCAGAGTCTCCATAGCTAAGAGTGAGACTGCCCATCCAATTCAGACAAATCTACAAACATGGCCACTTTTTTCATGAGCCGTATTTCCCCATTTATAAGCACCCCCCCCTAATTTTTATACTAAATTTTTGAAAAACAACTTATAAAGAAGTTGCTAAGTAATACAATTAAGATTAATAATAATCACTCCACCCCGCCTACTTTTCCTTCAAAATTTTGGATAAAAAGGGTGGCTTATACATGGACAGGTACGGTAATTTAAGACTCAAACGATAAAGATGATACATTAGTGGTTCACGGGAGGTAAAACTCGAAGGAACAAGCGTATTTAGAATTGCTAAAAGTAAAACTGGCACATTTCTCAAATTTAAAACAAGGGTCTTGACATAAATGCTCTAAACACTATTATTTTGCTAGTAATTACCTAGCGGACAGATTAAGTGCAGAATTCATCTATGTAACCAGGCATATGAATGGGTTACTTTGTTGGGACAACACCCAGCATCAGTGTCTAGGTACCAATTTCAACTGGAATAATTCCCTAGGTTCCACAACGCGGGCGGATCGGTCAAGGGACTGATGGGCCATCCGTCACATATCTTATTGTAAAAGCATGTGTTTTTATTTGTGTTATTTACACACGTTGTATATATTTTATATTTCACCTTATCATAAGGCTACTCTACATCCTTTCCAATTGACAATGTATAGATTGTCTCCTTTCAGAGGGTCCAAATTCGAAAGTCCCCCCCCCCCATTTTTTTTTACATTGAATATTAAGTACATTATGTCATGTTGTAGAATGTCACAATGCAGGGGCCCCCAAATCCATAGGTTCGGCACTGTCTCCTTTACTGTACAATAATTTTTCCCATGAAATTGAAGGGGAGGGTGCATTACAGGATGCTGATACTTGGGATATCACAGGGTCTTAATACTGCGCTCAGCTTTGCCCAATAGCGCTCAGAGCTTTAATAAAGATATTTTGGAACCATTCTTTCATTTTCAATTTGTTTTTTTTTTCCAACATAGACCCTAATAAAATTTCAAATTATTTCTTTCAAAATTTTAAGTAGACTAAATTTTTAAATCTCATTATTATTTTTTTTAAGATAATTAGATATCGTTCATTAACACAAACATTATTTTTGTTTTAATCACTCTGAGTTGGCAGCTCTCTAGACCCGTAAACAAAAACATGAAACCATTCGAACTCAATATGCTGCATCTGTAGACAAACTTGAAACGATGTTATAATTCATAGTTTTGATGAAATCCAAAGAATGATACAATTATTTAACTCTCTTAGATATTACTTTTTGTTTATCAGTGACATGTCGCCAGCAGACCTTTACATATTAATGAATTCTGTGACAGGTTAGAAAATATTACACGCGTAACACTGTTGTTGTCGCAGACTATGACAGATGTAACCTTGAATCAAGGATTGAGTTTCCTGACACGTTTTGCACGTGTAAGTAAAAGAAATCATATAAATTCAATTAAATCTATGACTATAGTATTAATAGTATACTATACTACATTACTATAGCAACTTGGAACTATAGACTATATCATATATATTTATAAATTTATAGATATACTGGACTTACTAGCAGTTATGTACCCCACAACATTAGATTATGCATATAAATTATAAATGAAAATGATTTTAATGAATAATCTTTAAAAAATATTAATACACACAAGTTTAGTGTTTTTTTTTCTTGAGACCTGAAGCTACTTCTTAAACAATGTTAAGTCAGTTGTTTTATATACTAGTCACTAAATAATAGTGAAATGTTAATTAGAAATATATTAATGTTAACTGAAGGACTGAAGCACTTATACTAATAATAAAAGGATGCTGCCAAATAAAATAATCGAATACAAAAGAAAAAGAAAATAATTTACATTTATTAAAACTTAAATTGTGCTTCTTTTAGGAATCATCTGAAAGTTATCAGAAAAATATGCACAATGATTTGAATGCTTACACAAATCCTACTGGTAAGATTATTTATTCACTAATTAATGGAGCTTTTACTAATAAATTTATATATAGTATTAATATAGTATTATTTATTTATTCACAACATTACTTAATAAATTCCACTATACCTTTAAAAAAAAAAAAAAAGAAAAACCAATGGTCATTATACCATTTTTACAATGCTTGAATTTCTTCAACTCAAAAATTTTTGTAAACCAAAAATATCAAGGACCCTCCCTTTATGACTAAGTAAACTCATCCCAGGTAACAAGATTTGTAAGCGAAACAAACACACCCATATAATATACTGGCACTTCTTTCTATATTAATTATTTCACTGAGACCACTTACAGTTGTTTTTAAAAAAAAATTAATTTATTTGGCCATGTTGTAGGTATACTTGTACAACTTCACCTTAAAGTATTCTTCCACAATTAATCATTAATATTTAACCTAAAAGTAATTTGTATGACCTACAAAATCTAAATTTAGAAGTGGACCTTTCTTTTAAAAAGAAACAAATAAGAAATCATTGTTGAGATAGTATATTACCTAACACATTAAAGAAGTTTGGTTTTTAAGAAATGTTGAAAAATGATAGATTTTTTCTTGTACTTGAAGACAAAAAAATGAACAATGAAATTAAACCCATAGAAATTTTCAGGATGTGTGGTCTTGTGGTGTAGAGCGCTCGACTGTCATCTGGAGAGTCCTGGGTTCGAAACTTAGTGAGAACCTTGGGATTTTTTCAGGTCCTGGTGTAAGTCCCTAAGTCCACCCAGCTTTAAATGGGTAACCAACTTTAAAGCGGCTGAGCGTTTTGCTAACCACACAATCCCATTATATGCTGTGGTAACTGAAACAGATGAATACTACAATTCATCTGCTCCGATGGCCCACTAGGGCTAAGAGAACTTCACTTTTCTTTGTTTCTTATTAATAAATGTTATTTGATATGCATTTTTTAAAACAAAAGCGTGAAATGACATATATCAATGGAAACACATTTTTATCTAGTTTTTTGCTTTTAATAATTTTTTTTTTTGTATTTTATTAGATGTCATATATAGAGATGACCCCATGTAGAAACATTTATGTCATTAAAAAAATAATGACAAGAATAACATACATCATAGTCCTCGAGAAATGTCAGACAAAATAATGACTTGACAGAATATTGTAACAGTGAGTGATAATGAAATCTCAATGAAGATATATATATATATATATATTACTTAGCCGTGGTTAAGCTTTATAGCAGGCCTAAAGCTTCTCACCAAAAAAAGGGGCTTAATTTTGCGAAACGAAATGACATAACGCGCCCTCTTGTAAATATATATTGTCTTTCCACATTTCAGAGTAGGCATATGTCTGTTTCCAGAAGATTCAGAATAATTTAAGTCTGATAAAGGAGGGGCGTTTTTTTTTCTTTAGGGCCTAGGGCTATTGCCTTAATTATCGCCTAATGGTTAGTCCTGCCCTGAATACAGTGAGTTATTGAGAGAACAAATAATGCCTTTTTGACAACATGCCAAAATATCAAATGGTCATGAATATGTTTACATATTGTGCTAAGAACCAACATGAGGGATACATCAGGGTGACCACTCGAGAACCCACTCGTCTCTGTGGGGGCCCTTTAATGTGGGTGTTTGCTGCCTATTTACAGTGCCGCCAAGGGGGGGCGGGGGTGCAAATGCCCATGGGGCCCGGCGAGTTTTAGGGGCCTGGACTGAGCTGGCCAATCAACTTTTGAAAATAGTATTATCAGTACGGGGGGGAGCCGTGACAGCCCTGCACAGGGGCCGGAAATTTCTGTCGGCCTGCCTATTTAATCAAGTAGGTTGGATGGAGGGGTTCTGTCAGGCCGACTCTTGGTTCAGGAGGGGAGGTAACAACTTAACTTTTCACTGTTGGTGTCTCGGTGGTGGTAATTATGTCCCCTTCCTCAGTGATCTGCCCTTATTGATTACGCCCAGTTGCATAACTAGTCACCAGCATGTTGGGGTTGCATTTACATCACCATATTTTTTTTTGGCACCGGAATGTGGCGGTGCGTTTTTTTTTTAGTCTGCCCCAGCGCCGCAACTGCTATCACGGCCAATTTTCAGCAAAAAGTGGACAAATGGCGGGGGGGGGGGGGTTTGAGGATAGAGTGGATGTCCTCATTGTAGCTGACTGAATAATGGTGGTTTACTGCTTTACATTTTTTAATACAGTGATTCAATGAAATGTTTTTGAACAGTTATTATTTCATATTTAGAATTTTGCCTGCTAGTCTTATAACTTGGAATTTCTGAAAAAAAAAATCTTTGTAAATAGTAAATACTTTTTATATTGTTGTACATTCTCCGAATTTAAATATTCGTTAATTTACGTTCGGTAAATTTTATGTTTTGGACGTCCACAATTGGGGGCGGGGTGGGACTGGGAGAGGGGGGGGGTCAAGTCAAAAGCGGACTAAGGGAAGGGGAGGGAGGGAGGGGTAAAAATAGCAAAAAAAAAAATTGGTGGACGTCTTTTATGGATGACTCCTAAACAACTAATGGGGCGTTTTTTCTCCCCTCCCAAAACAATATCCGATAGTGCAGTATGTAGGTGACATGTTTAGGTGGCTGGGATTCGCCGGGGAGGGGGGGGGGTCGAAGCCGTAACCCACAGCGTGCATGTCGCCGGCTGCAGCCCGACCCACCCATACCATTAGGAAGGCCCTTTTATATTTCACACACGTCTATAAATTGTTCATCATGAGCTGGGCAGCGGAAGTCTGCGCCTGTATTTAACTTTATAGGAGTGGGTGGGTGGGAGGTGGGTATCGTTCCAGACCCCAGTTGCCAGAGCCGTTAATTTCGCACTGGCAATGGGATCACGCCAGTACAGGCTCGTGTCGAATACGATGATGTCATAATCATGGTATGCATCCGGCCTACTTTTTGTGACGCATTTGTACTAAAAGAAAAGGTAAATTATGAAATGCTCAAACAAATTTGATGATTTTTTTTTCACGTATTGATAATAAAGACAACATATCCCATATTTGCGCTTCCCCCCCCCCAGGGCTCCCGAACACCCGATGTCTCTGTCTTAGCCCCCCCCCCCCAACACCCAAGAACGGCCTTGCTAGGTGCCCAGATTACCCCCCGCTGGTTAACCAAATTATTATTATACAGTGCCCGTTACACATTCTGACCACCGTCAGGCCGTCAGACCTGAACCATCCAGTGCGTGAACACAATAACAATGGCAGCGCACTATTCCGTTTGTTGTTGTTATTATTGTTTTCGTTACTAAGCGGGACCAGGTCCAGGGCGTGTGTGTGACGCGTGGCGAGGTAAAGTAAGTCGCGGCCCTGGTGGTGGTGGTGGGGGGGGGGGTTGAAATTAGCCGTAGGTGAAACAACTGGACCCTGGTACAAGGTCACAAAGACTTGACCTACTGGCTGCCACCATTTGTTTTTTTTTTGGTACAGTTTTTTTTTTTCTTTTTTGTTGAAAGTGTAATGGGTAAGGAAGGCGGGGGGGGGGGGGGAGGGGAGGCGGGAGACATTTAGTGGACAACAGACGATGGTTACCCAGTTTGTAGAGTGATGGACCCCCCCCCCCCCAATCCCCCATTGTGGATTTTGTTTTTAAAAACTGTTCCATTACATACAATAGGCAGGATCGTTCTGTGCTTTAAAATATGTTGTTGCATTTTCAGTGAGTGCTGTAGTAACTGTTAAACACACTAATATGGCCGTTTTCATATATTTGGGGGGAGGAGGGGGGGCGGCGTTAGACAAATACCCCCCCCCCCCAGCTTTGCAGATATTGAGCAAATAATAATATTTGAAAAAAAAATGAGAGTCCATTTCAACCTTACACCTGTTAAACCGTTAAGTCTGAGGCTCATGGTAAATGTACTTGTGTCTGTCCTTGTGGCTATCAAACAAACAAAAATAAATCCCGGCAAGCTGTATGAGCTCCAGGCAGTCGCCTAGTTAGCCAGTCCACAATAACCGGTTAGATAGACTCCCAAAGTCACACCCACCTTGTTGCCATCTTCTCGGAAATTTTACTTTTCACCAAAAATAGAATTTGAGCCATAATATGAAAAAAAAAATTAATGTAATCCTGATTATACAAAAATGTAAAGGTTTTTTTTTAAATTTTATTTTCGCTTACTTCCCAACTTAAACTAATTACATTCCATCGAAGCATACTAACATTGTATTATTCATTCCATCGAAGCATACTAACCAACATACACGATTTACAAGTACGGTGCTACTTTTAGTTTGATTTATTTTTGGATCCAGTGAATTATTTCTTCGTAGTGCGCTTTTTTTTCTTCTTTATATCAAGACAGTACGTTGTGCGATGTGAAGGTAATTGTTGTGCGATGTGAAGGTGATTGTTGTGCGATGTGAAGGTAATTGTTGTGCGATGTGAATGTAATTGTTGTGCGATGTGAAGGTAATTGTTGTGCGATGTGAAGGTATTAGTTTGAGGATTTCTGAAGTTGATTTTGTTGATTATTCAACGCTACTCATGCTATGACCGACCATTCTCTCTCTCTCTCTCTCTCTGATCGTAGATGGCGTCATCACTTTAGTTGCACCGTCTCGGAATACGCGGCCCCGCTGTACGTGATTGGCTCACTCACATGAACTGTGAGGATGTTGGAATTAAGCTGAGGCGAGTTCTCGACCCGTGACAGCTGGTGACAGACTGTCTGTCTCACAAGAACAACCTGGCCGACGGTCATGTGGAATGCATATCTGTTTGACCTAATTGTGTATGTTTTTTTTTTTTATTCAACACTGGCTGTTAGACATATTTGTAAGTGAACAACTTTCTGAAATATTTTTGCTTTATGTTACAATGTTGTTGTTTTCTTCGATACAAAAACAAACAAACAAAAGATACCAACAATTTCTTATATTTCTTATCAGATATCTATAATCACCGACTGATTAAAGTAATGTGACTCTCTTAACTGATTGTAATCAATTTTTGAACCTTTTTATAAAGGGTCGAGATAAAGTTAAGAACGATTTGACTGCTCAACATGGAGCCTTCATTCTTTATTCCATCTAACTCCATTTGGAGAACCTCGTCCTTTCCCAGTATCAATATCTCTTTTAGTGGTCACAGTTTTATGGCATGGTTCTTTACTTGTACACAAGAGATGAGAACCGCACACCAGATTGTTTTCTTTTCTTTTATTATTATTATTATTTTTGCACGCCTGTTAATTCATTCATTTGCAGTAGTATCATTATTTAAATTTTGCATAAAAGGCCGTGTGACGTTTTTCAATTGCGTCATCAGCGTTAATCTCTTTCGCACAGACTTGCACGAGGCAGTCACATGGTGCAGGCTTTCCTTCCCACCTGAAAGTTCATTGGTTGATAGCAGCCCAGACAGTCATGATTCTTTGTGGGTGCAATGAACTTGTCTGCGAGCAATCTAAAATAGTGTTGAATATCTTAGAAAAACTTGAGCGCATCGTAGTACATAATATATATATTTAAAAATTATAGTTTAATAGTTAAGAACTTAAAAATGACTGTGTTTGGATCACAGGAGAGACGTAAGTTTTAAAATACTGTTCTGTTTATGTTCTGAAAGTGCAGTGATTGTTCTGTTAGTGCTCTAAAAGTGCTATGATTGTCCTCTTTGTGTTCTGAAAGTGCCGTCTTTGTTCTGTTTGTGTTCTAAAAGTGCCGTCATTGTCCTGTTTAGTTTTCTGAAAGTGCCGTGATTGATCTGTTTGAGTCCTGATAGTGCAATTTCTGTTTGGTTTGTGAGCTGAAAGTGCATTGTTAGTACTGGTAGGTGCTGTTAACGCAATGATTGTTTAGTCAGGGTGCTAATTGTGTAGTGATTGCTCTGTTTGGGGGATGGGGGGGTGTTAATGCATTAAGCTCTGTTTGTGCGATTTTAATGCAGTGATTTTTCTGTAAAGGCAGTTGGAATGTTTTAATAATGTGATGGATGCTAAATGGTAGGATGAATGTTTTTATGTGCAATGTAAGTATTATGTTGGTGCAATGTAAAGTATTATGTAGGTGCAATGTAAAGTATTATGTAGGTGCAATGTAAAGTGTTATGTAGGTGCAATGTAAAGTGTTATGTAGGTGCAATGTAAAGTTTTATGTAGGTGCAATGTAAAGTGTTATGTAGGTGCAATGTAAAGTATTATGTAGGTGCAATGTAAAGTATTATGTAGGTGCAATGTAAAGTATTATGTAGGTGCCTTATGAATATTGGGAAGGTGAATTATTTATTCTGGTTTTGTTGTGTCACGGCTTTTGTAATGCAGTGAAAGTTCCTGAACTTATAGAGAACTCTTGGATCTTTGCCAAAGACACCAGTGATTTTGGTGTGGAGTGCAGGCCATCACAGTTACATACATCATGGGTCGGAATTATTTACTCATTTCATCAGTTAGACACACAACGTGTCATTTCATCAGTTAGACACACGACGTGTCATTTCATCAGTTAGACACACGACATGTCATTTCATCAGTTAGACACACCACATGTCATTTCATCAGTTAGACACACCACATGTCATTTCATCAGTTAGACACACCACATGTCATTTCATCAGTTAGACACACCACATGTCATTTCATCAGTTAGACACACCACATGTCATTTCATCAGTTAGACACACCACATGTCATTTCATCAGTTAGACACACCACATGTCATTTCATCAGTTAGACACACCACATGTCATTTCATCAGTTAGACACACCACATGTCATTTCATCAGTTAGACACACCACATGTCATTTCATCAGTTAGACACATGGCATGTCATTTCATCAGTGACATGTCATTTCATCAGTTAGACACACCACATGTCATTTCATCAGTTAGACACACCACATGTCATTTCATTCAATGTAAATTTCATAAATATAATCTGTGTTCCAGATATAATGGCAAACAAAGATGCCAGTCATCGCCATGACACCTGTTACAGCCAGGTTGACATGAATCACCACCATGACACTAATCATGACAACACCTGCCACTGCCTTCATGATATTGATCAGTGTTATAATGACCTAAGACACACAAGTCCCGATGAATGTCCTACAAGCCACGACGACAGTCATCAGTGTCAAGAGACTGTTCAGCAAGAAGATGAGACCAGGCCTATGTTTGGCAAGTTCATCCTCCTGGCTTGTGGAACCATCACATTTGGACTGTCCCTGTCACTACCCATCTCATTGTCTGTCATGTTCCTGGAGTGGCAGGATGCTTTTGATGTGACCAGAGCGCACACCGCCGCAGTCCACTCCACCTGCATTGGTATTATATTTTCTGGGGGTAAGTAAGTTAGTTCAGTCTTAAAAAATAACTGTCTTAAAAAAATGTCCCTGTCTGTGGTAGATATCCAATAATGAAGTTTCTAAAGCAATAGATATTAATCTAAATGGAAACTTTATTCCAATGTTTCAAATGGATGATTAACTTTTGTAACAAACATACACCAAAGTACACCAAAGCATCTCTAATAAAATAATAGCGATTTGGGTTCTGCGTTAAATCGAAAGTAAAGAATTAATACAACAGTATTCCAGTTTAAAATACAATCATGAAAAAATCCGATCTGCCGAAACCAAAAATAACCTAGCCTACTGATCAAGCCTAAGGGGATATAACTCTATGCAAAGGTTTTTTGCAGGGTACAGATACATTTAGTACTAAATTACACTCCATTAGAAGCATTCAAACATACTAAATTACTTTTATTTCAATATACAAACATAAAAGTCGCTAACAAAAATACTGGTTATTTTTTTCAACAGTAGATGGACCGTTCAATTATATATATATAATTTTTCACATCTTAGATGTACTCATTAAATTATTCTTTTATTTATAATAGGGATGTATGGCCGCACGGTGCGGAGTTCTTGAATGTCCACCTGAGAGCCTCTGGTTCAATCCTCTGTGAGTGAAGTCCCTGTAAGGATGAGATGAAATCTCTTAGATCCTATAAACCACTAATGGGACGGTTTTTATGGTACCCTTCTTTCATCCCCACCATAGCCGATAGTGCAATGGTCATGGAGGCACCACGGGAGATATATCGGGAACTTGAGCCAAGACCTGAAAAATTTCCTTGGTCCTCACCGGAGATTGAACCAGGTACCTTCAGGTCGACAGCCGAGCGCATTACCGCACGACCATCCGTCCCCTCAATCCTCTGCGAGAGCCAAGAGAATTTATCCAGGTCCTGGTGAATATTGGTTAAAAGTCCCTCAAGTCCACCCAGCTTTAAATGGGTCACCTGACTTTAGTTTGTGGGAAGTAAAGGCCGCAGGGCGTTGTGCTAACCACACAATTCCTTTTATATCCTGCGGCTACAGAAACAGATGAATTCTACTCGTTATCTGACCTGATGGCTAAGGGAACTTAAAATTTTTTAAATTCTTATATTTATAAAATTTTGGGAGAAAGTTTTAAAAAATGTCTATGTCCTAGAAGGCTGAACTTATCCAAGAATTACTTTTTGATTTTGTTTTCCTATGAGGAAGTATCAATTTAAATTATAATTCACCATTTATTCTTTATCATAGTTTAGTTTTTTTTTTTTTAAACTTCACAAAATCTATCTGTGGTGTATTACTTTAATTAGTTTAACATATCACCGAAAGATAGTTTCATTAGCTGCCAAGGGATTTATCTCATCTATTTATCCTTATGTGTTAACACAACCCATGTTGTCAGCTAATACATGTCCCTGTTAGGATGAGATGTTAATCACTTTATCCTGTAACCCATTAATTGGATACAGGTGTTGTGGCCATGTTGGTGCCACATGGAAATCTAGATAGGTAATGGGGCTTGCTAGGATTTGAACATGTAGCATCAGCATTCACATCAGTCTCTTCCAGAAACTTCAATCTGTGAAATCCTTGTAAGGATAAAATGTTTACCTAATGGGGTGATTTTTTTTTTTTGCAGTGCCCTTCTTTCATTCCACACCGTAGTGGATAGTGCAATGACCAAGGTGGCACCACGGGAGACCTGAAAAATTCTTTTGGTTCTCACAGAAGATCGAATCCATGACCCTCAGGTCGACAGTCAAGAGATTAACCCTATGACCAATAGAAACATTTTGTTGAAAGCTTTTTTTTTTTTATTGTTATGTTTGATCAAAAAAGTATTTTTTTATTTTCACTTTCACACTATTTTATATTTACCAGGAATTGTGGCTGGTTGTTTGATGGATAAGTTTGGAGCCAGAACAACATGCCTGATTGGTTCTTTTCTTGCTTCTTTAGGACTTTTTCTTGGATTCTTCACATCTAACATAGATTACCTCATTGCTACTACAGGTGTATTGACAGGCAAGTTTTTTTTTTTATTTTTGTTATTTTATTTGTGTCACATAATTAATCTTTATGTATGTTCAGGAGGTGATTTTGAGTTAATTTTACATTCTTAAATAAAGTGGAACTTCAAAAAAGAACAACTGAGTTCAAAGCAAAAAATATATTTGACAAAATAGAACTGATACAATATTACATGATGTTGATAGGGCAAAAATCCAGAGTTTTAGGAATGGATTGTTTTGAATTTGATTGCTTTCCCTTTGTTAAGACTTCATTCAGTGCTGCATGGGTAATAAATTATGAACTTCTATTTTTTTTGTTCAACTTATTCATTATTTTGTTCTAACCATGTATTGCAACCATGCCCTAGAGCCGTGGGGGGGGGGAGTTATACATTTGTTAATAAATGTGAAAATAATAATATGAACCTCTGCTAATTACAACATTTCATTTCAAACATTTTATATAGTGAACAAAGTTGAAAAGTTTTACCTAAGCATGTGTCGGTGGTCATATCATCTGTTTCTTCGGAAAAAGTTAGGCACAATCTTTCTTAAATGATTTTTTTTGTTAACAGTGAGTGAATATTTCTGTGTTATAATATCTGATCATCACCGTTTGATCCCATATTATGGTTAGTTGAAATAAACTCAGTTGTGTCTATTCCCATTCCCTTTAACACGTAATTAAGTTAATGGGAATATCATTTGATAGGGTAACAAAATAGCTGAAACTAATGTCATGAGCCGTGCCCATCCATTATTTATAGAAAGACATGATTCTGTTGTTATGTAATTATTTTGAATCCTTTTTTGCAACTCAGGACACCGTTTAAATGAAATAGTATGACCTGCCATATAAGATTCTCACTGACAATTTTTCAACCTGGCTACTACATTAATATAGTAACATTTCTTGTTTGTTTTTTTGTAGGTAGTGGATTCTGCCTCCTACAGCTGCCATGCATGCCCTGCGTTACTCAACCATTCACCAAGTACAGGAGTTTAAGTATATCTGTTTGTTCATTTGGTGCTGCTGTGATGAATATGGTGTTCCCACATGTGTACAGGCTCCTTGTCGACAGATACAGGTGAGAACCTCGGTAGTCCTGGTCTGTTGGTCATCTTCATCTCATTGGCTATCTGATTCTGAAAAAAAAGTAAATCATTTGTATAAAATCTATGAATTTCACTATCTAATAGACCTAATATGGGACTGATGGTAGTATCAACCTGAGGGTTTCAGGTTCGATCTTCAGTGAGAACCAAGGACATTTTTCAGGTCATGGTTAAAGTTCCCTACATGTCCTTAATTGTGTATTCAAAGTGAAAAAAAAAAATTTCATATGTATATAAATTATCATTACTTAAATATAAGCGTTGGTGCCCATATTGGTATATAGATTATTTATTTATTGTAATTTGTCATCTAATGTTAAGGCATATTTAATTCAGTATACTGTAATCACCCAGGCTTTTAATTTTAGTGATGATAATTTATTTAAATATTTGTATACATTTTTTTTACTTTTTAATGCATTGTAAGAGCTTTTTTTTAAAAAAAGGTTTTTTTAAAATATTTTTTTTTTATTTTAAACTTTTGAGTTGTGAAAGAATGAATCTTGCCATTGTTTTACACTTCGTCTAGTTTTGGTAAGTCTATATTAGACTAATAATAAGCTTCACTATTAGTAAATTTAAGCACGGGTGCTATATTAAAATTTTTCTGGACTTGATATTTTAGCCCATTATTAAAAGAATTACTATAAAAATACTCTTTGAAATTCTACAGAATGTTGATTTGTGGACTTAATATTATTAAAATCAATAATTGTCATGTAGAATTTATACAGGTGTCAACTTTGAGCCTACTCACTCAGGTTCCTGATTAAGGATTTTGTAGGCCCTAGGCATTATAGATTCGTGTGTCCTAAGTTGAGAAGATGTATCTACTAATAATCACACAACATATTCATTATAATTATTATTTATTGATAATAAATTAATTAAATCAATTAGTTAATAACTAATTTAATATTATATAATTGTAAATTAAAAAAATATTTATTTTTCACTTTTGTAGGCCCTATTTTAGTTTGTAGGCCCTAGGCACGTTGCCTATTTGCCTAGGCCATTAATCGGGCCTCGGGCCTTGTTCTCACTAAATTACCCTACTGGCCAGACTTGAGGTCAATAAGGGCAGCAATTCAGTTTTTGATGTAATAAAATTACTTACAGGTTAATTTATAAAAAAATCAGTGAACAGATGTAATTCAATAATTAATAAATCTGGCTTATTGGGAGCTGCATTTTTTTGTGTGGAAGGTTCCTGTAAGGGTGAGGTGTTTATCTCTTTAGAGGTTATAAACTCCTAATGCATAGATTTTTTTGAAGTGCCCTTCTTTCATCCCCCCAACACTTTAGCTGACAGTGTAATGGCCATGTGGTTGACTGGTACATGCCGTGTGTAGAACACGTAACCCACAGCAAGTAGATAGGGCTACTGCATGCATGTGTAAAATACTGCTATTGGGCCACCCAGCCACCTGGGAGCTTCAATAATCCACCCCTGTATTAGACTGTTAGAATATTTCAGAAGAAAATTTAAGGAGCTCAATGGGCTTGGACTTGAGACCATCTGGCTGGCAGTTGAGTGCTCAACCACACTTCCCCCATTTTTTTTTTAGAGTGCCATGTGTATTTCTTATAGACTTAAGTATTATGAATAGGTTTTTTTTTTCTTTACTGCTAGCTGCACACCCAAAGAAAAAAAAAACCATCAGATCTAAGAAACCTCTGCTTCGGTGTCCATGTGTAGATCCCCACCACCAACAGAAATTTTAAAGGGGTAGATGAATGAATAAATATAAACCTTTTTTTTTGGCTTAAGAAATGAAGTTGTTTTTTTTTATTGTTCAAATATGTATCGCTTCGTCTATTTTTATTCATTTCAGGTACTAAATGAACAATTTTATACTCGTTCTTTTTACTATAGGCATAAAATATTTTTATTTCAAAATGCTTTTAATTTTTTTTTATTACTTTTAGCTGGCGTGGTGCCTACTTGATAATCAGTGGTCTGGCCCTACAGACCTGCATCACAAGTTTGATCATGACATCAAGAAGGAGAGTCCAGAGGGCTGTATCATCTGTGCCCGTTGAGGAACATTTGCTGTCTCCTAATGAAGATGAGAGGAGCTGCAATGGTGCAGTGCTGGTTGGGGTCAATGTGGACAGTGATTGCATATCTTCAACACAAGACAGAAAGTGGTCGTCACATGAAACTCTCAATGGACATGGTGACGGCTTTGTTCAGAACGGTGACATGAAACACTGCTTGAGAAGTCTGCACCATGACGCTGTTGAAAATGGTGATAAGGTTAACAAATGCCACACTGACCTACACAACGGAGAGACATATTCTCATAATGGGAATAAAGTAAGACATGTGTCAAGTCTCAGGGCCAGGTATTTAAAGATGGTCGCTTACTTGAACAGCTCAGACTGGAATTTCATCAGGGACCCCATGTACCTCTTGTATCTGTTGTGTCTGGGTATCACCCTGAGCAGCCTGTTCGCCTGCTATATCCTTTTGATGGATGTCGCCCGCACCAAACACTTTGACCAACCCACCGGGGCGATATTCATATTGGCTGCGGCCATGGCCAACCTGGGCGGGAGGCTCCTGGTCTGTCTTCTGAATCTCAGCCAGAGGATTCACAGTTTCATGATACTGTGCATGTTTGGCGGTGCTGCCAGCGTGGCGTTGATACTGCTCGGCTTCATGACAGAGTTTGTTTCCATTGTGGCCTGCCTGGTCATCATTGGTGCAGGCATTGGTGGAATGGTCAGCATCTATCCAAAGTGTGCTTTGGACATTAGCACAGCTTGCCATGGATCTTACCCTCTTGCTTTAGGTGTGACATGCACTAGTGAAGGGATATTTGACTTTATGATTCCCATAGTCATTGGTAAGTTGCACTATATGTATCATCATTAGTTTAAAACTACAAGCTGGAGCAATTTTTTTTGACTGTATTCTTTTAAAAGTTGATGAGTAAAATTAAACTGTATGCATCCCTAACTTATTTATTATTCTTACATAATATATTTTAGTCTCTCAAAAATATACTTTAAAAAATGTGTTTTACATTTTTTTCCTTATATATAATTAGTTATTCTAATTGAAAAGCTCCCTTAGCCCTCACTGGCCATCAGGGCAGATGAAGTGTAGAGTTCATATGCTGAAGTTATAGAAACAGATGAACTCTACACTTCATCTGCCCTGATGGCCAGTGAGGGCTAAGGGAGCTTTTGTGTGGTTAGCACAACGCCCAGCCGCCTTTACTTCCCCCAACTTAAGTCAGGTACCCATTTAAAGCTGGGTGGACATCTGGGACGACTTTGCACCAAATTTCACCTGAAATAATTCCAAGGTTCTCACCGAGGATCAAACCCAGGACTATCAGGTCAACTACTCGGCCATCCATCCCACTATTCTAATTGTGTTGTTAGAGACTTCTATGAAAGGAACTATTGATTATTGGACATTTTCTTTCCAGATGTCAATGAATTAATAATATTTTTTTTATCCTAAAATATTTCTTATTGTCAACCATCACAGAAATTCTTTTTATTTACATTTCAGGTTACATGGTGGATATTTCTGACAGCTACATTTTGCCATTCACATTTTTAGGTTGCCTGTCACTATTGATGACATCTATTCTTAGCGCAGCTTTCTTCATTCACCAACGTCACCAGAGATAATTCCAGAGACTGGAAAAAATAAAATTATTTTATATTATATGTTGTTGGAAAAAAAAAATCTTTATTTCATCAGTAAAAATTGCTGAGCACTTATGTTATATTAAATTTCTTCCTACAATGAAGCGTCCCAATCAATGTCACATTTAATTTTCAAAAGCCTGTGTGCAGCAAAAGATATAGCTGTGCACCACTTGGTAAGGAAATTCAATTTACTAAATGAAACATGTGTGCTCTATTGGGATGTATACACATCTGAGAGGAATAACAGTCAAAATACATTGTTACAACTTTCTAAAAAAATTTTAATGAAATTAAGTAAAGTAGATTCAGTGATACTTCTAAAATCAAAATGTTTCTCAAAACTCAAGACAACTTGGAATCTCATTAAAAATTGGGGGAAAAAATGGTCAAGAATCAAAACGTGCTGTGGAATTCCAACCTCCAGCTCATTATTTTTGTGGAATTATTTTTTAGCACTTTTCCCTAGCACTCAGGCCACGTTATTGCTACCAAGAGAATTTACTGTAAAAAATTTTGTTTGAAAAATTCAGGAATGTATCAATCCATTTTTTGTGATTCTTATAGGACAAAAAAAAAACAAACAACTGAATTAGAACTCTGGAATGTACTAAGATTGAATTCTGGGATATCATTGTTAAAATGAAAGATAATTTTGAAGATTCAGTTGGTATCTAAAAAACTAAAGTTGACACCATTTATCTAAATAGCTACTGTTATTAGGTTTTAAATCTATTAAGTTTGATATGGGATCTTGAGATAACATTTGATCCCTATTGGGAGCTTTTAGGACAAAGCCTCAGCTGGGCTCTGGGTGGGAACCAGACTTGAAATTATTTCCTGAAGCTGTTTTTGTTGTAATTTCCTTTTTGAATAATTAGCATTATTTAATTTTTTTTTCTTTCATATTGTTTAATATATTTTTATTTTAAAATCCTCTAGAAACATGCACTGATGATTTTTTTTTTAGTGTGATCTATTTCTTTTGATAACCAATGAATATACCATGTCGCAGTGCCAAAAATTGTATTATTTTTGTTAATATTTATAACTGTTTATTTTATCGAGCTGTGAAATATATGTTGTTGATATGTTCTCATATTTACATAATTCAGTCAATGTTACTTGTAGTTAATTGTTTAGGTTATACTACACCAGTATTATTGTAACTTGTTGATGTGTTCCCAAAGCTGCATTATTTATTTTTGTGTGATTAGTATTTGTTTTACCGTAGGTTTTAGTGGACTTGTATTATTATAACTGGGTTGTGATTGTAATATTTTCATATTTTGTTCATATATATATATATTTACATGTATGTATGTATATTTATATATATATATTTATATAAAATGTAAATCTTCCAGTTTTCATGAATATTAAAAAATTGTGTGAGTCAGAGGCGTCCCTAGGGGTTTGGGGGCCCGGGGGGGGGGCTTGGTCTTTTTGGGGGCCCCTGCAAATTTGACATACGATATCACGACATGAGATAACAGCTAGTATGTAATATTTAGTGTTAAAAGAAAAAAAATTGGAAACTCGTTTGGGGGCCCCCCTCAAGCGGGGGCCCGGGGGGACGTTCAAATTTGGACCCCCCCTCCCCCCACCCTAGCTACGCCACTGGTGTGAGTCCTATAGAAATGAAGTTCTACACTTTGTCAAAACAGATCCTTAAAAGAAAATTGCATCCATTGCAAATGTTACCTTTTACATGACATTGTTTTCTTTCCTTTGGGAGTCATATTAATTTGCTTGTGTACAAAAAAGTAATTTTTTGGGAAAAGATTTTATTTTTTTTTCAATTAATTAAATATTCCTGATTATGTCACTGATAATTATATTAACATGACTGTATTAGAAGTATATGTATATTTTATACCTCTGACCTACACATATTTTAATTGGTCCTCATCATTACACATGTTAAGTGGCCCTCTTGTTACATCTAATAAATAGAAAGTTATTTAAACACATATTCATTTTTTTTGTTTTGAATTTAACTTTACTTTGTGAATGAATAAAAATGAACTAAAAAAAATGTTTTTATTGAACACCAAAATAATGGAAATAAAAGAAATACTGCACAATTAAACCAATAGTACAGATTGAATTAAAAAGAAATTTCAAACAGATTGCATGTTGTTGCTTTGTGATAAAAGGTTTTTAACAAGTGTAGCTGTTAAGTTTGTTCACATTAAAAAATCAAGGCTTTTATATTGATTGTCGTAAAAATAAATAAAGGATCAAATAATACTAGAAAACAATGAATCTGTATTCTGAAGATATTTGATCTAAACTACATGCTGGGGACCTCAATTGGTTGTGTTTAAAAAAACAGAACATCTATAGATGTAAGTTCAAATAATTGCAATCTTCTTAGTAAAATATTTTTAATCGCAATTTTTTGACGCGTTTAATCGCGCGTTAATGCAGTTTAATTAGCAGCCCCAATATATAATATATATCTATATAACTGCTCATGTTGCTTATATATATATATATATATATATATATATATATATATATGTGTATATATATATATATATATATATATATACTAGTTGCAAGTACCCGGCGTTGCCCGGGTTTAAAATAAGGTTTTCTGTTTACCTTTTGTTTTCTCCCTCCCCCTCTCTCCTCCCCCCCCCTCCTTACCCCCTCTCTCCCTTTCTCTTTCCCCTCCTCCCTTTCTCCCTCCCTCCCTCTCCTTCCCTCTCTAACTCTCCCATCTCCCTCTCTCTCCCTATCTCCTCCTCCCTCCCTTCTCTCACCCCCGTCCCCCATCTCTCCACCTTCCTCCTCCCTTCCTCCTACCCCTCTCTCCCTCCCTGCCCCCTCTCTCTCTCTTTATCTCTCACTCCCTCCCATTTCTCCCATCCTCTCCCCTCCCTACCCCTCTCTCCCTCCCTCCTTTCTCCCTCCCCTCTCTCTCTCCCATCTCTCTCCCCCTCTCCTCTCTCTCTCTCTCTCTCCCTCCCTCCCTCCCCCTCTCCCTTTCCCTCCCTCCCTCTCTCCCATCTCTCCCCATTCATCCCTCCTCCCCTCATTCTCTCTCTCCCTCCCTGCCCCCTCACTCTTTCTCTCTCCCACCCTCTCTTCCCTCCTCCTCCCTCTATCTCCCTCCCTTCTTTTCTCTCTCCCTCTCCCTCCCCTCCTGCTCCCTCTCCCACTCTCCCCCCTGTCCACCCCCTCCCTCCCCTCTCTCCCCTCCCCTCCCTTCTACCCTCCTTTCCTCTCTCCCCCCTGCCCCCCTCTCTCTCTTTTTCTCTCTCTCCCTCCCTCCTTCCTCTCACCCCCCGTCCCCCTCTCTCCACCTTCCTCCTCCCCCTCTCTCCCTCCCTGCCCTCTCTCACTTTATCTCACTCCCCTCCCATCCCTCTCTCTCTCCCTCTCTCCTTCCCTCCCCTTTCTCTCCTTCCCTCCCTTTCTCTCACTCCCTCCCTTCCTTTCTCTTTCCTTCTCTCCCTTTCTCTCTCCAACCCTCCCTCTCCCTCCCTCCCATTAATCTCCCCTCCCTACCACCCTCTCTCCCTCCCCTCCCTCCTCTCTCCCCTCTCTGCCCCCTCCTTCCCTGCCCCCTCTCTCTTTATCTCTCTCCCCCTCCCTCCTCTCTGTACAATTAAACGTCAAATTACGCTTCTTAAATAAACAGAAAACCTTATTTTAATCCCGGGCAAAGTCGGGTACTTGCAGCATGAAAAAAACAACAACAGTATTTTTTTCCCTGTCCCTAGCCCTTTCTTCACCGTCCGTTCAATTATTACATTCACTTGGTGCGCGATTTTTATTTATAGTGAAGGCGATCCCATACTGTGGATACTTTAATATAGTAAAATACTAAAATAATTAATTACAATTAAACTACGCATTGAGATTGTATTAATAATGTTAATAATGTCACAGAAACATTTTAATTAACGTATTTCGGTTTATTAAAGTGCACCTTTAATTTTAATCTTCCGAATACATAAAACGATAGGTAAATAGATATGACTATTGATTTCATCATGTTTACAATTGGAGTTTCCGGGAGTTACCCCTCTTTTAAAAATGTGTCATAGGGAAATGACGTCACAGAGGAATTTTATCTATGGCGCCGTCGAGATTACTTAAATATAGTAAAATACTAAAATAAAAATAATTAATTACAATTAAACTACCCATCGAGATGAAACGAAACCTGTCCTATAACCTTCACCATGTAATTATGTGTATGTGTAACAAATTTCACGTTTTTTGGTTTTCTGGATCTTGAGTTATAAGGGAACAGACAGACAGACAGACAGACAGACAACAAATGCGTCTTATAAGTACATATATATATATATATATATATATATATATATATATATATATATATATATACAAGATGCCTGAAGAAAAAGACCTAAACAAGATTGAGACGCTCGATAAAATTTGTACCCATGGGGGTGGGGGGTACAATAATTACTCGATGCTCAGGAAAAGAACGGGACTAAATCCAGCACTGCACCTAGTATAGTTTACAAATAAATATCACGTCTATGGGTCATACAGTGGTTAACTTTTTTTTTTATCTCAAGTCAAAGGTGAACAAAAAATCACAACACCATGAGAGCTTCATCGAGAAAAGATTGAAATATTAATATTCAATTAAATATTTCAGTCTTTCATAACATCATTTCTGAGACATCGCTACTCGACGAACATCACATTCCCTCGTTGTTTCCTCTTTGTTTGCTTTGACAGCGTACAAACGCCAACACGGGATGAGAATGAGAGAGTTGAGTTTAGTTACAGCTAGGTGGCATAATGATTGCAATACTTTGTGGCCATTCTTCATGTCCCGGCAGGAAAGGGACAAAGGGGAGGCCACCTTTACACGATACAAGCCGAAAACGGGTCACCAACGAGTCAACATGAGTTAAGGGCCTTCCTCAACATACATAAATAGGGCCAATGTTTTAGAACCGGTCAAATTGTGTGCATTTTTTTTGTCAAGCCATTGAAAGAATGAGAGATTAATTTCTTTTATCCAAATAACAAAAAAAAAAAACTAAAAAAAAATATAAATTAATAGGATGTTTTTATGTTGTTGTCGTGCCCTTTTGTACATTCTCAAAGGTTATGGGAGCCGTCAACTAATTACATGATGCCTTTTTTTCTTTTTTTGCATAGTTTTGATTCCCCTTCCAAGTAACACTTTTTATTTCCCACTTCGTCTCAAAGCGTTACGTAATAAGTGAACGGTCCCATGAAGGCAGCACGAAATAGACATGGGTAGGTGCCTGCAGGGCCGTTTTAAGGTCATCGTAGGCCCCAGGCACTTTCAAAGTCGTAGGCCCCAGGCACTTTCAAAATCGTAGGCCCTCCCCCGACTTCATTTTTAATATTTTTTTTCAAGAATGCGCCCGCACTTCCTTGCGCTTTGAAATCTAAATAAACTTTCCGCATTGTTAATTGCTTAAGCCCCCAGTTCTCTGTGCAGTGATGACGTAGTAATTCCGGTGTTACCTCATGCGCTTCGCACTCGTTGTTTATTGTTCATTCGTGTGCTTCTTTTTTCTTACAAAATTTTAAAAAGTAACGAAAGTACTTTTAAATAAACATTACTGATGGATACAAGAGGAAACACGAGAGTGGATTTGAGAAGCGGAAGAAAAAGGAGGAGAAAGAATTTCTTTTGTTCTCATGGATGTTTGCTGACAAGAAAACTGTGGGTGAAATGCTTACAGCAAAAATACAGAATAGGTTGGTGACAAGTTTTCCAAATGTAAATATTGCTTTCCGGATATATCAATTTTTGGAACAAGTGCTGAATCGGAACGTTCCTTTTCTAAACTCAAATTGATAAAAACGTATCTATGGTCAACAATGGTACAAACACGACTATCCTCCCTGGCATTACTTTCAATTGAAAAGGATTTGATGAGGGAAATAACATTTGAGGATGTCATATGTAACTTTGCTAAGACAAAGAGCCGAAAAGTTAACACACTGTAATTTACAGATCTACAGCACTGCCGCTTGAATTGCTCAGGTGCTTATCTCACACGGTTTTATATAGTTACTTTAATACAAACAATGTTAAATTTTACTGGCATTCTGAAATTGTTTTCACTTTATGGTCTGGCTTTCGTAGGCCTTTGAAAAGTCCGTAGGCCCTAGGCACAGTGCCTACTGGGCCTAGATGATTAAAGCGGCCCTGGGTGACTGGACACGCTGGAAGTTTAACCCGTATCGCATGCTATTTAGATTTGCATGCTGATCCAGCTCACTACAAAAAGAGCCAACAGCTAATTACGTCCAAATCGAATGATACTCAAATAGGCAACACTTCTGCGATCATGACCTGCCAATTAGCAGACGATCGGAGACGAAAACAAACACACAACCAAACATTAGAAAAAAAAAAAAACTTAACGGAGCTTAATGAATGTGAATGAATTTTAGAGACTTTGTAAGTTATCAGAAATAATTATTTTTGCCTTCTCATCCATCCAATTTACTTAAGTGCACCAAAGAGTGCACTTTAATCAAGAAGCTCCTCGGAGAGGTCTTAATCAGAAAGGTGGCGAAAAGCTTCAATATCTAAAATAGTTTAATCAATGAAAAATAGAGTGTTGTTATGTCTCTCCCTTCGAGCCCCAAAAATGCACAGCTTACTCTCAAAGCCAACAACATTCTTTTAGTAAATAAAACATGAAACGATGGCGTCAATGGGCGTTGTCTACTGTTACTTTTACCTCCACTACTACTTCCTGTAAAATATTTTCTGGGTTTCATTTTATCGTGCGGTGAAATTTACTGACTATTCAGCTAACTGATTCCTTAAAAAATAAAGATTGGTTAGAAATTAAAAAATGAATTAACTAGTTTATGAATAGAAAACTATTAAACTAAGCAAGTTAAAAAAAAATGACCCCGTGACTTTGGAGTTTTATTGGAAATGAACTACCTGCGTTGTCATATTTACACAAAGTAGGAATAAATAAAGCTTATGGCGTTAATGCCATCTAAAATTAAATCTTCGTGGAGCGGAAAACAAGCAAGTAACACCAATAAAACACATATTTTACACTGATGTGATGATGTAGAACTTTACGGTATGAAAGCTACTTCAATGAACTCTTTCCATCACTATTACAAGTGAAAAGGTGAGTTATCTTTGGCAATTGTGTGTGTAGAAATTCATGAGAAGAATACGACAAAGGGAAAAAAAGAAGGATAATAGAGATCTGTTGTTAGTTTACGCATATATAGGTAAGTATCTAATGGTTTGACTGTTTGCTTATTTTGTTATAATAATTTATGTCAAATTTAAAAGCTTTCTTTTTTTTTTGTTTAAATTTGTGATCATTTTTTGGGAAGCGGCAGGTAACTTGACAGAAATAAATAAATAAAAAAAAAAAGATATGACGTCATTTACACATTGCAGATTTGTACACAGTCTGTTGATCTGTTGCACGGTTGTATTACGCTCTGTTTTTAATCGACTTTTTACTTCGAGGGGAAAAAAAAAGATTCCATTGAAGCTACACATTGAGATGTACCCCCTCCACCACACACACACATTCCAAGCACATATTATGTAGGTTAGTAATGTAGGTCAGTGAGATGTGAGCATGAAACACCTAGTTACGACTCGCCTACACTACATTCCATAGAAATAATTTACTGTGCTTTTTAATGCATTTATTTTATTTGTTGACACTAGCTGGGTTATGGGGATGTGTATCCCCCCTCCCCTCAACATGGAGCGGTAAAAAGACAACATAAGTAAGTTTGTGTTCACAAAGTTTGAAGACAGATCAGCCCAATGGTTTGTTTGAAAGTGGTTGTAAATGAGCATTAAAAACAACATATTGCTCTATACTTAATCAGTAAATGATTGAGGTTTATTTTGCTTTAAAATATACCAGTGTATTGATGAGGAATTTAGTCTATTTTGAAAAGAAAGCTTGCAAATAATGACTGTAAAACATTACATGTAGCCATGCATTTTGTTTTTTGTGTGTAGTCATCATTTGTGGTGTTTAAATGTGTGTGTGTGTATGTGCGTTTGTTTGTGTCTCTACAGTGTGTTTGTATTTATGTATGCTGGTATAATGCCTACGTCTGTTCCCCCCCCCCCTCCCTTTTCTTATCGAACGTGATGTGCAACATATGTTGAAACATGTCCCACAACTCGGTTCCCTTTTCACAATGATGCTCTGGCATTATCCTCCCCTTTTTTTTAATTCTTTGAGATACGTCATGTAATACAGCCTAGGGTAGGGAAACGTACGACGGTATGTTTGCAGTCCTTAAAGTTAAAGTGTCTCTATCTGCTATCTGTTGCTTATACTTAACCATGTCCAAACTAGATTTAACATAAGAGACCAGTGGTGACGACGAACCTTTATGGGACCGCTTGCCCCTACTCAACCAAACAAACAAACAAACACTTATTTATAACAAAGTGCCAAACCTCCAATCAAAATAAAAGGAAGTGATATTTTAGCCGCGTGCCGACTGATGAGGCTCTGTGTGCCGACTGTGGCGCGCGTGCCATAGGTTCGCCACCACTGTCCTACACCAAAAGGAGGGCAAACTTTACAAACACGACCTTCTGTTGATTCACTGCGGTACACCTACAAAATGGTCCAACAACATTGGTTTGCCAATGGCGTCACTAACAGACTCGTGATTAAATAAGAATTGACATAACGTTAATTACCTGATAAACGTCACTATGCTATTATTGTATTAGAAGTGACGATGTTTTCATCAGAGTTACTTAAGTATTTGTTTTCGAGGATATAGTATTTTAAATTGTAATTAACTTTCACTGCTTATCTAATCAACTCAGTGAATGATTAGAACATAACTTTAATTTTATTAGAATGTAAACAATTTTCCAATATCTCAGTGTTTTTTTTTGTCTCTCTTGTAAACAATGTATTGCCAAAAACAAAACAAAAAAATAAATTATGAAGTGTTATGTATAAAAAATAAATATACAGTCAAATAAATAACTTTAATGGTCTCGAATGATCCGTGAAGTGGTTTGAGGATTCGAACCCCTGTAACCGGTATATCACAGATTGGGGTAACACTCTCAAGGCTGTTGTGTCACTATAAATATTGCGTCAATATAAACATAGTTCGATAGTTTTTTTTCAAGCAGTATGTGCCTCTTTTATTTTCTTCTAGTTTTGGGGGAGGCAAACTGTTTGAATCGCGGACCAAAATGAGTTCATACATTTGACAGATGGACCGGACCAGGCGCATTAATTAGACAGAATGGTCGGATTAAGAATAAAACGATATAATTTTTATATGAACTCGTAAAAATTAAACTACCTAAAATTTAGTATGCGGGCTGGATGAAACAGCGGAACGGGCCCTACGCGGCCCGCAGTTTGCCCATATCTGTTGAAGTTAATCTAGTATCAATGGTTGTACCGGTACAGCCCCCGGGACAATATTCTGTGACATCTGGACTTCAAATGAGTCACTAACACGTCCCGCCTTGCTGTTACCTGCACCCGTCTGCTCTGGTCTATTTATAGACATCCAGCCCCTAACATGATCGAAACAACGTTCGTTGATACAACGACTGTACGAGTTATCTACCGTCTCAACCAGTTGGTGGATCCAGTGTAAAATACAGGAAAATAATTTAGTTTCTCACCAACGCAGCAATAAACAGAAAGTAATTTATTTGACTGCATATTTATTTTGTATACATAACATTTCATAATTTCTTTTTTTTAATTTTTGGCTATTTTTTTTTAAAGGTCGGTGAGTGTCCCATTCGATTTTTGTTTGAGATAATAAAAATACTTTATGGGCCGCGTAGTCAATGTGTCCAGATTTGGTAATAAAAAGTCGTTAAATTATAGAAAACTGGTTCACGGGTAACCGCATTAGGCTACCACTGTGTGTTGGGGACGGATGGTCGCGTGGTAAAGCGCTTGACTGGGGGGAGGGTCCCTGGTTCGATTTCCGGTGAGGGCCTATGGATATTTCAGGCCATGGTTAAAGTCCACGCTGAATCTCCTTGTGGTGTCTCCATGGCCATTGCACTATCGGATATGGCGGGGATGAAAGAAGGGCACCATAAAAACATCCCCATGAGTGGTTTATAGGATTTAAGAGATTTTTATCTCATACTTACATGGACTTCACACACACACACATACACCATTGTGCGAATGCCATGAATAAATTGCACCTATCAACTAAAACCATCTCAAATATCATTAAATAGTAATGGGCAGTTTGATTAATATGGCTGCTCAGGGCCGTTCTTATAGATAGGAAAACTAGGCAACATCCACCAGCCCCAATAACCAAAGAGGCCCCTTCAAGTATTATTTCCTATTACATCTCATGCTTAAAGGGCCACGACTGAAAATTTTGCCTAGGGCCACTGACAGCCCCGTAGCGTGAAAATTCTACAGGGGGGCCAGGCATTCTACAGCAGGGGCCAGGCAATAGCAGGGGGGCAGGTAATACATTTTACTAAGTAGAACAAATAAGCAGGGGGGCGAGATAAAACGCAGGGGGGGCGGCCCTCCTGCCCCCCCCCCGCACGCTACGGGCCTGGCTCCTGAACATCTCTGGAATTCTTTGCCCAGGACACCCAAAGTCACAGGAACGGCCCTATTTTTACTTGTCATCTAACAGATGAAGACATCGATCTGGATGTTGCAAGATGGCGGTTTCTCCGGGAATATCCGACGAGTTGGTGTGTTCCATCTGCCTGGACATCTTCAATTCACCCATCCTGCTTCCCTGTGCGCACACGTTCTGTAAACAATGCTTGATCAACGTCACCGAAAGATCCCGCATCAAAAGGCAGCAGGGCTCTCAGGGAGCGGGGTCTTGTGAGGTCGCCCAGCAGACCATCCTGTGCCCGCACTGTCGGCAGGAGGTGAAGCTGGGACCGGATGGCATCAACGGGCTTCCCAGAAACACCTCGTTGGCGAACATTATACTCAGCGTGAAGGAGAGCCGGCCCGCGGAGACGCTCCTGTGTGAGGTCTGCGAGTACGACCCCGCGCGAGCTGCGTCGAAGATATGCGCGGATTGCTCCGTGACGTACTGCCTGTCCTGCTTCCGCCAGCTGCATCCAATGAGAGGGTCGTTCAAATACCATGTGATCAAGGACCCCAGTGCGTCAGCACCAACCATCCCAGTGACCAGGTGTCTGTCACCGGTGTTTGATGCCCGGGCTGCTCCTGCCAGAGACAACTACGGCACGGACACTGAGTCTGGGGATGAAGGTGGAACCTATGCAAGTCAGGTAAATACACATTATGTTGTGTTTGTCATTAAGAAATCTCCTATTAATTAGCCAATACTTCTTGTCAGGTCTTTATAATCATAAGTCATAAGATATAATCTTAATCAGTTAATATAATCTTAATCTGGAAGATATAATCTTAGTGACAGATAACCTCGCCTGATTGAGATAATCAAACTCAGATAGAGATAAGCATAGTCATGTAGAGATTTAAATTTGCCATTAAGAAAGCTATTGTGTATGAATATTTAGGTGCTAAACTAATAATAAGGGGAACAAATATTACCAACATTATACTCAGCTTGAAAGAGAGCCGGCCGGTGGAGACGCTCCTGTGTGAGGTCTTTGAGTACGACCCTACTTTTTAAAAAATAGAAGTGCGCTCTCTGTATGATATATATTCTATGGTACAGGACCAAGTGGAGAAAATACGCCGTCAAATAAAAACCAAGAGAAAAGAGTTGAACAGTGTCATGAAGACTGTGCAGAGTCTTCTCAAAACTATAGAGGTCAGTGCTCGCTCCAAAATATGTAGCTAAATATTAAAATATATAGTTTTTTTTTAGCGCAATGCTAGAAGCATGAATCGAACGGCGATAATAATTAGCAATTAAAAATTAAATACGGTAGCTTTAGTTTTAAAAAATAATAGACATGTACCAACACACATATGAACCTAATACGTTCCTTGTGTTGATAACATTTTATGCTGGAGTCAATAAAGTTTCAAATAACTGTATTAACAGGAAGAAACTGAGGAGAGAATGCGAGAGGTCAGGTCCATATGTAGTCAAATCAACGAGTGTGTGGGGGAGAAGGAGGCCAGTCTGCTGACAACTCTGAGTCAACAGGTGGGTCAGTACACGTGTCAACAAGAGGGACTCTTTGTCATTGCACACGACTCTTTAAGCCAGTCCGCGTGACTCTTTATGTCACTACACGTGACTCTTTATGTCATTACACATGACTCTTAATGTCATTAAACATGACTATTTAATCTTTATGTCATTGCACATGACTCTTTAATCTTTATGCCATTACACTTGACTCTTTAATCTTTATGCCATTACACATGACTCTTTATGACAGCACGTTTAATGTATGCTTTATTGTACTGAACACTAACTGACAGTGAAAAAAGTCATTTATTAAAACATTTTAACTGTTCTTAAAGCTGATGATTTTTTTTCTATATAACACTAATCCTATGCATAATACATCCAATGTCATTTCACTGATCACCATCCAATCATCTTCTAGCGCCACGAAGCAGTCAAACAGTGTCTAAGTCTGTCTTCTGAGGTCAAGGCTCAGACACTGTCATTGGAGCTACTGGAAGACAAGGTGAACGATATAATGTCTGTGAAGTCTGTCCAACCTGCAACAGAACTGAGTAATGTAAGTTACCATACACCGTGTATTAACTGTATTACGATAGCATTTTTCACCATCTTTTCATCCGAAATGTTAATGTCCACAAATTTTTCATCATATTCGCTCAGAATTCCACCTTAATGACATGTTTTCCCTCATCGCTTCTTAAAATAATAGCAACAACTAATTAGAATTATTAGATCATACAAATATTTATATACATTTTTATTATTAACATTTCAAGCATGGGGGAGGAGAAAATACAGTGGTTGATAAATAGATATCAACAAGTAATTAAACTATATATCCAGATGGCCACCCACGCTTAAAATTTCAGTAATGATAATTTATTAAAATATTTTTATGATCTAAGGAGCTAAATTTTTAAATTCAAAGTGCATTTTAATAAATGCCTCTTTTGATTAAAAAAGTTTGGTTTTATATATTTTTTCTTATTCATCAACAGGATATTATGTCTTTACAAGAAAAGTAAGTACATAATTATATCTGCTTTTGTTGGACTTGGATGAATCGTTGTTATCTCAATTTTTGATTTATATGGCTACATTGGTGTTTTTTTTTTCATGAAAACTTAAGTAAATCTTTGAATTATCTGTCAATGTCTGTCAACGTACATGGTCTCTGACATTAATGACGTTAATTGAAACATGCATTGTAGAAGGAACAGTTTGTGTACACCGATGTACAGTATTCTCAAATGAAGGATAACTGTGGGTAGACTAATTCATTCACGTGGAATTATCCCCTCTTTGTTATTTAACTAACCTAAGTTTAACAGCGTAAAAATGTAGGAATGTTAGATGATTAATAAAAAACACACAGTTGGAAAATTCTATGGACATACAAAAGAAATCTTAGCGGTTTTTAAAAAAAAACAACAAACAAACGGTTCAATTCTGAGCTAGTAAACTCTCCGAGTTTGTAATACTCTGGACGTTGTTTCTAAACTCTATAGAGTCACGGCGATCCAGTCTCGTGCACTGACCATGAAGGCTAAACTCATTCCTAGACAACCGAAGTTTGGTCAAGTGGAAGTGATCAAGTACGTGGCTTCGCTGGACTTCATCAAAGAGACCAGTGAGTAAAAGGGCGAAACAAAATTGGGTCATGTGCATTTTTAAGGTCACACTTGTTGTCATTTTGCACATAGAATAATGTACATGAAACATTTATAATAAGAAAAGTGAAAATATAGATGGGATGAAAATAAAGAGTTAAAAAAAAAACACTACAACCTAAAGCATTCATAAAACATTGGCTAGCTGCATTCATTCAGTCATTGGCTAGCTGTATTCATTCAATCATTTGCTTACTGCATTGATTCAATCATTGGCTAGCTGCATTCATTCAATCATTGGCTAGCTGTATTCATTCAATCATTGACTAGCTGTATTCATTCAATCTACTAATAGCTTCATTTCGAGCCGTATGTGTGGTGCAACCCAAACACATGTCTCGGACCCCTTGTCTCTAAAGGCCCAAACTGACCCCTGTATCTAGAGACCCCATCTGACCCCTGTCTCTAAAGGCCCCCACTGACCCCGTCTCTAGATGTCACGATGGGTACATTAACCTTCAACAATATAACTTTGCCAATAGTAGATTTGTATGATGAAAGAGGGGGCCCCTATAGCTGGGCGTTTCAGGGCCCCAAGATTAATTTGGCAGCAGTCCTGATGTAGGCCTCATTTGTTTGATTTTTAATACGTGACACACCGACATAAAGAAATCCGTCCCCGCCACCCCGGGTCTAGGACAAAAACACTTTGCCTGTCTTAAATTTTTCCTTTTGAAAGTTAAACGAAATTAAGCCACTTATAAAAATATCTAAATCCAGATAATTTAAAAGAATAATAATTCAGCAATGCTCTTTAACTGAAGGGTAAGCCAAGTTTGTTTTCTGTTCACCGATGTGGATTACCAAGCTGCACTACGACACACACACACACACACACACATATAATATATATATATATATATATATATATATATATATATATTGTAACACTATATTTTTGTATATAATGTTATGTACTTGTTGATGTAATGCTTCTCCAAGGTAACACTGTGTGTTCCTCACTGCTGCTTCAGATAACTATACTGGTTTTATGTAGCTGCCGATATCATAACTGGTTTATAATCTTAAGTAGCGTTCAGTCTCGTTGCACTCTCAAACAACACACCAATCAATGAGGCAAAGTTCCACGATTCAATTATATTTATTAGATAATAAGAAAACATATGTAATCTGAACTTGTTGCAGCAGTATTCACAAAAATGCTTCGTACACAATATAACACGTAGTATTCCAGGTTCCCGAAGGAATTATCTGGCAATACTTTGACACTTAGTATCCTGTGTCTCCGAAAGGATTATACAGACATACTTTGACACTTAGTATCCTGGGTCCCCGAAAGGATTATTCAGAGATACTTCAATAAAATAGACTTTGACTGTGTACTGTAAAACTCCATAACTTGATAGCTTGTGCCTCTATTATTTCTCCACTAACTTCTCCTTTGGCTATCTCTACAACTAGTGTCCTGATGTCTCTATCGTCAGTCTGTCGAACTGTCGGTCTGTATCTCGTAGGTCTGACGAAATCTCAGTTACATCTCTATTTATGTGATGGTGAATTATCACGTGCCCCAAACGCCCAGAACTTTTGATTGGTTCCCTAACACCCTTTCTAACTCATCTACATATTAATGAATCTTATTCCAGCCTAGGGATTGGTGCGGCTAAAAACTCACTATGGGCTAGTATTCCTTTGTCTGCCTAATTACATCTATCGTCACCTACCTCTGGGGGTCATAGACCTGTGATGACAACCAATTTTACCCTAAACAAAGATACCGCTGGAATTCTAGTTATCAAAACATATGACTGTGTTCTGTACTTATGAGTTTTCAATGTTAACTAACCAACTGAACCAGTGGTTCTAAAATTGTATGAATCTATCTAAAGCTATTGTTACATATATATATATATATATATATATATATATATATATATATATATATATATATATATATATATATATATATATTGTTGACATTTATTTTTTCATATGTCTCATTTTTATTCTTAAATATTTGCCATTTAAATGTTTATATGTTACTATTATTATTATTATTATGCCTATTCTACCTATAGAAATAAACATTGTTCTCTTCCATTTCTTTAATTCATGATCCTTTAACCAAATGAGATGATGGCCTAAATATCATTTACCAAAATCTTATAAACCGTTAGACCCAACATCGCGCTTTCAGACAAGTCAATGTTCTAAATTTTCTTTGTGTCACAGAACTGACCAGCCAAGTGTTAAGACCCTACTCTGATATCGCACCGATAGGATAGAAATAACTTACCTCAGTGACCTCTTTTTCTATGTCTCAGAACTGACCAGTCCAGTATTTAAAACCCAAATTAAAAATTTTAGTCATGATTTGTCTAATGTCAATGACCGATATTTTCCATACGTACCAGAGCCGACCAGTCCAGTGTTTACTGAGTTTCAACACCGGCCAGTCACTGGAGGCCCAGCCCAGGTAGAGATCAAGTGGCGACCCATCAAAGACGCCAGTAAAATCACGTGAGTCTGTCAAAGCTATACATTCCAGCCATTAGACTGTGACACCAAGTATCAATACGTGGCGTTCTTCGTGAGGTTTTAAAAAAATCTCTCCCCTGAATCTTAAAATACAAATACATGCTATGTTTTAAATTTTAAATACTAAGAAGTTCACATAAAGGACTTGTTTTAAGAAATGTATTTAGAGTATTGTGTATCACTTTGTCTTTAAACATTGGGTTGTGTCTATTTGGGTATTATGTATCACTTTAAAACATTGGGTTGTGTCTATTTGGGTATTATGTATCACTTTAAAACATTGGGTTGTGTCTATTTGGGTATTATGTATCACTTTAAAACATTGGGTTGTGTCTATTTGGGTATTATGTATCACTTTAAAACATTGGGTTGTGTCTATTTGGGTATTATGTATCACTTTAAAACATTGGGTTGTGTCTATTTGGGTATTATGTATCACTTTAAAACATTGGGTTGTGTCTATTTGGGTATTATGTATCACTTTAAAACATCGGGTTGTGTCTATTTGGGTATTATGTATCACTTTAAAACATCGGGTTGTGTCTATTAGGGTATTATGTATCACTTTAAAACATCGGGTTGTCTCACTGAAAATCTCTGCCTACGGCCATCATAAATATGTCTATAAATCTCTGCCTACGGCCATCATAAATATGTCTATAAATCTCTGCCTACGGCCATCATAAATATGTCTATAAATCTCTGCCTACGGCCATCATAAATATGTCTATAAATCTCTGCAGTGGCCCCAAAAACATGAAACAGCTTTATTTTTTTTTACTTAAAATATATCATAATATAGTTTGAAACTTAATTAAATAAGGAAAAAAGATCGTGAAATTTGCACAAATGAAACAATTTTTTCCCCACTGGCACATAAGACTGTCTGCCAAGGTAAAGGACAGCCGAGGTCATGACATTAACATTTCTGTGGAACTGCCCGGGAGCGCGACATGCTACGTCATGGCTCTACCATGGGCTGACATGGAGTACCACGTGAACCTAGAGGCCAGCAGTGAGGAAGTAACGAAGTACCCGGTGATTGGTCGAAACATTCGGACACTGCCTTATGTCCACTGTAAGTTTGTTAGTGTCTAGGTTGATTGGGTTTAAGCCTGTACTACAGGGTTCGACAAACGTTGTAATTTTAATGATTTACGAATTAAGGAAACCTTCCAAAGCTTTAAAACGAAGTAGGCATCAGAGGAAGTTAAGTTCCCTTAAGGGCTCATCGAAGCAGATGAGTTCAGTAACCTCGGCATATAGTGCGTGGTTAACACAATGCCAGCCGCCTTTATTCCACCCAACTTAATGTCGGGTACTCATTTAAAGCTGGGTGGACTTTGGGGACTTACACCAGGACTTGAAGAAATCACAAGGGTCTCGTTGAGGTTCGAACCCAGGACACTTCCATCGACACTCGTGCACTCTACCCCCAACATTTTTTGCCCCCCCCCCAACATTTTGGTGAAATGACGCCACTGCTTTACCCCTCCTCCCCCCGTTCCCTACATCAAAGGTATGCTAAGAATTAAAAAAATACCGGCTTTAAAACTATTAACCTTTTGCGTATACAGTTATACAGTAAGTTCGTGCCCACTGCATAAGGGCAGCAGCCTGAGCACATGTCAGGGGGGCCCTTCGGTTCTTATATATAGTGACTTTTCGATTGGCATGTATGTGTGACCAGAGGGGTCACAGTTTACGGAGATTGTCTGGGGCTTAAAATATAGCGTTGGTAGGTTACATTAATTTGATAGACAGTTGGTAAATGATCTTTGGCGGCTGGATCGCGAAGTCCATAGTGAACTCGATTCACAAACAAAGGTTACAGATTTATATCCCTGGTAAAGCCAAAAAATATTCGCCGCTGATTTGGAGAGGAGATAGGCGCCACCAAGTCTATAAGCCCACAGAAAGGGCGTATAAAACGATCATATCTGTAAAGGGTTGAAAAAACAAATGATCTTATGATTTTTTTTTATAAATATTTTTATCCCACTATTTTTCCAGGTTTCAAGGCTCGATTTAACCCTATAACTTGTCACAAAAAAATCGCAGTTCTATCTGGAAGAGATGAAATCGTTCACAGGAAGTGCAAACTGGCCAACCTGAACAACGCGTGTCAGATTACGACTAGTTTCCAGAGACTTGAAACTCTTGAAGGCGCCATGGCGGACGATTGTCTGCCCCTGCTTCCTCATGTGTATTGGGAATCGATTATTTATTTCCGCGTGTTCGGAAAACTGGGCGATTCCAAACTATTGTGTGACATCGGGATCTGCAAACACGGTTCGGAAAATGATTCTGCGCTGCTGTGCGACAACACCAAAGCCTGCTGCGCATATCTGGTGCGCAGAAACAACAAGATCGCCCTGGAATTCTGGAACGGAATGAACAGAGATACTTTACCTCGCAGTATCCCAGTGTTAGACCTTGATCATGAATTGGAGAAAACCGTTAAGCTGGGTTTTTACTTCGACGCAATGAAACGTTTGTTCGCAATAGTTAGTCCCGGGAATAACGCTATCTTGTGCCAGATACACATGAAGTGTACAGGCGTAATACCGGTGTGTGGTCTGTATTGTTTTGACCAGGTATTCGGAATGATCAAATTTACGGAGCCACAGAAACTTCCCAGCGTGTTGTGTAAACTTATGAAAGGAAGTCAAGCTGCGATGTAATAGAGCGGAATTTTGTCCCCTTTACTGTAAATTATGTACTGAATTGATGTAATAATGAATGTAATAATCAGATACAGTAGTAAGTTCAATATTTAGTAGGCCTATATTATGTTTGGATGTTCTTATGCTTCATCTAATTTGGCGAACAGATTGACCTTTGAACTTGTCTTTTTTTGTAAACAACTATTGCATTATTTAAAGCACTGGTTATTCCTTATACTGCTGAAACCTGATGTTTTATGGCTAACATCTGGTTATGTGTAAACTGCCCCTAAGCATGACATTCTATGGATTAATTGGCTTTGAACTGATCGACTTCATGAAAGGTTTGGTTTGGTGAACTTGTTTAGTAAGAAAAGTCAGTAGGTTGGTTGGACGCGCTATTTGTCAGATATTTAATATAACATATAAGCAGTATATAAACTGCACAGTGCTAATTATTGTCCATTAATCGGACGAAATAACTATTAAACAAACTGAAAATGACTCCATGCCTTGACAGTTGCCTTTAGCAAAAGCATCTGCAGATGTCTATACTTGGTACCGTTTTCTGGGCCTCGGAAATCCTAAGACCGGCCATGTTGTACGTGATTTTTTTTTTACTTTTGTTAAATATGTTTCTCTCTTTTGGTAAATCTCGTGCACACTCGTGTCTGTGATACTTATAAACATAAAACTCGTAATTTCGCTTGATACATTATGATTTCTCGTTATACATCGTGATTTCTCGTGAAACAATTTGCTTTCTTTTATTTATTAAAACATCTATGTAGAATTACGTGTAATTCTAGTAGTATCTGGCGTTAAGATATCGATCCATATATAAATCAGCCATATCAGTGATCGTGATTTACAATCCACACAGATATCAACAGGGGCAGATTTTACGGCGGGCGCCCTGGGCCCCAACTTACAAAGGGCCGCAAAACGACAAATGAACTTAACAATAACAAGTTTAATTGTCCATTTCTTTCATTTGATGAGGCCAAACATTTTTCTTTGTAAAGCTGCTTTTTTAAATTATTTTTTTTTTATCTGGGCAAAATCCCTTTACACGATTGGTTCAGATGTTTATTTAATCATTCAACAAAATAAACAACAACAATAACAACAACTGGTGAAATGGTTACTTATTAGACTCAGTTTGCCGTGAGTTGGCCTAATAGTAGAAAGGTTTATACCTATAGTAATGTGACAATGTTAAGTGCTGTCCATATGTAACGTAAAATTTCTATCTTGTAAAGACTGTGGTAGTCGAGTACATCTATCAAATATTTAATCTGATCACTTGATGCACATTTTATAATGTTTTTATTTGCTGATTAACCCGATATATATATATATATATATATATATATATATATATATATATATATATATATATATATA
Organism: Bulinus truncatus; assembly: GCA_021962125.1. Classification (NCBI taxonomy): domain Eukaryota; kingdom Metazoa; phylum Mollusca; class Gastropoda; family Planorbidae; genus Bulinus; species Bulinus truncatus. The sequence continues at coordinate 2,609,574 of JAGDYQ010000023.1, read as the reverse complement.
TATCGCATACTATTGGTTGCAGTTCATTGATGAATTGTTAGAATCCTTCTGTACTGCATTCTCATGAACATTGTGTAGGCCTATATATACATCTATGACTATGTAGCCTATATTGTTTTCATAGACATCTACGTACCTTGTATCAATAAACGTCGTGTATATCTTGTGTTTATGAACATCTATTATATCTTATGTTTATGAACATTGTGCCTATTCAGATGTGATAGAAGTTTTTAGACACTGATTATACTTCAAATTATGTCGAATGTATTTTATCTTTGTAATTAATTAAACCATTTCTTGATAATAGTGTGTATTCGTAAGTTAATCTGTAAACAGTGTTGAAGTCAATGTTTGGACATAACCAAGTACAGTACATTGTTTTTGTACTCTTGAAACTAAATCAGTTTGTGTTTGAATGTCTCTTTTCAAACCGTGTAACTAATTAATCGACATCTTCCGATGAGCTAAAAAGTGAATATTTTCGATGATAATACACACAGATCTGCACCTAGTGAGACCTAGTCTATCTGTCGCCCGGATGTTAGCAGTAGCAAGCTCTTCCCACCCAACAAAGTCCCTTCCGTACCTCGCCCTCATTGACAACGCAAGTGACGAAGTACCATCATTAGGTATATGACTTCAGAACAACACTTGTATGGCATACCATCAACAGATGAGTTTTTATTGTAGAAACACAAAACCATATCAAATTTATTAAAAAAATTGAAAAATGTCACCCACCAAATATTTTGAAGTTTTAGAAAAATTGACATTTGTGAATAATTTCAAGTATTGTTTCATAAACTTTTATTTGTAAAAATAAAACGTAAATTCAGTTTCTCTGGTGAGTGGCAAAGGGGAATAATATCTTGCAGAACTTTTATTGTTCTTTTTGCACAAACATTGCTACGTGGAGTGAGTATTGGAGATGGACTTTGAGACCAATGATTTCGAAGACAGCGCAACCCTTTTGGATAATCATTAACAGCATGGAAAAGAAGTTCATATTGTTCAGCTGTGTAATGATGATCACTAAACCAGGCATCACTCCAATGTCCACATATAAATTCACACAATTTCTGAAGGTTCTTTAGTTCATCAGGCAATAGTATGAAAGCCAACAATGCAAAAATTGCTCCAGAGTTCCGTCGGGCATTGCTGAGGCCAGGCAGTGCGCTAAAATTAACTTTCGGCATTTGTTGAGAATTCTTAAAATGCTTAAAAACGCAAATTAGATGGTGCAAAAATTTCATATCATCTCTCCAACCTATTTCCTGTTTTTCTAAAATTGGAGCACATTTCTTTGTTTTACCTTCAAAATCTTTTTTTAACATTGCATAATCTTTAAGTATCTTATTCACAAATGGATAATTTATGTTAGGAGACTCAGTTGAATCACCGAGCAATGCATCACACACGTGTCTAAGAACAGATCAAGTATATGGTGCTGACAACCTATAAAGACTGGTACAGGCTCACCATGTTGAACAAACAGTTTCTGAAGTTTCACCACAACACCAGACTTCGACCCTGTATTAACATTTGTAGTGTCTGACACTATCATCTTTATAGCTGACCATAAGTTATATTCATCTAAACTTTTTGAATGGCAGATCCAATCGTACCAGCTTTGCCATCAGGCAAAACTAAGACGGATAGCCTCACTTCTTTTGCTTCATTTTTTAATACAACTACTTGGTGTTCTTTTTTCTTAATAATTTTACCATCAAAATGTAAACTCCATAAGCTATTACGCAAGTATTTATTAATGTTTCTTTTAGTTTACTTGCTTCTCTGAATACAGCTCGATAGACACCCGACTGAGAAGGAGTTGCTATTTTTACGCCGGACTTATGCAAAACTTTGCTCACTAATGCTGCTCTTCGAGCTGGTAGTTTCCCAGATTGAACTAATGAAACTGCACTAGAAGTAGATTGCTGTGATTGTTTCTTATGTGTGCTTTGATCCAAGCTTTCTGTGGATGACAGCATTGCATCAGCACCGTCAGAGCTACTTTGAGAATTCTCGTTATCACTTGAATCACTGGAACTTTCAAAACTGCTTTTTTGTTGTTGTGCCTCATTAATTTTGCAAACAATTTTCCGTTTTGATGGATGAATTGTACTTTGACTAGCAATTTTAGTTGTAGTATATCCCATCTTACCTCCACTTTGAATTTGTATTTCGTAAAGTTTTTGTCCTCAGCACATAACCATTGACCAGTTTTGTTTGTGACATCAAATAACTTATCAAACTGCTCCCGTATGTCACCCACAGGTTTTTTCAAATGAACATCATACCTTCTAATTAAAGTTTCAATTTTTCTGCTCACTGATCGCAAAGACAGTATCGGGAAATTTAAAAAGCTCCATAATAGCTCTACTTCTTTCCTGAGTGCTGCAACTCTTTTCAATCTGGATTTTTCCATAGAGGCCAAGCCCATGTAGCGACCAATTGTCATCCACTCTTTTGGCATTCTAGAATGTGAAAGCAATGGCTCGATCTCGATTCCAATTTTGTTTCTTTTCTTAAGAGTGTTTTGAATTTTTTCAAATTACTCGCCCATTTGTCCTTATTTTTAGCAACGGAAAGTGATGACTTTTTTAAAGACATTTTTAAGAATAAAATTAGGCAAAATTAAAATAATCATTCAAACTCAAGTATAATTGAAAAATCTAACATGGAGAACAGGAAATAGAATTTTAATGGTAAACAACTGGAGTAAAATTAAACTTCAGTAAAAAGAGCCAAAAGGATTATTTTTAAAGTAAAAAATGTTTTGGTGGGTGAACTTTTTCAACAAAATTGATGATTTTTTTTGTTGTATTTATTATTTTTATATAAAAGCTCATCAAAATCTGGCACGCCACTTGTAAAATTACAAAATTGGTTTTTCAAGTCATATACCTAACCATCATTTAATGTTTACTGTATGACACAGTGTTGTGTATTGTGCTCTGTACGATACAGCTTCATTATTATATTGTGTGTGTGTGGCAAATTTATGTATTGTGCTCTGTATGATACAGCTTTATTATTTTTTTTATGTTTGGCACAGTTTTATGTATTGTGCTCTTTGTGATACAGCTTTATTGTTTTCTTTAATGTTTTGTGTTGTTTACAATAGAGGTCTACCACCATTAATGATTTATGGATGCCGTTTATTTCATAAAATTAGAAAGAGAATATAACATTTTTTACGCCCCCCCCAAGTTGTTATCGACGCTAAAAAACGATGAGAATTTAATGCTTAGTAGTTATTCATAACACAAACTACTCAACAGAGCTATGCAGTGAAGGTATATAATTATGTGCAGTGGGCTTTGTCGATGAATTAAAATAATTTAAAACTTTCTGAAAACAATGATGAATCCTCCTCAGATCTAGGAATTTACCTTTCCCAGGAATTCAATCAGAAATGTATCATTAAATGTATCACCTTTACACGTTTTAACAAACAATGCTATTTACTACTGAAGCTGGTTTGCCATAATCTTTAAACCATTTCATCTCATCTTTGAAAGGATTAAAATGAGTCTTGTGATGGAATGGCTTTAGACGGAGTCATCAAGAAAGAGACAACATGAAAAATCAGAAGAAATAAATTTATAGCATTTAACGCCATGTGTCATTTTAATCTCATTTCCATTTAAATTCAATTTACTTAAAAACATAATCATTACCAGTTAAACATCATTTAAAAGTACCTGCTAAATACATTTGGTAATAAAATACCCTGGACAAAATTGAATGGACTAAGAGGTCGTCCATTCATTAATTCAACAAATTTTTATCACGTTTAAGACACCCCCCCCCTCTCCTTTTTCCCTCCAGTCCAATGTAAACAAGTGTCAAACCAAATTTTCAGTGACCTCCCCTTGTAAGAATACGTCCATTTTTTTCCACCTTTGAACCCATCTTCCACACCCTCAAATATTATGTTTAAAAAAAAATAACAACAGTATTTTATTTGGATGAAATGATTTAGTGTGTTTTTTAAAGTATTGATTACTATATAAAAAACAACAACAAACAAACAAACACAATGACGCTATCATTTACATATAAAATGCTTATCTCATGCAGCTGTAATGTAAAACAAGAAAAAGAATCTCAAGATCCTAGTATCAAGAGGCCCTTTGCCCGCATCGGATCCCCATTCCGGAAGTCCTGACATTGTTAACAATTTAAACGTTAATCTCCTTAATGTCGCCCCAATTGCTTTGACTGTTCATAGCATATATTGCAGCTTCCGGTGAGCCAAGGGCAGGGCCGGCCTTAGCCCGATTGCTCCAAATTGAGCCCCACAATTCTCATTTAGCATTAATAGTAATAAAAAAAAATAATAAGAGGAGCCTCGCAAGCATCAGTTAAATTAAGCCCCACAATTCTCAAGGCCGGCCCTGGGCAAGGGCCTTTAGCATGTTATTGTTTTGCACCCCATTTTGTGTTGGTCCAGATATCCAGACATTGTTGTGGGAACATTCATGGGAATCAATAATATATTAATAAAATGTGTTCATTTCTAGTAATATCATGGTAATGTTGTTTACCAGGGGAGATAACTTTAAAACAAAATGATGCAATATATACCTAACTACATTTTATAATAAACCTTCACTCTCCTTATCCTAAATTGTTGACGTTATAAATGGACGACTTTTAGATTTTTATTTAGACTTTTTTTTTTGGCCCGGAAATGGGACGGTATACTTTTGAAAAACATACTCTCTAAAGATGTGAATAAAAAAATGAAGAAATCCCCCCCCCCCCCAAAAAAAAATCCGTTTTCCTATTTTTTCCCCAAATATTTTATCTTAACATTATTGGTTATTGATTGCTTTTGTAAGTTTTCATTTTCAATGGCACTGGTTATAGTTACTGCTCTGTGGTTGTCTCCCATATGTCTATCGCATTCATTACTGAAACAGCTATTAGATAGCGAAATTTCATTACAAATTTATTAATGAATCTAATTTTAAAAGTGTTCTATATTTAAGGCACATAATTATTTTTCTTTGAACGAATTACTCATGTTATAACAAAATCCTTTTATGCCTTAGCAATTTTTTAAATTACAAGAAAACGTCTTTCTTGTTAGATGTGTGAGGGATTAACCACATCAAATTGTTTTAAACCAAGATTCTAAGTCATGGGTCACAACTCTTTTACCGACAACAGCTATCAGTCTTTTAAAAGTTATTTATGCAAAAAAAATATATATCAACAGTATAAAATTTTGTAAAATAAAAGTTTTATTAAAGGCAGATTGATATTTTCATATAATATATATAATGTCATTTGATAACATAACACCTAGAGTTAAACTCTCAATTTTTTAAATCAAATTTTATCACAAAACTTTCTAGTTTTTTAGAGTCAGATTTATAAAAAACTAAACACATAGTAATGTGAATATATAATGTTCTGAACAAAATAAAAAATAGCAAAAAATATAAACAATTTAGTTGTCAAAAATTGTTAATGTAAAATTTTAAATTTACTAAAAGTTACAAATGGGCAATATAAGTAAAATAAAATAAAAAGGATTGGGTCAGACAATAAATAAAGTCATACATTTTCAATTTAAGATTAACTAATCTTAATTTCAGCAGATTGTGTATGTGGTTAAAAAATTTCCATAATTGAAAATTCATCTACGTGCTTTCAACAAATTCACGGAATTCTTCTAAGGTGATATGACCTTCAGGATGTGAGGTAATTTGGCATATAACCTGGGGAGTGAGAAAAAAATATTTCTTTACCACAAAACAAATTTTTTTTTTGCTTTCAGGTTACTTTATAATTAATGAAAAATTCAAGGTAAAAATACTTACAGCCTCAAGGACATCCTGGTCAGTGGGCAGTTGTTGTCTCTTGCACAAATCTCTCAGATTATTTATATCTATGTAACCTGTGCGGTCATTATTGTACCGCAGGTACATTTCATCGATACGTGACTTGTCTGTGATATACAGTTTTTTCAGCTGAGCCAACACTTGTCTGACCATGTTCTCAAGATCTCCTGGTCTAAAATTATAAAAAAAAATTACAGGCCTAAATGTATTTATGAAACAAAAAAAGTTTTTTTAAGTTGATGATGAAAAATTATACTCAACTCAACAAAAACTGAGACTTAAGAGATGCACCAACAAAGTCAATTATTTTCAGTTAGTGACAAAAAACTAAACAACTGGGTTGTAGGGATATATATTTTAATACCCTATCTCATCATGGTCAAATTCTAAATTTCTAGTTCAAATTTTTTTGTCAAAAATTTTTGTTGATTGGATGGAATTCCTCAAATATAAATGATGAAAAAAAGTGAAGAACCCAAATATCTTCATGAAAAATTAATGAAATAAATATATTTACTGTCTCTCTACTTTCAGTGGTCCCCCTTTAATACTTTCTTTTGGTCCAGGGTACTCTCCTACTTTCTCTTTGATTGACATATACATTTGTTCTGAAGATAACAAAATACACATTGTAACAGAATGTTTGCAGACTAAAATATTAATTTTATTTTATAATATCATTATATCAATAATTCTGCCTGATTATTTATTATTGAAAATCACATCATAATTATCTCTGACAATTCAATCATATATTTTTCAAACTGCAGTATAACAATACATTTAATAAAATTAATTAAAATCAATTTTACAGATAAATAAAAAAAAAAGCAAACAGGCTATTTAAAAAAGTAAATCAATCCTTTAGCTCAATACTTCTTTTTGTGTCAAGTTAATAGAAACTTAGTTTTGATATAATTTACTTTTTAAAAGAAAAACAAAATACACAGAATACCTACCAGGGAACTGGCTTTTGTGGTCCTCAATGTATTTCAAAACATATGCATCAGCATTTGTAATGATGAACCTGTGTCTGAAAATATCAATGACAGCTCCAATGTAGAAGTCTTGAGGACCATAATACTGTGGTTTTTCTAATGTGGAACCTGGTTTAGCCACCCTTGTTCTTTCTAAAAATTTGCCACCTATTATTCCAGAGTTCTTCACAGGAGGTTCATAAATGGTGATCATGTCATCAGCAAGACGATAGGAAATTATAAAGCGGCGACCTCTATCTTCTGGTCTCATAGTGTCCTGGTAGTTGAATTTTTTAAAAAGAATTGTATTATTTTAAAACAATGATTTAAAACAGTGACTAAATTAGGATAAGATATAGACTAAAAATTTTGGCAAAAAAACAGCAACATTTTGCTCTAAAATTTATTTCATTTTAGAGAATTTGTTTTACAATAACTAAACAATGCGAAAAAAACTAATAAAAAAAAAAACAAAAAAAATAAAATAAAACCAAAAAAGAAACTTTTAATATAAAGGCCAAATACAAAATGTCAATTATTCAACATAAGACCTGCAAAATTAATGTATACCTTGCAGCCAGGCATCTGGTCAGATAAAATTTTAATAATGGTCAGTTTTGGCTAAAGCTATAGCAGTACAAAAATTAAATATCTGTTGATTTATTTTTTAGAATTACAAACCAGTTCGAACAATAATGGTAGATGTAATTCTATTTTTAACTAATGATGGAATTGTCATCACAAGTAATTTTCTCATGCGCTAGCTAAAAACTTTTCAATTTTCTACTGAGATAAACCATTCTTTTTAGTCCTCAAATAAATATATGTTTTTGTTGGTATGCTAAATCATGTAATAAAAATTTTTTCTATCGAAAGTTTGGTAAAACATTTCAAACTTTACAACTTATTATTTTTTCCAATGTTATTTTTATTTTCAGTCCAAGGATCTAAACTTAAAGAGTGTCATAATCAGAGACATTGATTTGAATATTTAAGTAACATATTTTAGGAATGTATTCACCTAAAATTAATATTCTTATGAAAAATTTGGTAAAAATATTCATCAAATTCAAATTGAATCTTACCATTATAGCTTCAAATCTGAGTTCCTTATGATCATTTTCCAACATTTTGATGAAATCTTTCTTAGCAGGCTGAGGAACAAGACTGTTGCATGACTGCAATGAATCTTCAAGTGAACCAAAGTTATTATACTCTGCTATTTCCTGAAAAAAAATCTTTTTCTTAGTGACTAAAAGTTTGATGTATAGCATATATATATATTTCCTGGTGGATATATATATTTAAAAGTATGGAAATTAGATTTTTTTTAAATTCAGCATACATCAATGCAGATCCACAATAAGGTGAAAAACAGTTTAGCAAGCAAAATAATTGATATTCCAATGGAAGCAGGAAACTAGAAAGAGATAGACATGGAGATTTTTGTAGAATCTTTTTTTTTTGTAAAAAAAAAAACAGCTAATGGTTAAGGCAGTATAGAAGACAAAAAAAATCTGATAAACGCAATATTTGTTCCCTCCTATTTATATATGAAGTGTTGTAAGGCTTCTTGCATAAATATGTATAAGCATATGAAGCATTTTGGCGAAGTGCTAGCTATACTATTCCTATTTGGAAGCATTTCATCTTCCTCGATGGACCCCATTGGAAGTGTTTCAAGGCTAGTCTGGCTTAAAACCCTTCATATATCAGAGCCTTTCAAGGAAAAACTCATACAATTTCTAATGCCTCAATTTTAATATACATTTAAAAAAAGCTTAATTTGTACAGTTTCACGTGTCAAGTTAAAAAAAAAAATTTACCATTTTGGGAAGAGTCTTTGCTACTCCTTTAACTTCAACTGGCTCAAAATGTGTAATTCCAAAGTGGTTATAGTAAAAGCCTTTAGTAAAATTATCACAGTCATAAATCATAAATCTTCTTCCATAAATCTGGAGGGTTTTTCCAATCTGAAAGTCTTTTGGTGTGAAATATTCTTTGATTTCATGATCTGTCAGCTCTAATACAGCACCAGGAAAAGATGGAGGAACATTAAATCTGTCTTTTGGAACTTTGTGACGACCAATCAGTACAGGAAAAGGATCCCGGCCATCATTAGGAGTATGGACTTCTCTAATTTCCAGCGTGTCATCAACAAGGTAATACTGAAAATATAAAAGTGTTTGACTATTATGAAAATTAAAAAATGTGTGTGTGGGGGGGAAGGGGGGGGTGGCTGGGTGTTTAGAGAGAGAAGGGAAGACAGTATATAGACATAAAGCACCAAATTATAAAAAAAAAACAGTTATGAAACAATGCATGCTATATCCAAAAGGTGGTGGGTCAAAATTTTTCAGTATTTTAAAGAGAAAACAATCATTTTTTTTTTACTTAAAATCACAGAAAGATTCAGAAAAATTTGAATATATAAGAATTAGCTACTTTTTAGTGATTTTTCTCCATTTCCCTGCACTCACAAAACTTAATATTAAGGGTCGATAACTAGCAAAGCTACAAGAATAAATTCTTTTTTAATTTGACTATAAGAGTTCTAATTTAAAGTTTATGCTTCTTTGTCAAATTTGAATGAAAGTTTTTCAAAGAAATGCATTTAAATCTTTTGCTTCAATTCATGAAAACACTATTCTTTAGAAAAAGTAAAAAAGTAACAACTTTAAACCAATCCAAGATATCATCTTTGGTGGTTTGAAAATCATAAAAATAATATGAACTTTGCTTCAAATGAACATCACTATTAAAATACTAATAATATGCTGACTATGTCCCATTTTTTTTTTTAAACTTACATGTAATAAGAAAGGCCTCATCTCACCAAACATGCTGTCCCGATCATCCCATACACAGTAAAATCTCAAAACTTTACGATCCAGCTCCTTGAACTGCTTGAGTTTGTCAAAAGCAGACTGGGTAGTGTATGTTCTTAGAGCTACAGCATCTGCTCTTTTTCGAATGTATGGATCAGTGGGAATGAATTCTGGCTCATTCACTATAATGCCTTCACTTTCTAGGAAATCCTAATTTGTAAAGTATTAAAATAAATAATTTTTTATTGCACATTTCTAAATCTATTAATTATTCATCAATAATTAATTTATATTTTAAGAAAAAGCAAAAGTTACTTTTGTAAATTTATCACAGTTAGTGATATGAAAACTTTTCCCATAAAAAACAATATTCATTCCAAGATTTAAATCTTTCCAGTGCCATGTGTCACCTTGGTCATTTTTTGGTAGTCTCTGACGCTTAATCAGTTTACCTGGAATAAAATAATAAAACATTTTGGAAAAGAGACAAATATCCATTTAACAATCAGTAAAACAGGGCAATTTTAGGATTTAGCATATTAGGTACTCAAGGCTGCCACCAGTTAATCTGGGGCCAGTGACATCCACCAATCCCTAAGTCATAACAGATTACTGAACCTGATGAGATGCTTTTGCCCTGGGGTACTCTGTGAATAAATGATATTAAAAAAAAGATTCTACCTTGAGGCATTCCAGAATTTTCAACATGTGGTTCAATAACAGCAATGCTGTCATCTTCAAGGTAATAGTAGATTTCAACTGGACGAACTCTATAATACTCATCAGGAGATTCATGTACTGTTTGTTTAAAGTATGCATTAAATTTCAACACCTGCAAAATTTTATTCATAAAATACCACAGTTGATAATGTATCTTATATAAATGATTTTTAAACAAATGTTTTATTTTAATAAGTAAACATAAAACTTCACAAAGATGATTAACAACATAACTAGATTTGTTCACCTTTTTGTCCCAAGCAACATGTGCAGGAATAAAGGCAGCTGGTGGGGCTTGTTTGGCTTGCCCATAAGTCAGTGTTGGGTTGAAATTTGCAAGCTCATCTAACTCACTTTCAGAAAGATTGTTGTAAAATAGCTGTGTACCACCTACTCCCCTTTCCGGTCTCTTTTGAATGGCATAGCCATTTTTGTACCCAAGTGATTGACTGACATGATATTTCATTTGCTAGTGAATTTAAGAGAAATATCAATTAATGCCTTGATAATTAATACATTTATACATTCAGAATGATTAGGAAAAGTAATACGGTACACTTCAGAGAGGCTCTGATTTATTTATATCAACATCATCACCCCAAGACTCATTTACCTCGCAAACAGTCAGGTTTCTTTTTAAAGTTAATAATGAAATAAAACAACCAAAAACACAATCATATACTAGTCAACTAGCTATTTATTTATAGTAGACTTACTGTTGGATCCCTAAAAGTATTTCCTGGGAGAAATGGTAAGCCTTCCATTTTCGACGGGCAGTTTCAAAATCAGATTATCGGAGGCCTATTTGCCTATTATGTATTTTGGTAATGAGGGAAACAACCCAGACTTGTATACATAGTTACTAGTGGGTTGCTAAGTGTGTACATCTCGAAATCTGCGGTGTTTTTTTTTTAAATAATGATAACATCTAAATTTTATAAAATAATTAGTGATTTGAAAAAAAAAACTCCAACCTTTATGTCATTTGTTTCAAATATTGAACTCTAAATAAGCATAAAAAAATAATTTTGAAATATGGACTGGATGCTATTAAAATTTTCAAAATTTCGGTCGGTGCAAAAAAAATATAAGGTAACTCAATTTGCATTTCCGGTATTGTCAAGCTCTGAACTGAAACAATCAAACTTATAAAAATAGGAAAATGAAGCTTGGATTCTTACTTTACTTATCCTGGTTTCAATAGAACTTGTTGAAAATTTAATAACTTGCAATGGCAGCTTCCGAAGAGGTAACAAATGTAGTGGTTGTATTTAGTTGTCAATGACAAATAAGTGAAGTAATTCCTGCTAGCCCTCACTGAAGTCTATATACATAGAGTAGACTGGTATAGACAGTAATAGACATAGTCTATGCCAAGTATAGTCTCAATCTAGTAAAACTTCAGTAAAATGATGTACTTTCTAATGACGCTTTATTATTTCACTAACTCTTACAGAATCTTTATATGTAGAAGTTATAATATTTAAGTATTGTATTTAATAATGGCACTTGTTAGAGGGTCGACTACTAGCATATGTACGGTCGACCCGTTACTAATTTTCCGGGGATTTTTGCGCAAATTGATATCTATCTCTATCCCTAACCCTATCCCTAACCCTAACCCTATCCCTAATCCTGAAAAAAAAAATTCTGAAAAAAAAAAAAAATTTATATATGTCATGTTCCTTATACCCTAATATAATGGTTTATCTGGTCTTCTAACAAGTGCGTTTAATAATAGCTAATTATTGTCTGCCCAAAAGATATTTCGAAAGTCATTGCAAAATCTAGAACGAAAAGGACTAAAAATTAGGCCTTAACTTTAACAATTCTAATTTATCAAAAAAAAAAAATTCTCAACCTATATTTCATTGTATTGAAAAATATGTGCCACCATTTTGTTCTGCCTGTGATGTCACACACATAAACTAATTACTTTAAAATGGCAGTATTTTTATTTAGGACTTAGAATAATTAGTGATTAATTTTACAGTCCATTTCAATTGATTCATCCTTAGGATATTAGCATCAGGATATGATCAAACCATTTATCTCATGAGCAGGCTGTTGTTAATCAGTTAATGATTACCTATTAACCTATTTTAGTAATAATATGTAATGTAATTTCAGCCTGAAATTACTGAAGCACTACTGAAAGATGCTGATAGTAAGCCAGTACCAATCAGATTAATGCTCTACTCTGATGCTTTATTGATACAAAAACAAGAATGGATAAGTGTGCAATTGGATGAGGAAGATGAAGTATTTCTTAATATGGTACATTGAGTGTATTATTTTGAGAGTTTTATTGAAAGAACATATTATTATTAGTAAAATATAAAGATTCTTTAGAAGAGACTATAAGCGGGAAAAAAAAACATTGTAAAAGCTTAGTGTTCATAAAGGTTTAGAAATGGGGAGGTCTGTACATATATATGTATGAGTAGCATCTCTGCTAATAGCACACAGACTAGCACAATTTACCTTGACAGCTAGTTAGTGCATATTAAATCCATGAAATTGTGTATGTCTCTAGCTCTATTGATACCTGGAACTAAAGCCCATAAACATATTTCTTCTTAGTGGTAACAAATATTTTTAAAAAATGTGACGATTTGTCTTTTTCTGTCCATATGTCATCACAGTGGCTTAACTTGGAAGGGGGTGGGGTCCTCCCAGACAGCTCTTACTTTTCCACCATCAAGGGGTGGTGTTTTCATTGCTTTAATTTATTTGGCATGGGAAGGGGACAGCATTTTTAGAGTCTACCGAGGATGCCACCACTTCAGTTCCATTAATCTATTAACTTTCTCGTTTTCCTCTCTGGAAAAGGATGTTGTGTGTCAGTGCCTAATGAAAAATACATCATTGTTATTTTTTCATGAAAGGTCAGAGAAGTGGAAATCAAGAGAGAACCAGGTGCCGGGTTTGGATTGTGTGTGAAAGGTGGAGCAGAACATCGTTTACCAGTACTCATCTCACGTATTATTAAAAATGAAGCTGCTGAAAGATGCGGACAATTGCTTGTAGGAGATGCCATATTGCGGGTGAGGACATTTAAAAAAGATTTGTTTTGAATCAATTTTACATTTGTTCTACATCTTAAAGAATGACCTTGTAAAGAGAAATATATTTTTTTTTGTTATAGGTGAATGGTGTCAATGTTGAGAACTGTACTCATGATGAAGTTGTGTCAATGCTGAAAGAAGTTCAAGAAGATTTTGTCTGTCTGTCAGTTCGACATTTTCGACCTGCTTCTTATTTCCTGAATAAAGGTAAATAAACTACTACATTCTGTGACCACAGATGTTTACTTAGTGGAATTTATTTTGATTTATAAATATTGCTGGAAATTGATAAAAGTTATATGAGAATTTTGATTGAATGGTACTTAATATTTCTTATCCCACAATAGTTTTTCTTAAATTAAAAATATTGTTTTATAAGTCAAAAGCCATCTTCTTTTTTTTTTTAGAAACAATTGATCATTTTGATAATTTTTGTTACATTTATTATTTTCTTTTGTGATTTAATTGTTTTTCAACAAATCATTTTTAACTTGTGGTCAATAATTGTTTGACAGGTAATGAAGTGAGAGATGGACATTATGTAGTCAAACAGGTAAAAAAAAAAAGGAATTAAGATTCATACCTAATCATAATAGTCAGAAAATTTTTTTTTTCAATAACTAATGTGTTGCATGCTTAACATATAGTTGTTGTTTGAAGTTTTTTAAAAAATTAATAATTTTCTTGGTTTTACTATTCTGTATTTTAGTATGTTATTATTTATTTCCATTTTAAAAAGAGGACCCCCCCCATTACATGAGTTTCTAAGCATCTAATTATTTAACTTCTGCATAATATATATTCTCCTATCTTATTCTTTAAAAAAACGAACACTATTTCATTTGCTATGAGACTGGCTCATAAATAAAATAAAGTTGCTTTGAATGTTTAAGCCTTTCCTAAAGTTTATTGCTTGATTATATATACATGTATATCATGAATGTATTTCAGTATCTCTGTTTGAATCCTTTACAATCATATTTTGATGCTTAAACAGTTTAATTAATTAATAAGCTGCCTATACAGTTTATATCTGTGGCTTTTCCATGGTTACTTTTCTGTATTTAGTTGCTCAAAGGTTAAAGATTAGCGTGGGATGTATTCAGAAAATGAAAAAAAAATATATGCAACTCTTTCTTAAAGAAAGTTTCAGTTGTTTCATAAACATTGCTAAATTTTCTATAAAAAAGTATGATTTTTGTGGACAAAAATGATTTTTTTGTCTGTTTTGTAAGAATTTATTTCCAACATCACAGATTTTTATAGATGTTTAAGAAATTTTACAAATTTTCTTCAAAAATGTGGGGCATATATTTTTAATGAATTCTGGATTCATCCCTCGCTAATCCTTAGAGCAGCCCAATATTTGATAAATGTCTACTTTCATAAACTACAAGAGGCTGAATTATTTTTTTTTTTTACTATTTGTAGGAGAGTACACAACTGGCCAGTTTACCAAGACTTGAAAAAGAATGGATGACTGCTCTGACTATACCTCTATTGTATGCCAGGATTTCTAGATATGTGCAAGGAACTGACAAACTTAGGTATACATCTATCTTTTATTACATCGAACAAGTGACTGTTTATTAACATGTCAACTTGCATTAATTTAAGCTGTTGTCAATGTTTTTTTTTCCAGAGATGACTCTTTGGACATTATTGGTGTGGATGGATCCAAGTCAGGATCTATTTACTTCACCGAGAAATCCACCATGCTTTCTTGGTTTCATAAAGTTTCAGCAAAGACGCAGAGTCTGCTTTCACAAATGGTGAGAAATGGTTAACTGCACATTTTTGTGTTAAGTCATGGCTGTTACATTAGTACAATTTATTTATGATTAAGGTATACATGTATTTGTCTAGCTTAGCTTAACCAGTTTGCAAATTAGAAAAATATATTAGAAAATCAAATACTTCGTTAATAGATGAAATGGTTAGGCACAAAAAAACATATTTATTGTGAAGTCATTTTTTTCATGTTTTATATATTTTGTGAATATCACATTATATTATCATTTATTATAATACTAGAAAGCATTATATTTCATGCTTTTTTTTTTTTTTTCAGATTCAGATGACTAATCAACTGATGGTCAAAGACGATCATGTAGGTGGACAAAGTTGATTTCTTTTTTTTTTTTAAATGAATTCTATTTATTTATGGAATTGAAAATGAAACGTGTAATAAATATTAAATAAATCTTGTATTATTCATAAATTTCAAAGATTAAACTTTTTTCTTCTTATCTTTCAGATTCAGTTAATGTGCTGGGCACATAAAAAAAACTTGTCTGACCAGAACTGGAAATCTTGGAAAGAAACATTTCTGGCTCTCAAAGCTGCTGATATTTATTTGTTTGATGTCCCACCAGTAAGTCTGTGATGCAGTTAGATATCAATCATTTGATAATAATCAATAATATAATCAATAAAATAAGCAATCATGAACTATAATTTACATTTCATTAATTTAATATGGTGTAACAATTCCTGTTCATATTTTGGAAAAGAAACTTATTTTCAATTGTCATTCAAAGTATTAAAGGGAGATGATTTGTTTTCCATCCACAGATGCACTCCAGTGATTGGTCAAAGTGTGAAACAAAGTTCAAAGTTTATGAATGTATGCTGAAGGTTCTGAAGGTTAGTTAAGTTACAAGCTGTACATACAACACTCCCTAAGTTATAAATTAAAACCCAAAGCTTCAAGTAACCTAGTTGTCAAAGTGAAATTATTTTACTCCTTGTCTGTTGTGGAACAAAAGTATATCACCGGTCATCTTTGGTTTCACAGTTTTCATTTGCACTTGAATTTTTCTTTTTTTTTTTTTTTTTAAACTGCAAATAGGACAATGAACTGCCTGATAGCCGCCAGCATTGTTGTTCCATTCTGACTGGATCTAGAGATGCTATCTGTATCAGTCTAGACAGTCGTACAGAATTGCTGCTTCTAGAAAAAGCTTGGTACAAAACAAGTAACTTGGCTGTTCAGAGATTACAGGTAGGTTTGCTCAAGTTCTTTTTGTATCATTTAGTGCACCCCTCATGTATGGCATGTAAAATGAAGCACACACTTTTCTTCAGAAAGTAATTTCAAATGTTTGTGACTAATTTTTTGCTTCCAGAGTAAAACATTTGGCTGCACCTGGCAGGATCATTTATCAGGTTTAATTTTAGATATGGACCAAGGGTTCTCACTCTATGATCATCAAACAAAGGTAATCTTTACAAGAATATTTCTTTTCTTGTGTAGTTATCTTTAAAACTGCAACAATTACTGTAATTTAATTTTATGTGCTTTTTGCCATAATTAACCAATATTATCAATGTGTTGCAACAGGCTCTAAGTGCTGGGCCAGCATCATGCACTATTTTTTTTTAGGTCCCACCTTTAAAAATTTCTTAGGAGGGCCACCTTTTCTTATGATACTTTTTTTTTTTCCATTGTTTACTTTTCTTCTTCCATTGTTTACTTTTCTTCTTCCATTGTTTACTTTTCTTCTTCCATTGTTTACTTTTCTTCTTCCATTGTTTACTTTTTCATTTTGCATCCTGTGTCTATTTGATCAGAGCATCCTGTGGAGCTACAGGTTCGCACAGCTGAAAAGTTCTTCTGATGATGGGATCTCAAAGCTGACCCTTAACTTCTTGAGTGATGGGTCCAAACAGCTGGAAACACATGTAAATATTTATGCCCATGCAAAATTTTTTTTTCGATGTGGTCTGTTGAATTTTTTTTATTATTTGTAAATAATTTTGAATTTTATAACCAGATAAAATGTCAATTAAGTGAGTTTGTTTCCAAATGATGTACTCAAAAGGTTCCATTTAAATTTATCCTTTTTTGAAAACTGGTTAGTTCCACATAGCTACATCTCCCGTGGTGCCTCCATGGTCATTGCATTATCGGCTATGGTGGGGATGAAAGAAGGGCACTGCGAAAACCGTCCCATAAGTGGTTTATAGGATCTAAGAGAATTCATCTCATCCTTACAGGGACATCACACACATAGCTTTTTAACCTCATTGTTAATTTAGAATTT
Organism: Bulinus truncatus; assembly: GCA_021962125.1. Classification (NCBI taxonomy): domain Eukaryota; kingdom Metazoa; phylum Mollusca; class Gastropoda; family Planorbidae; genus Bulinus; species Bulinus truncatus. The sequence continues at coordinate 2,592,074 of JAGDYQ010000023.1, read as the reverse complement.
ATAAATTCTAATGACTTATAGTTTATTTTATTGCTTAATGATATTCCTACTTTGCTGCTCAAAGAATATCAGTTGACGAAAATGCACATCCACATTTTTTATCAGTACTTCAGACATACCATGTTCTACATGTTATGTACTTAGTCAATAAAATTAAAATTTTCTTTTTTGTACATAATTGGATCATGGACTAATTAAACATGTCCAATCCAAAGACTTGCATAACAGAAACACTGAAAAAGGTTGCAGAATATTTTTCTTAAGGGCGGAACTACATTTAGATTAGCTATAGATTATTCATTATTATAGTATGTTTTAAACTTGACAAGGTGTTGTATATTACGTGGCGTAAGTCAAAATTCTATGTTTTATTAGAACAGCATTTTTTTTTAGCTAAAACAATATTAATGTCCTATACTATTAGTGGTTAAATTTTGTTTAATCGAAAGATGGGGGGGGGGGTGTTAAAAAAAGTAGCTCTCTTCACCTTATTGTCCCAATCAGATACTTTTTCATGCACCACCATGGATAATTCTTTAAAACCTGCATGAACTTGTTATTTTAAAGATATATTTTGGCTTTTACTGTATTTTAAGAAAATTAATAACTTTTTCATTTAGATTTTGTTTCACAAAAATCTGAGGATTGAAGTGTAGAATTCATCTGTTTCTATAACCTCGGCATATGAAGGGGTTGTGTGGTTAGCACAATGCCCAGCCGCCTTTACTTCCCCAACTAAAAGTCAGGTACCCATTTAAAGTTGGGTGGACTTGTGGGACGACTTTGAAACACATTTCACCTGGAAAAATTCCACATGGTTCTCACCGAGGATCGAACCCAGGACTCTTAGGTCGACAGTCGAGTATCTACACCACTCGGCCACCCGTCCCACTATTTACCGAGTCAAAACATTTAAATCTATTTTGTTTGTTTTGTTTGTTTTTAAACAGGTTATAAGTTGCTCTGACCTGCAGACATTGATCTACTGCATCCATTCATTTCTCTCGGCTAAGCTGTCTACTGTTGACCCAACTTTTCTAGGAAACCATTAAAGCTTCACATCTGTGGGCCTCATTTTTGTTGTAGACTGAATGGATTTCAGTTTTCAGTGTTGTTTTTCAGTAAGACTACATCAGTTTTTATGTACACTACTGGCTCTAATGTGACTCAGTATCCCGGGATATCAGCACATCTAACTCTAGTGATTTGATCATCCTCTGGCCGATGGGGAAAAATCAGGACCTTGGTGCAAAGAAGGTGCTTGAGCCCAGACACAGAATTGTACATAAACGCATGCATGTATTATATTATCTATTTCTATTAATCATACATTGATACATCTGAAGAAGTATCTGTAGCTACAGATAGTATAAAAATGTAACATTTAAGTAATTGTAAAAACTGTGTGCAGTGTTGGGCTTCTTAAGCACAGGGCTGCCATCTTTTTCACCCTCTCAAAGGACCTGGATAATTCTTGGCACAATAGCAAAAGGTTTACTATTTGTTTTGAAGCAAAATCATTGTTTTTTTTTTAGAATTAACAACTATGGATTGTGTTTTCTGAATTTAATTTTAAAATATTGTATTCTTGGTAATAATGTATTTTTTTTATATGCGTGTATGTATGTAAATATAAAAGATATGCATGTCAAATTTCACTACAATTTTGTGTGATGATATACATGTATAATTTTTGTAAGCTAAACATCCTAACTAATATGTTTTTAAAATCAAGATTACATGATTATTTTCTTTATGCAAACATTAAATCCAGTGTAAGCAGCTGTAAAATAGCAGCTATCTTAAATTTAAGAACAAAAGCTACTTTCAAATTGTTCCTATGATATGTTGGAAATGACTGTTCTTATTCTATAGAATATTGAAATAGATTTCGACACATTAAAGTGTAGACAAAAAAAGTTTTAACTTCCTTGCATCTAAAACAATTTAACCAAATAGAAAGAATTATTTCTGTGTCACAAAATTTGACGAATGGAATAATGATGCAGTGTGAGTTGGTCACTGTGACACACGTTTGGGTCAGGGTGGCTAAATTGATCATTTATACTGAATTTCATTGATGCATCGTAATTTCTAATGTGTCTGAACTTTTAAAATAGAAGTAATTCCGAGTTTGCAAGTACATGTATTTATAATAATTCATTATAGCCTTTTGATAGCATTATAATATATATATTTTGTGTGTGTGTGTGCAAAAAATGCGGAATGAAGGAAGTGATATTTTATTTTTATTGAGTTTTTTTTGTTGTTGCAAAAAAACAATTCTTGTAATCTATTGTACATTTGTGATAACATAATTTGAATTCTCTTAGATACAATGTGTATCATCTCCACAATTTTACATGCAACTATTGATCATTTTGTTTACACAATTTTTAGTTTTTTTTATGTCTGAATGGCCCATGTTTATTCAATATGAAAGCAACAGTATCTTTTTTCAAAGCTTTCATAATGGCTTCTGTGATGAAATATTTTGACTGCTTATAGTTAATGAGTGAAATATTTGTCAGGCACACAATTTATAACCTGAAATATGTAAATCTAACTTCATCTGGTTATGTATATATTTTATTCATTCTAAATATTTTTTTTTGTAAAATGTGTGTAAAATTTTAGAAAAATTTAAATAGTGCAATTTAAAAAGTTTTATCAAGTCAAATGGGAACTTTAAATGTTTATTTTAAATGAGTTTTTATATTTTCAGATGGCAGTTATTTTATAAAATGTTGTTAACATTTTGTGTTGTATTTGAGCAAACTCATTATGCTTAAGAATTGTAAACAAATTTTTTTTTGTTTTCATTTATTTATATTCATTTGAAAATTGTATAAAGAACATCGTTATGTTCGTTAGTTAAAAAATAAAATCAGTTGTAGAGAAATGATATTAGCGTTAGATTGAACCACAGAATAACAATTGTGCAAAAGGTGAATTCGATGCTTTATATTTATTAGCTAAAAAACAAAATAGGTTTAGGCAAATGTTGTTTGAACCTTTGAATAATTGTCCATACATACTTCATATTGTCATTCATCTGGGCATTCATTTATTATTTCTAGTGTCAGTATTAATTGCCACTCACTGTCGCTGTAAAGTATGTGACTCGTGGTGATATTTTGAGATCCTAAATTTCACTAGTGTCTGTAACATATATGGTGCAATATTTTTTCATGGCCAAAACTTTTCTAAATTCAGGTGATTTATTTAGCTCTGAATTATCTTTGGTTCTTGTTTCATTATTTTATCAACTTGTCAACTATTAAACACAAGAGTCATAATCGTTATTGATTTTTAAACATATCACTATGCATTTACTTTGTTATTTTTTTTTCTCTCTAACCTCCATTCTGATATTGCAACTTTAGACCTGTCACAGGTTTCAAGCTGACAGCAGTCATTTACTTTTGTAGCTAGCAGGGATTATGATTTTTAGTTGTATCTTAATCGTACTCATTGTTCTCATGCTTATTAAAGTGATGTCATAATTTCTCAATGGGCAATTTAGAAAAAATACTCGTATGGAAAACTAGTTTTATTTTTTTTAATAGTTAAACATTTTTTTTTCACAATTATGGTGCTACATGTTTTGTTATTTAAGTTACAGACAATGTCGACTTTAAGTTGACATTTAAATTGCATAAATATTTTTCGCTATGTTTTTTATAAAAAAAAATATTTTCCATTTGATATTCCCAACTCCTGTGTGAGTAATCACCTAATAATATGCTCACTTTTCTAGATAGGCTTGTTGATGGCTAACTCGCTAAATCTTATTAAGCTGGCTTTACTGTTGCTGATTCACTCCACCTCAAAGCTAGACTATAAAATATTTTAATTTGAAGACAATATCTGTGCAGTGTTGTTATTGCCATCAATTAGCTCAATGAATATCGTAATTGTTTTAAAAAAAAATAATCACAGATTTGTTCACTTTGTATACCGTACCATACGCAGACAGATCTAAGAAGTACCACATAATCACAGATTTGTTCACTTTGTATACCATACCATACGCAGACAGATCTAAGAAGTACCACTCTGATACAAAATGTTTTTTTTTGTGTGATTGATTGCATTATCTGCTCTTGTCTTCCATTGCTTCACAAATGTTGTGTTTTTTTTTTCTTTAGTTGCTTCTAGATCTCCAACCTTCCTCACTGCAGCTCATACTGTTTGTTTTTTTGGTGACAAATTTATAATGTTATTTACAGCTGGTTGTTGTGGTCCATTATTTTTTTTTTGTTTCACCTGCTTGCCATAATCGTTATCGTCAACTGGTCTTCCAATCCACAGTTGTTGTTTTTTTTTTCCTTCAGATATCTGGTTTAGTTGTCACAGGTATTCAAGCTTCAGCCTTTTCTTATTTTTGCATTTTACTCTCGTGTGATTCTTTATTTTACATGGTGATACAGAATGCACTTTAGGATTAGTCCACCAATATAAATTATTGCTTGCTACTTAGCTATAAGTTTTGTTCATCTTTGATAAACCATGATATGTTTGATAAGTGGAGATTTTTCTTGTGCATTCTTTAATCTTGGACCATGATTATTCTGCAAATTTACTTCAGACAATGCACAATGTATAAAATCAAGGAACTATCCGCACAAATAGAAGAAATGCGTAAAGCGGAAATGCTTTTTTTGCATTTGTTACAATTATCCAGATATTTTCTCCATAAACTTTTGACAGGCCAGAGTTGAATATTGTTTATTTTTACTTGGACATATACATTTTTTTATTTATGTGCCAGTATTCACTCGTAGCTTGCTACCACTAGATTGTATATGCTGCTTTTGTAATATATATGTGCAGCTTTTATAACATGTGTCTCTGCTTTCTCAAATTGGTATGAGGTTTCATCTGGTGAAAATTAATGCCACTGTTAATGTGTTTTTCTTCATTCGGTTAAAATCGCAGTAAATCTCTTTATATATTTTTTTTTCTCTTACTGATGATAATTATTAATATTGTTTATTTTATAATTTTTTTTTATAAATTGGTCATCACAATACATTATTAAATAAAAAACGTTGTGAACAGTATAAAATCAAAATAATTTTTTTTAGTTACAAAGAAAAATTACACCTAATATGAATCCTTACAATTTTAAACTTTTTTACACAATTTGACAGTTGAACTAATTACACTTGAACACTTTTTTTTTGACCTGCGAGATTAAAATTAAAAAAATTTAGTCCCTTGGCTAATTATATGTATTACTGAAATAAATTAATAAAAATCTTGGTAAAACCATTTTTATTTATTAATACATTTACCAGTTAGACAATCTTGCTTTTATAGAAAATTCTGATTTAAAGTTTTTAAAGCGAACTTGAAAAAAGAAAAAAAAAAGTTCTTCTTCGTTAGACTTCTGTTTGATGAGATTTGTTAAACTTCTGTTTGATGAGACTCTAATTAGACTTCTGTTTGATGAGATTCATTAGACTTCTGTTTGATGAGATTCGTTAGACTTCTGTTTGATGACACTCAAATTAGACTTCTGTTTGATGAGATTCAAATTAGACTTCTGTTTGATGAGATTTGTTAGACTTCTGTTTGATGAGATTCGTTACTGTTTGATGAGATTCGTTAGACTTATGTTCAATGAGTCACTCCATCCTAGTGTAAGCTGCTGCTCTATTGATCTTGTTGTTTCTCCACTGGCTTGTGATAATGTTGTATTTACTTGTGGGTTGTGCTTGTTGTTCTCTCTGTATAATCCAGATCTTTCTGCTTTTTCTCTCATAATATTGCTGTTTACTTTTTGCATATGTGTATGCACCAATTTTTATTTCTTTTTTTTTTTTTAAATTATGATTCTTATACACGGTTGTAACAGTTGTACCATTAATACTTACACTGATATTGTTCGTTATATTATACAGTATTGTTATCATTTATTTTATTCACTTTTAAAAGAAACCGTTTCCCACCTTCCCTTTTTTTTAATTACCTGTTTTATTGTATCTAGTCTTTATTTATGTATATATATATATATTATTAATTAAAAACATTTTTTGTTTTCACTTCATAATAATACATGTTTAATATTTGAAATATGTTACATTCTGATTAAAATGCTATATACATGTATTTTTTTTATTTTTGAAAGCAAAAATAGTTTAGCTATTCAATTTAACTTAACAATGCTTAAATGTGTGTATATATCATTAGTAGCTTCTAGTTTGAAAATCAAAGCTTGTAATTAGTGTTAAGTCGTATATAGCAGTATAGCTACTAGGTCTGTGGAACATCATTACATTGATTGACACATGCAGAAATTTTGTACGCTAACTTAGGGAAAAACCAACAAACTTACTGAACAACGTTTTTAAGCTAAATGGTGTTTTTATTTCATCAATAATTATGTCTAATACGTGATTTAAATCAAGTTCTGTGTAAATAAACTAATCTATGAAACTAAAATGTGTTTAACTTTTTTTTGTTGCAAGACTACTGTTGAAATTTATTCTAATTTTATAAAATGTTTGCCAGTTATATTAAAGTCATAATTCCAAATTCACAATGTAAGAGAATATTTTCCGCAGAACTTGAATAATTGCTTATTCAGAGGTTTAAAGTGTTTAGTTATTTCCCTGAAAATAGGTTACCAGACATAGTCGGCTTGTTTGGTGCACAAATTGGCTCAGAATCTCTTCTGCATTTCTCATAAAAAAAATCTTTTTAACTATACAAACAAAAATTGAGATAATAGAAAGGTCATTATCCTGTAATTAATATAGCCAATTTGTTGTCTGACTTATAAAGAACAATACAGTAAATTTGAAACATTTTATTTTTTAAGTCCTTATAAGAATGAAACATTTATCTCCTAGATCTTGCAAACAAGCAAACAGGTGGTTTTTGTCATACACTCTTTACATCCCTACCATGGCCGAGTGTGCAATGGGACACATCGGTAGAATACTGTACTAGCTGTGATTTCAAATTATAACCAACAGCATACATATTAGACTTATAACCAAAGCATCATCAAGTTATCCATACTGTCCTGAAAAATATTTTTTCACGCAAGAAGAATGTCAGTCGAAAATATTTTATTTAGAGCTGCTGTTTGATTCATTTTTCATCAAAATGGATGCATAATTAAAAATAATTACCATAATGTTAGTCTTCAAACAAGATTGTCTTTCATTATATTCCATTTGTTGCCAAATACATGTACAACTTTTCGATGAATCTTGAGTGGCTCGCAAAGAACAATTTTCAGTTATTTTATTACTTTTAAATTGACTGCTGCGGGGTTCTTTATAGTATTTTACTATATATAAAGCCCCCTGATATTATATAAAATAGCATAAGTCAGTTTTCGAATATGGCTAAGTTCTCTAAAATTACAGCTGTATTAAGCATTTTTAATTCAGATCTGTTTATTCATGTGTCAGTTGAATTGATGCCATTTCCTTCTTGAAATAATAATATAGGCAAAAAGTAATTGTTCACTTATTATTAACATGTTTTTTTTCTTGATTTTTTACATATTTCACAACACCTTTCCCCATAAACATCATGTTACTTAAAGCTTACCTCACCACCAAGTTCAATCCACCAACCAAGTTATGTAAATGTGACAATTCTTGCGTTCCTTTATTCTTTCTTGGTTGTTCTTATTTTTTCATATCAATTTCTGTTAATAGAATTGGGTTATTTACTGACATTTTCTTCTTGATATTTTTTTCGAAACTCTTAAATAACAGCATTCAGGTAAAAATTAATGCATTTAGGGGTTGCGCTAAAAAATTTAATAGCAGTTTGCACACAAATGAGTAAACTGATAAACAACAAAACAAATGAGTTCAATTAACGCATAATTTATTTAGATATAAAATTATTTATATCAGACTTTTTTGCTAATGTGTAGCTATCAAAGTTAAATTCACACTTTCAAACTTGTTTGTATGAAAAAAAAATCAAATAAATTAAGAAAAAAAAAATTCTTTTCAATAAATTAACATAATCACGTTAAAATTGAAAAGTTCATTTAAACAAGGAATAAATGAACAGACAGTATGAAATAAATAATCTATAGCAGTCAGCAATTTGGTAAGACACAGCCAAGTATAAAAATAAAAGCATGAAAGGTATCAATTCACCTATCACAAAGCAACAGAAGAGAAAAAAAAAAAATTGATTTGGAAGACATAAAAAATTCGCATTTACAGACTGTCAAAATTATAATCAGAAAAACATACCCTTGTCACAATAAATTAATCAAAAGTAAAACAAATCCTTGTCATAGTACAATAAATTATAAAATAAATAAAACATACCCTTGTTATTATTAAAAATAAAGATGAGTAAAACAGCCACCCATTTATAACACCACCATTTAGCTTATAACAACAGATACAGCAGACGTACAGTCTGACATAAGATTTAAAAAAAAAAACAACTTTCTTTAAAATTTATCCTGAATGTTTTCAAAATACTACAAAAATATAAGTGGACGGATGGGTACATTTTTTATTACATCAAAAAAAAAAAATTTCAAAAATAAAAATTAGTGATATTTCAATATATATATGGAAAAAGAATGCAATTAAAATGTATCAACACTACAAACAAATTGAGAAAAAATTTTGAGTAGATTAACATTTATATTTATAGCAATAATTTTGTTTTGATATTCCAGGGCACAACTTTATCTGCAATTAAACATAGAACTCCTAACAACAACTTTACTTAAAAATCTTCCAATAAAATTATTAAATCTTATTTCAAATGTGTATAAAGTAGTGAAAATTTGAAAATGTTAATGCATTAGTATCACAACATCAAGTTAATTATGAAAGAAATTAAAAAATTTAAAAGGCCATTAATAAACAATTATTTGTTGTGTCGAGAAAATTTAACATTTTCAGCAGCTCAATCTCATAACAGGATTTCAGATTTTGTTTTCTTACTTAATATTAACATATTTTAATGTAAAGTTAACATAAATAATTATAAATTATGTAACATGCAATGAGTTAGTGATTATCAAATGCACAAATGAATTACCAAGTGATTATATATCAGGTAAAGTGAGAATTAAAATAAAAAAAAGCTTTTCATTGATGAGACCAACTTTTTGAATTATTGCATTGCTTTTTTTTTTGTAAAACAGTATTAAAAATAAATTATATGTATCAGTGATTGGAAATTTGAAAGAAAATTTGTTTTACTCAAAGAAGGACAAATAAACTTATTTATAAGTAAAAGAAAAGAACCCACAATATTACATACAATTTATAAGGAAATGCACATAAATATTTCAAACAATAAATAATTTAACATTTGTATATCAATCAAGAAATGCTTGAATCATTGGATGCCATTAATTTAGAGAAAACTACAAAATGCTGCAATCTTTTGACAATTTACTCATAAATGTCTACAACTTAAATCTGGCGAATATATTTTGGGTCAAGTCGTGTCGAGTAAAAGGAATGAAAAAAAAAATGCTTATTAAAAAATTTCAAACAAATAAGAGATAAATAATTTAAATAAATTAAGTCACAATTTTTTTATACATAAAAGTATGTAACACCAAAAAATAATTAAATTTATTAAGGTCATTATTAGCAGTGACATTAGGTACATACTTAAAACCGACCTATTGAATTAAATTTACAATACAACGCCGAGAGCTGAAATGTGATTAAGAAAAACCTTTGTATGTTAAACAAATAAAATGATAACCAGCAATCCAAATGTAAAACAAAGGATTTACGAATATTTTTAAAATAAGAAAGGAGTGAACACACAAAGGCATTTTAAATTAATAATTTAGTTTTAAACTGATATTTAAAAAAAAATTTCCTTTTCAAAATTCAAATATATTTATCAAAATATATGTTTAATACAAAATGTCTAAAAGTGGATTAGTTAAATATGTACTTTAGTTCATGGTTCTATACCACAAAAAAGTGAAGCAAGTAGGACTTTGAAATCATTCTTCATCACTGATTGGCAACTAACCAATCTTTATCCTTGTTATAGAATGATGCAAAGCTTACTCCTTTGATCACAGAATCTCCCTGATGTGACTTTTGTTACTTTTATCATATGTTGACTGGGGACAACAGTCAGGGGTGGAGGTGGCGGTATGTGTGGCCGTGGATGAGGTTCGCTGAGAAATTCCGTTTTACTGAACTCACATTTCGGCTGCCGTCTAATGGAGGAAAGCAACTCAAAATATTAAATCAACATGAGACAACTCAATTTTTAGACAAAAGAAAATAAATAATTAAAAACTGTGCAAAGAGAGATAAGTGGCATCGTTGATATGAGATACCGTATATATATTTGATTTTAAGGCAGGCAAGTTACTCGGCCCTAAATGTTTCATATAGTAAAGGAAAGTTCCCTTAGCCCTTGGCTAACACAATGCCCAAAAATGCTTCATATATTTATAAATGTATATATTTATGTATAAACCATTTTAAGCCATGATCCAAGATGTAGGTTAAACTAGTCTGCTTTGAAATACATCATGTTTTATTACTATTATTATTATTACATTATTTGGGTCTTGCATGAGATCAATGAGGGCCAATGTGAACTTTTTTTAAAAATTTTAATTATGAAGTACATACTTTATAACATGGACACTGGTTGTTTGGAAAAATCATTGTAAATAGTTATAAAACCGTTACTTCTTTTACAAGTCTGAGAGTAATCATGATGAAACCAATACTACAATTTTATAAAATATCGTTTCAGATATATAAGTAAGAAGCATCCGTAATGTGAAATAATGTTTGTCTGACTTAAGTGGCCAAAGGCATTTAAGGTTGGAAATAATTGAACATCCATAAAAACTATGACACTAGAACTAAGATAACACAAGGGTTGAGGTGTTGCCGGTCATAACTCTTAGAAAAAAATTCAATGGCATTTTTTTATGTTACATACAAAAGCACAAACAAACCTTTATATATTTGCAAAAATAATAAGACTAACAACGTATACGATATATATATATATAAAAAAATGAATGTTATTTAAATTTAAACTTGTAGTCATTTTATTATGAATGTTTATGCTAACTATATTCAATAAACACAGTACCATAAAATAGTATTATCCATAAATATGACTATGACCGACATCACTCACGCCTCGACCCTGTATAACACACAAAAACTGAGGGAGCTTACTTAGTTTGGTTGACAATGAAGTTGTTTAGTGCAGTCCACTGGCCAGAAGAGACAAGGAACTCTCCACTCCCTCTGTAATAAATTTTATTGTGTGTTGCATCAATGACAGATGAGTCTGCCCCTTTGATTGCTGCACCAGATGAGCAGCCTAGCCTATTGTTTGTAACCTGTAAAAAAAATTCAAGCCAGTTAGTAACAACACTAATGCACAAATAAGTTTCACAGCTATATCAAATGTTTCACCAATTCAGTCTCAAATTTGTGGTTTGCTATTTCATTTATGACTGATTTATTAAATCTAATTCAATATAATAATTGATGACGGGGAAACTCAATAGCACCAAGGTGGTGAAGCAGATCTGCATGGAAGTTACTGGTTAGAATCCCAGCAAGTCCAGTCACCTACCTATGGCTTTGAAGGCAACCGAAGTTTTGTTGTGTCCCCGTAGCTGTTTGTGGGGCCCCACCTATTTTTTGGTGTCCCTTCGCTATTTTTGGGTTCCCCATCGCTTTTGTTTTATTTTTCTATTGTCTTCATTGTATTTTTTTGTTTTTCGTGTTGTTTTGGGGTTCTGTTTTTTTGGGATTTTGTCTGTTGTTGTGGTAGTTGCTATTGTGTTGTGTGTTATGTGGTTTTTATTTTTTTTTTTGTTGTGTTTTTTTGTATTTCATAATTGTAGTGTCACCATAGCTATTGTAAACTTGACAATGGTTAAAATGCCAAAAAAAAGCTCTACAAAAAAAGGCCCATTACGTAATTTATAAAATAAATAAAAAATATTTTATCCTTACAGGAACTTAAATGATGATTGATGGTAGCCGCTAAGTGCCAGATGTACAATGAATAACTTACAACAACACTTCCTGCACTCTCAACCTTAACGGCACTTGAAGTGTGACAGATGATGTCATTCTCTTCCAGTGTGCAGCTATTTCGACAGACCACGCCATGCTGTCGGTTATTGTAGACACCATTGCCAATTAGACTGATCTGAAGTATTAAATAAAAAAATATTGATAATTTAAGATAGCAAAAATAGTTCAACATAGTTTTAAGACATAAACTAAAGAGAATGAATCTAAAGGTTTATTGGGATGTAACAACAACTCAATTAATTTTTTCTAACCAAAGATTTTGTCGGATACTACTTTAAAAATGTCAATGGAAGATTTTTGAGCCTTAAATGTGGTGAGGAAAAAAGGTGAAGATTTACACGTACTCATTATTTTTTCTGGCATAAGAAATGACGTTCAAATTTAGAAGTACCTGTTCATAAGTGGAAGTTACAATACCGCTTCTGCCATTATTTGTTACACTGTTGCCCTTGACAACAACCGGTGCTCGCTGGGACATGTGAATCCCTTCCATTTGGTTACCATGAATTGCATTGTACAGCAATCGAACTTCTTCATCAATCTGTATCATTATACCTTGACCTGATGGATAACAGCAACAATATCACAAATTTGTCAGATTACTTCTTAGAAGCTGTATAAACAAATCAATTATTGTAAACAAAAACTGTTTGAATCATTGCAAACAAACTGTGTCAAAAAATCTATTTAACTTTTAATGACAATTACAATTTGCGATTTTTATTTTGAGTATGTTAAATGAAAGCTTGTGAAATTTTAATAACCAATACAGTATACAAGACCTGCTAAGATGTGAAATAAAATTAAGTTAAAGCAATGAAATCCGTAAATCACAATAAATTATTCCCAACCTTTATTATGATAAATATTGTTGTACTGAATAGTGGCACAGGGATAAACTGGTTCAGCAAACAACGGGTTGGCGTCAGTTTCAATATATGATCTGTGGTTGAGGTTTGGCAGGAATTGATTTTGTTCTAACAAACCTTCAATGCCTACAGACTGAAACAATCAACAAGTTCACAAGAGAAGTCATTAAAAAAAAAGGTTTAATCGAAATAAGTTTTAAATTTATAACCATATTCAGGGTATGGCCTGAAGGTGTGAGGTTTGAACCCAGAGCTATTCTCAGGTTAGGATAATGTCTCCAAATCAACCCATCATAAAATAGCTACCCATGATTAGTTTTGGGAAAAAAATTAAAGGTGGCTGGTCATAGTGCTGTGCTAACAGTACAATGGTTACTTAAACGTTTGCACTCTACCTCAGTTGTACCTATGGTCCTCATTAAGCAGTAAAGGAATCTTAAATAACTTTCTTAATACTAAACAAATGGCAATTTCTAATTCAGACAGTTTGTTTTCAAACAGCCACCAATGTTAAACCAAATCGTTAGCCTAAATTGTTGTGCGCAAGGTAAACAGGGAAGAAATGGTAATTCTGTTTAACTTACCATCATGTCAATTAACATCACTCCACAGTGACCACTGTCACAGATCTGGTTGCCATGAATGTACAAATGTTTAGCAGACAGGAGCCATAGACCACATCCAGCATTACCTTTTTAAAAAAAAAAAAAAAATTTACTTCACTCAACACATGCTGTAGAATATTTTATTTACATTTATCTTTGACACACGGCAGAAGAGTGATTCACTCGACAGAAGAGTGATTCTTTCGTCTGGGTATGTACAGACATTTTTTTTTTTCTTTTCAAATCCCACAAAAATAAAAATAAATCCCATTTTTTATTAATAAATATTATAAATCTGGATATGAAAATTGAGGATACTGATTTTAACAGCTGTATAACATTGAAGGAGAAAACAATAGGAATCAAATACAACACTCCATATAAATCAGCCAAGGTTGGATCGGTGCTGAAAGACTTAACACAGGCACAATGGCCAAAGTAGTCACCGTCAAGACAGTAAAAATCATTTCTTACCACTGATGAAGTTATTTTCGATGATTCCCTTCCCTCCAGATCCTATGACTATGCCATCACTGACACCATTGATGATACTGTTGCCACTGACCAAGGGGCAGCTTTCATTCCTTATGTCCACTCCACCCCATTTATTGCCTCTGATAACATTATCTGGAGAAAAAATAGTTTCCCTTTTTGCTAAATTCATTTCATAAATTACAAAATACAACAGTGACTCAATACTTATAATATTGTAGGCAGTTATTGTCTTAAGACATATTTAGTTCAGAATGTTGTAATCACTCATGCTTTTAATGTTAGTAACTATGTAACAATAATTATCATAACTACCACATTCTTTATGAATATTAAAAAAAAGTATCTTGCAGAAACAGATGACAACTGATAATCCACCTCTTGAAAGAAATCAAAGTGAATAGAGAGACTCACCCATTATGCAGCCTCTACCTCCAGCATTAATAGCCACACCTGCAGCACGTCCTTCATAGATGTAATTCTCACTGTATTGCAAAAAAAAAAAAAAGAACTCTGTTAATCTAAAATTACAATACTGGTGAAAATGTACAAGTTGAATGTGAACATTTTTTCACTTACAACATCAGAAAAGCATTAATATTAAATGTATTTCTGGCAAAGTAAAAAATTATAAATGTAGAAAAACAATCATTAATAATTCAGAAATCATTAGATAAGTTTTAATTAGCATATTTTATTATTTAGCAGTTTGTTATATTTTTTTTTGTATAAAAAGTTTTCTATAAAAAATATTCAATGTACAGAAGATGGCATGTATCCTTTTATTTAAATTGTAAATGATCAACATTGTAATATTTCTTAGAAATACCTAACAGTTGGGTTTCCACCAAACAAAATATAGACACCAGCTTCTGCATTGCAGTAAATGTCATTCTTTTTAATTTGTCCACGTCCACTGCCAAGAACAACAATTCCAGAACGTTTACCATGGTGAATTTGATTATACTGACAAAGTGGACAAATGTAACATATTAAAATATTTATTTTATAAATATTTTTCTAAATATAGGCATAATTATTTAAATTAATATGGCATAAAAGTAAGGTATAAGTTATTAAATAAACAAATGTATAAAAAAGCTGCATAAAAACATTATTGCATGCAAAAAAAGCCAAGTGATTTTTCATATCATTGTGAAAGTTCCCTCCTTGCTCCATGGCCATTGCACTTTCAGCTTAGGTGGAGATGAAAGAAGGGCACAACAAAACTGCCTTATTAATGATTTATAGGTTCTAAGGGATAAACATCTCATATTTTAGGGAGTTTACAAAATGAATCAAAAGCCAAATTATTTTTCATACTGAATTCAATGAATTAAAAAAAAAATCAAGCTCATAAAAAGTTTTTTGAAAAGAAACTTTTTCTGTACCTGGACAAGAGGATCTGCACTTTTACGTATGTCTATCCCAGCTTCATTGTTTGAATGAATGTCATTACCAGCAATTAATCCAGAAGCAGCCAGCCTCATGAAAATTCCAGAAGTGTGACAGTGGTGAATTTTGTTCTTTAATATAACAACCTGAGGCGATACAACATTCTGGTTAAACATGCAGCTATTTAAAAAAAAAAAATCAACTAATTAACACATTTTTATCTCTTGGAAATTTTAGTGTGCAATACATTAAACATTTATTTCATAAGAATATTTACAGTCAAACAATTATAACGTAATTAAAATACCCTGGAATTCTGAATACAGCGAATGCCGTAACTGACGTTACTTATGTCACATTCAGAGATAATGGCGTGGGCCTGGAGACTGACCACTAGGCCACCCTTGCTGTGGTTCATGCGGCACTGATGAATCAAACAGCCCTGTATCTGACCTACAAATTTGCTTCAAGCAAAAAAAAAAAAGTTTTAATGCATGCTAAATAAAATATTTTTGAATAGATCAAAGTTTTTCTTGATTATATTTGAAATGATGGTTTTCAGTGTATAGCTCTATAGCTTTAGAACCTCTGATAAAGTGGGAAATTCCATTTAATTAATCATTTCACAGCAACAGTTATATTTCACTAAATCAACAGATCAGGATTAAATCTTTGTTCGGTAGAAAATGTAAGATTTTTTTTGCAAGTTGGTTAGGCAGATAGACAGCAAGATAAAGAGAAGAGTTAGTTGAAACTGTCACTGCGCACTAAGTCTCAGAAATGTATTTTTATAAATTGTGTATGGAGGTGAAGAGGTGTATTTAGATCAAGTAAATTTATTCCAATCCGAACATTGGATGTGAATATTCCTGCACATGATTCTATTTATTTAATCTGAAAGCTACCATGAGTAAACAGTAAAAATAACAACAGATCAAATCATGTAAATCATAAAAATAAATATAAAAAAAAACATCACAGTACAATATTTAATGAAATAAAGTAGGGGAGTGAACATAGATAAAGCAGAACCAAAATATGACTTCAAATAGTCACTTTCACTTTGTTAAATTTATTTTATTTTTATTTCAATATTTACCGTTAAATAACCAATGTATTACTGTTTACTTCTATCGCCTATAATTTTTCTAAACATTTACAGCCTACGATGAATGAAGGTAAACCTCTTTTTTTATTAGAAAAGGAAACAAATCATACACATTGAGAGGTGTAGCCTATATGAAAAATGGTGGATGGTCCGTCAAGCAGTGTAGCGTAATATAACCACACAAAGGGGAAATATAACAGATTTAGCTATTTTTAAATTAAACTATAAAATGTGCACCATCTACCTCATTTGTGCGTCCTCTGAAATGTTTACTGGGACAGGCCTGGTGCACTCACTGTTGATGGAGTCTGTCTCTGCAGAATGGCTGAATCCTGGTGACTTCTTGTGCCCTGGATGTTCAACGTGGATCTCCTGCAGATGTGGCAACATGATGACAGATTCCTCACTGGAAGAGAAGTTGTCATCTGAGTTTGTGTAGTTCACACTGTCAGCATCACTGGTGTCTGTGGAACTGCTCATGGCATCTTGCACATCAGCTAGAGTTTGATAGAAAACACCAAAGAGTCATATATGAATGAAGGCAATGAGACAATTATTGATTAAAAATTCCTTTACTATTAATATGAGACTCATTTCCCCAACATGGCTGAACCCCCCAAGTAGCTCTGCTCCGTTAAAACGCTGTTTGGGTATAACAAAGTATTTGAGTATCTATCTAACTGTTGTGCAAGACATATCAGCGCAGCAGTAACAAATGTCTGCTGCATAAGTCTGCATATATATGAGTCATAATTTAACTTTACCCCGTAAGAGTATAAGAGGATTTCTGTTTTATTACTAACCCTAATTTTTATTATAAATAAATAGAAAAGTAACAAAAATGAAGCATTCAGAATTTTTTTTGCTTGATACTAAAATGTAAATAAACATATAATTGAAGCAATTAATGAGACTAAAATTATTAATATAAATGTTAGTTTTTTTACATGTGTCATGAATAATATCCATATAATAAACAGAATGTCAATAATCAATGGAAACAAAAAAAAAGTATTTTCATTTTCCCCATAATTTAGATGTAAAAATGACCCCATTTAGTGCTGTTTTTTTTAAATTTTTAACCTGTATTTGGCTGAGCCTTACTAATAAAAACTTCTTGAAAAGAAGATATCTCAAAACACTTAAAATTTTAACTGATCAATTTCAACCCGCCCCCCCCCATCCCCTTTTTAAATTTTTTATTATTATACATCAAAAGCAATGACATATATAGCTCACCAGCCCCATTGCTAGACTCTGATGGAGAATTTAAACCATTCAATGAAGACAAATCATCGTCATCATCAGAACTATCCATCATTTCTTCACTCTGCGAACGTCTTATACTGTAGTTCATCAAGGGCATGTGCTCTGGCAAAGAATTTTTTAACCCAGAACAACCAGCAGAATTAATATCATGGCTCAAGTTTTGACTCCTACTGGGGCCAGGATTATTGCTGGATAAATTATTTTTATCAGACTCTGTATCCGATTTCCCACTAGTATTTATCAGCTCCTTTTTCTCAGATACTTGATTCACATCTGATTCAGAACTGGCTTTTCTAACAGAAGGAAGAATTAGTTGATCAGCTTCAGGATGTGATTGGTGCAAGTGATTGTTATTGCAGATGTCTGTGCCAGCATTTCTAGGGAAGACAGGCTCAATTTGATTCATTCTACATTTTCTGTTCATATGTGAAAATGCAGAAAAAGATTTGCTTCTTCCTTTGAACAGATACATAGATTCACCAAGAGAAGCATTAAAACTGGATTTCCTACCTATGTTCATGTTTTCTAAATTGGAGTTAGCAAAATTTGATGAGCCCTGTAAGTCGTCATTACCAAAATTAAACTCTACATGACTATCAACACTTTTACGCCTTGCACCTTTCTTTAATGACGAATGTTTCTGAAGTGTATTGTTCTGAACATTTTTTTTCTCCACAGTCACACAGCTTGATGATCCAGGGGTAGAGTACTCTGGGTTTTCAGTACTGCTTTTGGTGGAATCTTTGATTTTTTCAGAAAACTGTTCAGCGCTCGCTGTTCCTACCTCTTGATACATGGATTGCAGATCCCCACATCCAACAGATATATCTTTATCAGAGCCATGATAGATGGGGACTAGAAGTCCTGGATTGAGGAAACTGGCACCAGGTTGATCAAGGTTATGTATTGGATCGCTGGTAACACTTGAATCATGAAGATGATTAGAATACATGGTTGTCACTGACTTAGCAGTGAAAGATGAATGCAGAGTTGATGAGAGACTGGCTGTGGTTTTAAGGCCGTGTTTCTTCCTATGCAATGAACGATTCTGCTGATATATTGCATTAGTCCTGTCTTTTAAAAAAGAATAAGTCCAGTTTTTGTTTTCTTTAGGATATCCTTCGATGATGATGTTGGCACTTTTACTCTGAGAGAACTCACAATTTTCAATGATACTAGCATTCATATTTTGAAGAACTACAGTTGCATGACGGAACGTACAGAATTTAATATGGAGAGTACTTGGATTTTGAGCGCAAATCATTCCATTCTCTATGATACAGTTATCTATTTGGAGAAATCCTGAGTTTATCTGTAGATTATAGAACAATTTTTTTAAGTGAGCAAATGGTATGTTTATTTACTTTTTAAAATTCTAATAAGTTTCAATCTTAACAAAAATGTTCAAAAACTTTATTACTTTTTGTAATTTAATTTTTTGTTTTGGCTTTGAACAAATGATTAAATATTTATTTAAAATGTAAAGATTTTTTTATTTTTGGAGAAAAGTATGTGATATTATATTTTGTAAAAAAAGGCAAAAAGCTTAACTCACCATTACAATAAAACTTGTATACCAAGGAGCTCTCAGCACCAAGTTTGTGAGCCGGCTGGTAGAAGCCAACTGCTGTATACCGACCACCAGAATGATGCTCCCCATTTCTCCATGACCAACCAGTTCAAAGGGAATTTTGGCAGACACTTCAAACTGCTCATCATAGATACCAGGGTGCATAATAATTCTGTCATAAGCATTAGCAATAGACAAGGCTGCATTAAGGCTGTCAAACCCCATTCCCGGACCCACATGGATATTTTTGGGATAGATGGATTTTTTGAAGATGGATGCGCAAGAAAACTGTTTGCTGTCATGTTTCTGACGTCTTTTCCAGAATCGAGTTGCTATGGACTGGTCCCTATAGGCTAAGCGCCAAGATGGCGGCTCTGCTTCTGTATTCAATGGCCAAAATGGATGGCGCCATTCGCTGAAATGAAGATTCATTTTTAAATAATGTCAACTTTGAAATTTCATTTAGTAAAGGAGATAAGTTAAATTTAATACATTTTAAAGCTATAATTACTTTTAATGAACATTTGCAATACTTATTTACAAAAATACACAATATGATGATAAAATACCCACTAAATATTTTGTTAAAAAAAAAATAATCTAAAAGTTATCAACCAAAAAAGTCTAAAAATAATCAACTAAATACAGAGACAATTAACTAGGAAAACAGCAAGGAAAACAAATAGAATCATTAAGAAAAATATTATTTGATAGATTACTAATATTGTATTATTTTTACTAATTAATGCTAAATTTTTTGTACAACTCATTCAAAAATCAATTTACCTGCAAGCTAAGTAAAGCTCCTTCCATCTTGTATTATCAACACTAATGACTAGTTCAGACCATGTCTTGCATACCATAGCAAAGTGGCACAAATCTTTTGCAGATAACCAAGATAAGATTATCTGCCAAATTTCCCATGGTAGCCCTGTCTTATCTCCAGGTGACACCTACATTTTATTTTATGAACATTTCATTAATTTCTGTTACTGATAATGATTAGTCAAACTGCTTCTTTCAATTATATAAAAAAGATATTTAACATAATTTACTATTCCTTTTTAAGTTTAAAGGTCATTCTATATTTTTTTTTTTTTGCTGTTCATTGATCACATAGTGAAGATAAACATTTTTTAAGAATTCAGGATTTTAGTTTAGATTGTGAATAAAAAAGAATGTACATTAAAAACATTTGTATAATGAATTTTGAAATATAATGCTATTTAATTTTACGCAGAATTAATGTATATTTTTTTTTATTTGCCTGATTTAATTAGTCAATGATTGTACATGTATTATTATTTTTTTTTTAATTAAAAAAATTAATTCCAAGTTTATGTAATTTACAGATTTAAAAAAAAATGTGATTAAAAAATTATGGCATGAAAGTCTGTACATTACCTTGTTATTAATAACAGCAGGGACATTTGCAGAAGACATACCACAAGAAAATACTTGAAGTAATCTTTATCACCGCCAGCTTGAAAAAAAAAAATGTTCAAAACTATTAGTAACTATTACAAAATTGTATAAACCGAGGGCGACACTTTGATGAAAATTAGTTTATGAGATCAAAACATATTTACTGTATAAGAACTTATTATTAATAATAAAATTATTATAATAAAATAAATACCATCAAATAAAGATTATATTACATAAAAAGCTGAAAAAAACAAACAAACAAACATTAAGTGTCATTAGCTAATAAGGTTATATTTTTTCTTTCTAAAAATTAAAGACAAACTTTGCCGAAATTATTACAAATAATTTTTCTTCATAAAAAGAAAACAACAACAACACATGGCATTTTAATAATAGCATCATCAATTTTCATAGCATAATAGTATTATAAAATAGTCATAATTTAACCAATTTAATCAAATTTGTCATAAGAATTTTTTAAAAACAAAACAAATAATAATGTCATTAATGTTATTGTTTAATCAGTGCTTTATTACTAACTCAGTACCAATAATATTAAGTATTGCAGAAGCTGCAAATAAACCTCCTGATGATTAAATAAAGATGTGTTTTGTTTAAACTGTACTATCAATTCACTGCAAAGAATGCAGGTGATGTGAGCCTACAAATTGCAACAAATGATTCAACTACTCAAATTTATTTTTCAGTACAATAGTTCCACATTTTCGTACTTGTTGTAAACTTAAGTGATCACTGATTATGCGAAGAGGCCAAGTGATATCCTAACATTTTTATTTCAGTATCTGTCACTGGTGATTCGAGTCAATGGCAGTAGTTAAAAATAAATAGTTTAAAATAGGTACATAAAAAAAGGAGAAAAAAACTCATACCGTCACTGATGGACTGCTGTTGCATCCAGAAACTCGTCATTCGATTTTAATCATGATGTACACATATTGAACGTAATAATAAATAGCATTCCGATTATAACATTCATTATTTTGATCTTACATACGATAAACACAAAATCGTATAAACTAAGACAAAAAACAGAGGAAGTTTAGCCGACCGTATTACATCTCCACTGTAAACAAATGGCATAGTGACGTGCAGTGTAGTGTTCCACCATTTTACCGTATATCGCCGAAGAACAGATAAGCATGTGACAGTTAAGAGTTGAGGCTTGCTAAAACATAAGTGAAGATAATGCCAATTTTTACTCTTTAAAACATTCACAACCCACAAAACGATTTAGATATAATAACAGTATAAGAACTGTTTTTTTTTTTAAATAAGTTTAGTGAACGTTCACATGGTTGAAATATGGTTAACACTGGCCACTTTCACATTGAAATGGAAATCCTAAAAAGCTGCACAACTGGCAGATTACTTAATCTTAAAGAAAATGAAATAAAAGATGTGGGCTTAATTTGAAAATGCATAATTTACTCATTATTGCCTATATTTTTTTCATTTCGTATCTCCCCTTTTTCTTTTCTCTCCCTTTCCCTCATGAAACATACATTTTAAAGTAAACCACTCAATAATTGTAATATATATTTAGCCCTTAGATTTGAACTGACCAAAAATTTTATTCAAAATGAATAACTTAAACCGAATTTTTTAAAAAGTAGGTTACAGTGTACATTTAATCCCTCATGATATGTTATCACTGAAATATTCAGGTATACAAGGATCACTGTCTGTTCGTAGAAGTTGAACATTGTTTAAGCCACTCTAAGAGAATAACTTAGATATGCATGCATTTTGCGTTATCAGGCTATATTTAGACGGTGTCAGACCAAAGAATAGTGACCTACAAAAATAGATAGGCCTACATATTTACACTAACGTTACGAGCAAGATAGGTTCCAAGTACCTTATTTTATACCCGACTTTGCCCGGGTTTAAAATTAGGTTTTCTGTTTATTTAAGAAGCGTAATTTGACGTTTAATTAAGATTTAAAATAAGACGCGTAAAAAATGGTTTATTTGCATGCAATAAAAGGGTACATTTATCTTAAAGCAATGTGATAGACAACATTTTTGGCAGTTCCATTTGGAGTGTGCACAAAAAGATTTTCCTCTTTGCCCACTCTGGAGCAGGCCTCATATAACTGCCCATGAGAAAGGCATGGTGTTTGCAAATCTATACCAGCAATCCCTTAAGAGACTGGCCCTGTGACTTGTTGATTGTCATGGCAAAGCATAGTTTCAAAGGGAAATGTATTCTCTTGAATTGTATGGGGTTGTCTGAGGGAATGATGGGTATTCTTTTTGAACTTCTCAACCAAATCATTTCTGCTTGCCAGAATTGCTGTGTGAGAAAGCCAGTCCTGATCCCGAAAATGTTCCTGAAAGTTAGGATACACCTTGGACAGAAGTTCGTCAGGAGAGTTGACAATTTGACCACAGGACTAATGATGAGGCCTGTTGAGGAATCTTCAGGAACTTTACTATCTCCAATCTGGAGCAACTTTTTTGCAAATTGTCCTGCAGACAAATCACCCTGAATGTGTGACCGCATGTTTGTAGTTAGACTGAATTTTTCGACTTGGTCACTTATTTTACACCCCCCTCCCCAATACAAACTTTTACAAAAGTAAATTTAAAAAAAAAACCCTCTCTCAAATTAAGCAAAGTATATCATTAATAAACAACTTCAACCCCATCTCACCAATTGTAATAAGTGAAATCATTTTGCCTAATAAAACAAATCAACGAGTCTCCTGTCCTATAATTATTACGAGTTAAAAAAAACTGTAACCCATCTCCCACCCTTAAATGTTACATACCAGTAGGCCAATGTGACTATTTAATGAGTTGTTCTTTGGCTTCCAATGGGGCAGTTCATTTTATTATTTATTACCTTTATTTATAACTAGCTGCACCCTGCAAACCATTTGCATAGAGTTATATTCCCTTAGGTTTGATCAGTAGGCTAGATTACTTTTGGTTTCGGACAGATCCGATTTTTTTGATGATTTTTTATTACTATTGTTTACGTTTGACGATTTTAAACTGGAATACTGTTGTGTTAATTCTTTACTTTCGATTTAACGCAGAACCCACACCGCTATTATTTATATAGAAGCTTTGATAACATTTCTTTTGTAAGGTCTTTGCAATATTATCAAATACCACATGCGATCTTCAATGACCCCATGTTATGTAATATTCATATTTAATGAAGCTTGCTCTAGTCGGAATAAAAACAAACAAACAATAAACAAACAAAGAAACAACAAGTTACTGGCTTTACATGAGTATAAGTAACATTAAAACAAGATACATTTATTGCACACAAAATGACCCCCCCCCAGCCATAGCGGACTGCTTTTGATCTGAAGCCACTGCATTTAATTGTAGAACATTTCGGTCCAGGCATAAACGGAAATCACATTCACACACACACACACACACACATACTTACACACACACACACACCACACACACACACACATAAATATAATAAAAGCTAATTTTATTGTATTACTTTAATAGAAACAAAATATTAATAAAGTATGCTAATCGACATAGAAGGATGTGATTAAATTACACTTAGACTAGAAAAATAGAGACCAAGAACGAAAAAAAAAATGAAAATGACATTCCATAACTTTATCTTTAATTTTAAGTATTTTTCAATTTATTATTTTTACCCCCCCCCCCCATCCCAATTCCCCAACAAAAAGTAACGTGTCTCGTGAATCTTATATTGTAGCTCTTGAGTACATCTTTAGCTTTAATAAACGTATATAAACATCACGCATAGACATCATATATAAACATCATATATAGACATCACATATAAACATCATATAAAGACATCGTATATAGACATCATATACAAACATCATATATAGACATCATATATGAACATCATATATAAACATCATATATAGACATCACATATAAACATCATATATAAACATCACATATAAACATCATAAATAAACATCATATATACATCCCAGTTTTCATAACTAATGAGGAGTCCCCTCCCCTAAGTCAGATGTTTAATAGGTGGTCCATGTTCTGTGTGATTTAATGCAGGACTAGATTAGACTAGACTAGACTAGATTAGACTAGACTAGATCTGGAATTATCAGTGAGAAAGTAATACGCTGCAGGTCAAAGGTTACTGCAGTTTTAGGCTTTACAGACCTTAATTACATGTCTGTCTGTTGCAGAATCATTACAGGCTACAGGTCTGATTGTATTGTAATCTCTAT
>JAGDYQ010000023.1:2555403-2566541 GCA_021962125.1 Bulinus truncatus | reverse complement strand
TATATTATTGATTCCCAAGAATGTTCCCACAACAATGTCTGGATATCTGGACCAACACAAAATGGGGTGCAAAACAATAACATGCTAAAGGCCCTTGCCCAGGCCCGGTCTTACGAATTGCGGGGCCCAATTTAACGGATGCTTGCGAGGATCCTCTTATTTTTTTTTTACAATGACAACTATTACTATTAATGCTAAATGAGAATTGCGGGGCTCAATTTGGAGCAATCGGGCTAAGGCCGGCCCTGCCCTTGACTCACCGGAAACTGCAATATATGCTATGAACAGTCAAAGCGACATTAACTCCCAACAAACGGCATACAATAAAATGTGACTCTGGTGATCCATAAAGTCAAACCATGAAAAATAATATTTTTTTAAATATTTTTTTATTACAAATGTTATATTTTTATTAAAAAAATGCATTCTAAATACTTTCTAATAAAAAATATTTATTTATTTTTTATTTAACTACAATTTCTCACAAATAAAATAACACTATCAGTTGACCGGCCATTTTGATTTGTTTACGTTTTGTCAGTCACTTTGACTACATTAAAATGGACTCAGATTCTCATTATTTAGTGGAAAAAGAACTTAAATCTAGTGACAAAAATGAAACTAACACTCGCTAAATCAAAAAAAATATATATATAAAAACATTCAAAACTGACCAAAAAACATTTTTTTCAACTTTTTCAAGAAAAAACACAAGGTAGCCTCACGACACAGGCGCGCATAAAGCCATACCGCTCACTTTTTTGACATTTTGTCAAAAAAGTGAGCGGCAGTGCAAAAAACACACTGTGCATTATGTCTTTTTTAATAAAAAAAACTTTTTTTTCTACATTTTTTGCGTTTTTCTTAAAATTAAATTTTTTATGTGAATAATTAAAGGAAAATATGCATATTTGATAAAAAGCCACCAAACATTTATTTTTTGAAGAAATTGATTGATAACTGAATATTTCATTTCAGAAATATATGTAGATTAATAAAATGTCTGAAAAAATGTTTTTGTTTTTAATACATGTTTTTTGTCTTATTGCTGTTTGTACACTTTAAAAAAATAATAATTTTGTTTTGTTAAATTCTTTTTTTTTAAATATTATCAAGTTTCATTTTCACAAAGATAAGCTGCACAGTTTTAAAGCCTATTCAAAGTAGAAAAAAAATGATATATCACACATATATGGGCTATAAAGGAAACAGACAATATAGTCCAAAATGTAAGGACACCTGTTTGGTAATAAAAAAATGCCAAAAACCTGCCGTCGATTAAGAGTTAAGGAGATTAAAGTTTAAATTGTTAACAATGTCAGGACTTCCGGAATGGGGATCCGATGCGGGCAAAGGGCCTCTTGATACTAGGATCTTGAGATTCTTTTTCTTGCTTTACATTACAGCTGTTTTACATTACAGCTGCATGAGATAAGCATTTTATGTGTAAATGATAGCGTCTTTGTGTTTGTTTGTTTGTTGTTGTTTTTGATATAGTAATCAATACTTTAAAAAGCACACTAAATCATTTCATCCAAATAAAATACTGTTGTTGTTTTATTTTTTAAACATAATATTTGAGGGTGTGGAAGATGGGTTCAAAGGGGGGAAAAAATTGACGTAATCTTACAAGGGGAGGTCACTGAAAATTTGGTTTGACACTTGTTTACATTGGAGGGAAAAGGGAGAGAAAGGGGGGGGGGTCTTAAACGTGATAAAAATTTGTTGAATTAATGAATGGACGACCTCTTAGTCCATTCAATTTTGTCCAGGGTATTTTATTACTAAATGTATTTAGCAGGTACTTTTAAATTATGTATAACTGGTAATGATTATGTGTTTAAGTAAATTGTATTTAAATGGAAATGAGATTAAAATGGCACATGGCGTTAAATGCTATAAATTTATTTCTTCTGACTTTTCATATTGTCTCTTTTCTTGATGACTCCGTCTAAAGCCAGTCCATCACAAGACTCGTTTTAGAATTGTCAAAGATGAGATGAAATGGTTTAAAGATTATGGCAAACCAGCTTCAGTAGTAAATAGCACTGTTTGTTAAAATGTGTAAAGGTGATACGTTTAATGATACATTTCTGATAATTCCTCGGAAAGATAAATTCCTAGATCTGAGGAGGATTCATCATTGTTTTCAGAAATATTTAAATTATTTTAATTCATCGACAAAGCCCATTGCACATAATTATATACCTTCATTGCATAGCTCTGTTGAGTAGTTTGTTATGAATAACTACTAAGCATTAAATTCTCATCGTTTTTTAGAGTCGATAACAACTTGGGGGGGGGGGCGTGAAAAATGTTATATTCTCTTTCTAATTTTATGAAATAAACGGCATCCATAAATCATTAATGGTGGTAGGCCTCTATTGTAAACAACACGAAGCTGTGCTTTACATTAACGAAAACAACAAAACTGTATCACAAAGAGCACAATACATAAAACTGTGCCAAACATAAAAAAAAATAATGAAGCTGTATCGTACAGAGCACAATACATAAATTTGCCACACACAACATAATAATAATGCTGTATCATACAGAGCACAATACATAAATCTGCCACACACACACAATATAATAATAAAGCTGTATCATACAGAGCACAATACACAACACTGTGTCATACAGTAAACATTAAATGAAGGTACTTCGTCACTTGCGTTGTCAATGAGGGCGAGGTACGGAAGGGACTTGGTTGGGTGGGGAGAGCTTGCTACTGTTAACATCCGGGCGGCAGATAGACTAGGTCTCACTAGGTGCAGATCTGTGTGTATTATCATCGAAAATATTCACT
Organism: Bulinus truncatus; assembly: GCA_021962125.1. NCBI lineage: Eukaryota > Metazoa > Mollusca > Gastropoda > Planorbidae > Bulinus > Bulinus truncatus. Next base: position 2,563,729 of record JAGDYQ010000023.1, on the reverse strand, counting down.
TTTTAGCTCATCGGAAGATGTCGATTAATTAGTTACACGGTTTGAAAAGAGACAATCAAACACAAACTGATTTAGTTTTCAAAAGAGTACAAAAACAATGTACTGTACTTGGTTATGTCCAACATTGACTTCAACACTGTTTACAGATTAACTTACGAATACACACTATTATCAAGTATTGGTTTAATTAATTACAAAGATAAAATACATTCGACATAATTTGAAGTATAATCAGTATCTAAAAAATTTCTATCACATCTGAATATGCACAATGTTTATGAACATAAGGTATAATCGATGTTCATGAACACAAGATATACACGACGTTTATTGATACAAGATACGTAGATGTTTATAAAAACAATATACATAGTCATAGATGTATGTATAGGCCTACACAATGTTCATGAGAACGCAATACAGAAGGATTCTAACAATTCATCAATGAACTGCAACCAATAGTATGCTATATATATATATATATATATATATATATATATATATATATATATATATATATATATATATCGGGTTAATCAGCAAATAAAAACATTATAAAATGTGCATCATGTGATCAGATTAAATATTTGATAGATGTACTCGACTACCACAGTCTTTACATGATAGAAACTTTACGTTACATATGGACAGCACTTAACATTGTCACATAGGTATAAACCTTTCTACCATTAGGCCTACTCACGGCAAACTGAGTCTAATAAGCAACCATTTCACCAGTTGTTTATGTTGTTGTTTACTTTGTTGAATGATTAAATCAACACCTGAACCAATCGTGTGTGGGGATTTTGCCCAGGTAAAAAAAAAATAATTAAAAAAGCAGCTTTACAAAGAAAAATGTTTGGCCTCATCAAATGAAAGAAATGGACAATTAAACTTGTTATTGTTAAGTTCATTTGTCGTATTGCGGCCCTTTGAAAGTTGGGTCCGAGGGCGCCCGCAGTAAAATCTGCCTCTGTTGATATCTGTGTGGATTGTAAATCACGATCACTGAGATGGCTGATTTATAAATGGATCGATATCATGACGCCAGATACTACTAGAATTACACGTAATTCTACATAGATGTTTTAATAAATAAATAAATTTCACGATAAATCACGATGTATCACGAGAAATCATAATGTATCACGAGAAATCATAATGTATCAAGCGAAATTACGAGTTTTATGTTTATAAGTATCACAGACACGAGTGTGCACGAGATTTACCAAAAGAGAGAAACATATTTAACAAAAGTAAACAAAAAAAAATCACGTACAACATGGCCGGTCTTAGGATTTCCGAGGCCCAGAAAACGGTACCAAGTATAGACATCTGCAGATGCTTTTGCTAAAGGCAACTGTCAAGGCATGGAGTCATTTTCAGTTTGTTTGATAGTTATTTCGTCCGATTAATGGATAATAATTAGCACTGTGCAGTTTATATACTGCTTATATACTATATTAAATATCTGACAAATAGCGCGTCCAACCAACCTACTGACTTTTCTTACTAAACAAGTTCACCAAACCAAACCTTTTATGAATTCGATCAGTTCAAAGCCAATTAATCCATAGAATGTCATGCTTAGGGGCAGTTTACACATAACCAGATGTTAGCCATAAAACATCTGCTTTCAGCAGTATGAGGAATAACCAGTGCTTTAAATAATGCAATAGTTGTTTACAAAAAAGACAAGTTCAAAGGTCAATCTGTTCGCCAAATTAGATGAAGCACATCCAAACATAATATAGGCCTACTAAATATTGAACTTACTACTGTATCTGATTATTAAATTCATTATTACATCAATTCATTACACAATATACAGTAAAGGGGACAAAATTCCGCTCTATTACATCGCAGCTTGACTTCCTTTCATAAGTTTACACAACACGCTGGGAAGTTTCTGTGGCTCCGTAAATTTGATCATTCCGAATACCTGGTCAAAACAATACAGACCACACACCGGTATTACGCCTGTACACTTCACGTGTATCTGGCACAAGATAGCGTTATTCCCGGGACTAACTATTGCGAACAAACGTTTCATTGCGTCGAAGTAAAAACCCAGCTTAACGGTTTTCTCCAATTCATGATCAAGGTCTAACACTGGGATACTGCGAGGTAAAGTATCTCTGTTCATTCCGTTCCAGAATTCCAGGGCGATCTTGTTGTTTCTGCGCACCAGATATGCGCAGCAGGCTTTGGTGTTGTCGCACAGCAGCGCAGAATCATTTTCCGAACCGTGTTTGCAGATCCCGATGTCACACAATAGTTTGGAATCGCCCAGTTTTCCGAACACGCGGAAATAAATAATCGATTCCCAATACACATGAGGAAGCAGGGGCAGACAATCGTCCGCCATGGCGCCTTCAAGAGTTTCAAGTCTCTGGAAACTAGTCGTAATCTGACACGCGTTGTTCAGGTTGGCCAATTTGCACTTCCTGTGAACGATTTCATCTCTTCCAGATAGAACTGCGATTTTTTTGTGACAAGTAGTAGGGTTAAATCGAGCCTTGAAACCTGGAAAAATAGTGGGATAAAAATATTTATAAAAAAATCATAAGATCATTTGTTTTCAACCCTTTACAGATATGGTCGTTTTGGAATAACAAGTGGACATATATAATATCTGTTTTGTTTTTATATGTCCTTTCTGTGGGCTTATAGACTTGGTGGCGCCTAACTCCTCTCCAAATCAGCGGCGAATATTTTTGGCTTTATCAGGGATATAAATCTGTACCCTTTGCATGTGAATCGAGTTCACTATGGACTTCGCGATCCAGCCGCCAAAGATCATTTACCAACTGTCTATCAAATTAATGTAACCTACCAACGCTATATTTTAAGCCCCTCTGGTCACACATACATGCCAATCAATAATCACTATATATAAGAACCGAAGGGCCCCCTGACATGTGCTCAGGCTGCTGCCTTTTTGCAGTGGGCACGAACTTACTGTATAACTGTATACGCAAAAGGTTAATAGTTTTAAAGCTGGTATTTTTAATTCATAGCATACCTTTGATGTAGGGAACGGGGAGGGGGGGGGGGTAGAGCAGTGGCGTCATTTCACCAAAATGTTGGGGGGGGGGGGCAAAAAATTTTGGGGGTAGAGTGCACGAGTGTCGATGGAAGTGTCCTGGGTTCGAACCTCAACGAGACCCTTGTGATTTCTTCAAGTCCTGGTGTAAGTCCCCAAAGTCCACCCAGCTTTAAATGAGTACCCGACATTAAGTTGGGTGGAATAAAGGCGGCTGGCATTGTGTTAACCACGCACTATATGCCGAGGTTACTGAACTGAAACCAATGAATTCTACACTTCATCTGCTTCGATGAGCCCTTAAGAGAACTTAACTGCCTTTGATGCCTACTTCGTTTTAAAGCTTTGGAAGGTTTCGTTAATTCGTAAATCATTAAAATTACAACGTTTGTCGGACCCTGTAGTACAGGCTTAAACCCAATCAACCTAGACACTAACAAACTTACAGTGGACATAAGGCAGTGTCCGAACGTTTGTCGGACCCTGTAGTACAAGATTAAACCCAATCAACCTAGACACTAACAAACTTACAGTGGACATAAGGTAGTGTCCGAACGTTTGTCGGACCCTGCAGTACAGGCTTAAACCCAATCAACCTAGACACTAACAAACTTACAGTGGACATAAGGTAGTGTCCGAACGTTTGTCGGACCCTGTAGTACAGGCTTAAACCCAATCAACCTAGACACTAACAAACTTACAGTGGACATAAGGTAGTGTCCGAACGTTTGTCGGACCCTGCAGTACAGGCTTAAACCCAATCAACCTAGACACTAACAAACTTACAGTGAACATAAGGTAGTGTCCGAACGTTTGTCGGACCCTGTAGTACAGGCTTAAACCCAATCAACCTAGACACTAACAAACTTACAGTGGACATAAGGCAGTGTCCGAACGTTTGTCGGACCCTGTAGTACAAGATTAAACCCAATCAACCTAGACACTAACAAACTTACAGTGGACATAAGGTAGTGTCCGAACGTTTGTCGGACCCTGCAGTACAGGCTTAAACCCAATCAACCTAGACACTAACAAACTTACAGTGGACATAAGGTAGTGTCCGAACGTTTGTCGGACCCTGTAGTACAGGCTTAAACCCAATCAACCTAGACACTAACAAACTTACAGTGGACATAAGGTAGTGTCCGAACGTTTGTCGGACCCTGTAGTACAGGCTTAAACCCAATCAACCTAGACACTAACAAACTTACAGTGGACATGAGGCAGTGTCCGAACGTTTGTCGGACCCTGTAGTACAAGATTAAACCCAATCAACCTAGACACTAACAAACTTACAGTGGACATAAGGTAGTGTCCGAACGTTTGTCGAACCCTGTAGTACAGGCTTAAACCCAATCAACCTAGACACTAACAAACTTACAGTGGACATACGGTAGTGTCCGAACTTTTGTCGGACCCTGCAGTACAGGCTTAAACCCAATCAACCTAGACACTAACAAACTTACAGTGGACATAAGGTAGTGTCCGAACGTTTGTCGGGCCCTGTAGTACAGGCTTAAACCCAATCAACCTAGACACTAACAAACTTACAGTGGACATGAGGCAGTGTCCGAACGGTTGTCGGACCCTGTAGTGCAAGATTAAACCCAATCAACCTAGACACTAACAAACTTACAGTGGACATAAGGTAGTGTCCGAACGTTTGTCGGACCCTGTAGTACAGGCTTAAACCCAATCAACCTAGACACTAACAAACTTACAGTGGACTTGAGGCAGTGTCCGAACGTTTGTCGGACCCTGTAGTACAAGATTAAACCCAATCAACCTAGACACTAACAAACTTACAGTGGGCATAAGGTAGTGTCCGAACGTTTGTCGGACCCTGTAGTACAGGCTTAAACCCATAGACACTAACAAACTTACAGTGGACATAAGGTAGTGTCCGAACGTTTGTCGGACCCTGTAGTACAGGCTTAAACCCAATCAACCTAGACACTAACAAACTTACAGTGGACATAAGGCAGTGTCCGAACGTTTGTCGGACCCTGTAGTACAGGCTTAAACCCAATCAACCTAGACACTAACAAACTTACAGTGGACATACGGCAGTGTCCGAACGTTTGTCGGACCCTGTAGTACAGGCTTAAACCCAATCAACCTAGACACTAACAAACTTACAGTGGACATAAGGTAGTGTCCGAACGTTTGTCGGACCCTGTAGTACAGGCTTAAACCCAATCAACCTAGACACTAACAAACTTACAGTGGACATACGGTAGTGTCCGAACGTTTGTCGGACCCTGCAGTACAGGCTTAAACCCAATCAACCTAGACACTAACAAACTTACAGTGGACATAAGGTAGTGTCCGAACGTTTGTCGGACCCTGTAGTACAGGCTTAAACCCAATCAACCTAGACACTAACAAACTTACAGTGGACATAAGGTAGTGTCCGAAAGTTTGTCGGACCCTGTAGTACAGGCTTAAACCCAATCAACCTAGACACTAACAAACTTACAGTGGACATACGGTAGTGTCCGAACGTTTGTCGGACCCTGTAGTACAGGCTTAAACCCAATCAACCTAGACACGAACAAACTTACAGTGGACATAAGGTAGTGTCCGAACGTTTGTCGGACCCTGTAGTACAGGCTTAAACCCAATCAACCTAGACACTAACAAACTTACAGTGGACATAAGGTAGTGTCCGAACGTTTGTCGGACCCTGCAGTACAGGCTTAAACCCAATCAACCTAGACACGAACAAACTTACAGTGGACATAAGGTAGTGTCCGAACGTTTGTCGGACCCTGTAGTACAGGCTTAAACCCAATCAACCTAGACACTAACAAACTTACTGTAGACATAAGGCAGTGTCCGAACGGTTGTCGGACCCTGTAGTACAAGATTAAACCCAATCATCCTAGACACTAACAAACTTACAGTGGACATAAGGTAGTGTCCGAAAGTTTGTCGGACCCTGCAGTACAGGCTTAAACCCAATCAACCTAGACACTAACAAACTTACAGTGGACATAAGGTAGTGTCCGAACGTTTGTCGGACCCTGTAGTACAGGCTTAAACCCAATCAACCTAGACACTAACAAACTTACAGTGGACATAAGGTTGTGTCCGAACGTTTGTCGGACCCTGCAGTACAGGCTTAAACCCAATCAACCTAGACACTAACAAACTTACAGTGGACATAAGGTAGTGTCCGAACGTTTGTCGAACCCTGTAGTACAGGCTTAAACCCAATCAACCTAGACACTAATAAACTTACAGTGGACATAAGGTAGTGTCCGAACGTTTGTCGGGCCCTGTAGTACAGGCTTAAACCCAATCAACCTAGACACTAACAAACTTACAGTGGACATGAGGCAGTGTCCGAACGTTTGTCGGACCCTGTAGTACAAGATTAAACCCAATCAACCTAGACACTAACAAACTTACAGTGGACATAAGGTAGTGTCCGAACGTTTGTCGGACCCTGTAGTACAGGCTTAAACCCAATCAACCTAGACACTAACAAACTTACAGTGGACATGAGGCAGTGTCCGAACGTTTGTCGGACCCTGTAGTACAAGATTAAACCCAATCAACCTAGACACTAACAAACTTACAGTGGACATAAGGTAGTGTCTGAACGTTTGTCGAACCCTGTAGTACAGGCTTAAACCCAATCAACCTAGACACTAACAAACTTACAGTGGACATAAGGTAGTGTCCGAACGTTTGTCGGACCCTGTAGTACAGGCTTAAACCCAATCAACCTAGACACTAACAAACTTACAGTGGACATAAGGTTGTGTCCGAAAGTTTCGACCAATCACCGGGTACTTCGTTACTTCCTCACTGCTGGCCTCTAGGGTCACGTGGTACTCCATGTCAGCCCATGGTAGAGCCATGACGTAGCATGCCGCGCTCCCGGGCAGTTCCACAGAGATGTTAATGTCATGACCTCGGCTGTCCTTTACCTTGGCAGACAGTCTTATGTGCCAGTGGGAAAAAAAATTGTTTCATTTGTGCACATTTCACGATCTTTTTTCCTTATTTAATTAAGTTTCAAACTATATTATGATACATTTTAAGTAAAAAAAAAATAAAGCTGTTTCATGTTTTTGGGGCCACTGGCAGAGATTTATAGACATATTTATGATGGCCGTAGGCAGAGATTTTCAGTGAGACACCACCCAATGTTTTAAAGTGATACATAATACCCAAATAGACACAACCCGATGTTTTCAAGTGATACATAATACCCAAATAGACACTAGCCAATGTTTTAAAGTGATACATAAAACCGTAATAGACACTACCCGATGTTTTAAAGTGATACATAATACCCTAATAGACACTACCCAATGTTTTAAAGTGATACATAATACCCAAATAGACACTACCCAATGTTTTAAAGTGATACATAATACCCAAATAGACACAACCCAATGTTTTAAAGTGATACATAATACCCAAAATAGACACAACCCGATGTTTAAAGACAAAGTGATACACAATACTCTAAATACAATTCTTAAAACAAGTCTTTTATGTGAACTTCTTAGTATTTAAAATTTAAAACATACAATGTATTTGTATTTTAAGATTCAGGAGAGAGGTGTTTTTTTTTTAAACCTCACGAAGAACGCCACGTATTGATACTTGTTGTCACAATCTAATGGCTGGAATGTATAGCTTTGACAGACTTTGACAGACTCACGTGATTTTACTGGCGTCTTTGATGGGTCGCCACTTGATCTCTACCTGGGCTGGGCCTCCAGTGACTGGCCGGTGTTGAAACTCAGTAAACACTGGACTGGTCGGCTCTGGTACGTATGGAAAATATCGGTCATTGACATTAGACAAATCATGACTAAAATTTTTAATTTGGGGTTTAAATACTGGACTGGTCAGTTCTGAGACATAGAAAAAGAGGTCACTGAGTTATTTATATCATATCGGTGTGATATCAGAGTAGGGTCTTAACACTTGGCTGGTCAGTTCTGTGACACAAAGAAAATTTAGAACATTGACTTGTCTGAAAGCGCGATGTTGGGTCTAACGGTTTATACGATTTTGGTAAATAATACTTATTTGGTTTAAGGATCACGAATTAAAGAAATGGAAGAGAACAGTGTTTATTTCTATAGGTAGAATAGGCATAATAATAATAATAATAATAGTAACATATAAACATTTAAATGGCAAATATTTAAGAATAAAAATGAGACATATGAAAAAATAAATGTCAACAATATATATATGTGTGTGTGTGTGTGTGTGTGCGTGCGTGCGTGCGTGCGTGCGCGCGTGCGTGTG
>JAGDYQ010000023.1:2358920-2554903 GCA_021962125.1 Bulinus truncatus | reverse complement strand
TCTCTCTATCTGTCTGTCTCTATATCTATCTTTCTATCCATCTATTTATCTATCTATCTATTTATCTTTATATCCATCTATTTATCTATCTATCTACCTCATTCTCCCTCTCACTCTTTCACTGAAACATCTTCACGTGACAATGTAGTCATCTATAAGTACATCCGTGTCCAGCGACATCTGACCTGACGCTGATAATGTCAACAGCTTAAAAAAAAAACTGTCACCAGATAAAATTAAAAAAAAAAGTGACATTGGCCCGGCTTTAAACGTCACACTCTTTGACATGCGAGTGGACTGTCCAAGGGAGGTAAATACCCACCCTGTTGATACTTGACATTGTCTTTCCATTCGGGGGTGGTGGGTGGGAGTGCGGGTGGGGCTATAGGGAGTGATACTTGAGAGATATCGCATATTGCCGGATATTGCAGGGGGTGGAGGGGGGAATAGGTACAGAGGAGCATGATGGGAACATGGGAGTTGGGACCGGAGGGGAGGGGGGAGGGACAAAGCCCGGCATGACTCACATGTCAACTTTATTCAGTACTATTCATAGTTGTGAATTTTTTGAAGTTACTTGTCAATCTTTATGTAGTCATAGTCTGGCAAACACCCAAGGCTTAATAACAAAAAATTGATTTCTGTAACATAAAAATAGTCTGCATTGGTTAAACTTATAAAGTGAAATTTAAAAAATTGATGGCCAACATAGTGATGCACATTTAACGTGATGGGGGTTAGATTTTATATATATACTAGCTGTACCCTGTAAAACCTTTGCATAGAGTTATATCCCCCTTAGGCTTGATCGGTAGTCTAGGTTATTTTTTTGGTTTCGGGCAGATCCGATTTTTTTCATGGTTGTATTTTAAACTGGAATACTGTTGTATTAATTCTTTACTTTCGATTTAACGCACACTGGAAATGAGTATTATTATATATGATGATATATGATAATTGTCAATAAGAAATAAATTTTAAAAAAGGAAATAATAGTTTTTAAAAAGAAAACAAAACGAAAATACGAAGGACAAAAAAATCACAGTATCAACTGGCACATTGACATTTACCTACAAATATACCTAGGACTGTTCAGCTCATTTAATTTTTTTTTTAGTAATCTCTACATTAAATAAATATATATTTTATCTTTTTTATGCCAAAAAAAAAAACAAGATCTATGTGAAAAAAAACCTAGATTATAAAATCTACCTATACTGCAAAAAAAAAACCAAATGCTCTAAAACTCGAAAAATCTACCTTACGAACTGAAACTCTGAAAGAATTGAGGATCAAAATTCAAATTGATTAAATATAAAGTTTATTGCCAACTCTGGACTGCAGCATTACGTTTTGTAAGTTTATTTGTAAACATAGAAAAAAAAATTCTATTACAGCCCATACGGGTAAATAAAGTTCTTGAGTCAGATAAAGTGCATAGTTTGGTGGGGTCAGGTGATGTGCAGAGTTTAGTAGGGTCAGATGATTGTAGAGTGTAGTAAGGTCAGATGATTGTAGAGTGTAGTAGGGTCAGGTGATGTGTAGAGTTTAGTAGGGTCAGATGATTGTAGAGTGTAGTAGGGTCAGATGATTGTAGAGTGTAGTAGGGTCAGGTGATGTGTAGAGTTTAGTAGGGTCAGATGATTGTAGAGTTTAGTAGGGTCAGATGATTGTAGAGTGTAGAAGATCAGATGATTGTAGAGTGTAGTAGGGTCTTTGGAAAGATTGAACTCAAAATGCCCTCACTTCGTGATCAATGTCTCGAACCCATTTCAAGCTGGGGTGGTATAGTTGATCACCTTATGTCCATTGTAAATTTTTTTATTTTTTGCTGGGTGGTATTGGTGGTCATCTAATGCCAGGTCATTGTTATTGTTTTTTTTCTGATGTCAGGACATTCATTTAGGACACTAAAGTTACACCACACTGAAGTTACGTGACACTATAGTTATTACACTCAAGTTACGTTACACTAAAGCTACACTACACTGAATATCACTTTGTTCATCACACTTGTTTGTTATTATTATATGCTTCCCCCCCCCCCACACACACAACCACTCCTTCCAGAACAAAACACCCGCTGACCCGTCCATCTCACTTTACTAATGATGGTGGGCCTACAACAGACAGGTCCGGTCAACTTTTTATCAGATCAGTTGTCCGGACCAGGAGAAACACGATCATTTCACAAACTGAAACATCGGCGAATCAGGTAGGTGTGTGGTTGGGTGGGTGGGTGGGTGAATTGTAGCAGGCGCTTATCGTGGCGTCTTCGGGCAGTGTTGGGAAGTAGATCACCCTAACTTCACGCCCCTGTAATTGAATGGATTGCCGCCAGCAAGCGGACATTTAAACTGAACTATGACGTAATGTGACTGTCTGTATCTGGAAACATAAAGCAATGCAGCAAAAAGATGCAGTAGGTAATATAATGCAATTCAGCAAAAATATACAATAAGCAATATAATGCAATGCAGCAATAAGATGCAATAGGACAGAGGTTTTCAACCTGTGGTCCGCGGACCCCCAGGGGTCCGCGAGGAGCTTCAAAGGGGTCCGTGGGCAAGTCAAGAGAAGTAGTAATTTTTATAAATTTTTGCTTGGTTTGGTTGATTGGTTAGCTTTTAGCTAAACAAAAATACTAGCTATGCCAATGTTTCAGGCACAGACAACAATGTGCAGAATTGAAAACTTCGCTGGTATTTCCTTATATTTTCGTCAGAAGTCTGAACTAGACTACATACATGTACTACATGTACTTGTGCAGTGAGTTTTTGAGTCATGTCATCTTGGCAATCAATATTTCTTACTTACTGAGCTCTGACATCACTGTTAAAACATCCGGATCTCTGCAAACGTGTGTATTATTGATAAATAGTCTGGTTAATCAGTGGTCACAGTTATTATAAGCCTCGATTGGCCTAGAAATAATCTTACACAAAAAGTTTTTGATATCAAATTGCTGGTAAACACTTCGCATGTTAATTTAAAATAACACTCAAATTTTATTTGGTTGAAAGTATACTTTTCGTAAATTTTAATATGAAAATAGGTCAGAGCAATAACAGGGATTTTTCACTAACACATCGATGAAACGGTGTGAAATACTAGCGATGAACATATTAGGCTTTTCTGTTGTCATGTCATTTGCTTATGTGACAAATACGTTTTAAAATGTTAGTAAACAATTCAAAATATTTGATAAGATTTGTATTTATTTTATTACTGTAGTCGATTTTATTTTAAAATGTGAGTTTTCGTCATCAGAATGTGAAATATTTTTACAGATAATTACCTCCTCTAACTCTCTGTACTCTGAAACTTTGTGTCTAATTTTTTTCCCAATGAGATCTGAGTCAAAGGGACTAAACAGTTGTTGGTCATTTCTTTATAAATATTGTCTAAATAAAACTGTTCAAGCCTAGTAGCATGCATAAATTTGTGAAGAGGAAAACTGACCAGAACCTGGAAGATTCGGATGATCAAGCAGCCAAAGACGAAAGAAAAATAAAACGGCGCAAGTATAATCCAGAATATATACCACTCGGCTTCATCGCAGTGGGGACCGATGCTGACCAACCTCTTTGTGTCGTGTGATGCAAACATTATCGAGCGATGAGGTGAAGCCTGTGAAATTGAGGCACCATTTGACAAAAATGCATTCGAAACTTGCTAGTAAAGCGAAGGAATACTTTGAGAGGCAGAAAGAGCTCAACTTGAAACATAAAGGCAAACTGATGGCCTGCACTCCTGTAAACGAGAAAACTCTTCGAGCGTCGTATTTGGTTGGGAGCATTATGAATAGTGCGTTCCGAAAAACATCACACATGAGCTAATTATACCGGCAGCAGTCGACATGTGCGAAGATGTTGTAGGAAAGTATGTTCGTCAATGTCCTGCTACCATTTTCTACGAAGTACTTGTGCTAAACTGCATTTTCTGCTGTTACTGTTACCAAGTACAGATCCAGACTGGACATCGAACATGAAATACACAAGTTTATTTCGCATACCACCATGCTTGGACAAACTTTGTAGTGAAAAACAGGCACGGCCTTACCACTGAACAGAAAACTGTGAAACAGACATACCAGTAGAATAAATACTCGGTGATTGTTTCATATTTTGGATAGATAGCTATTTTGGTAGCTGAAATGACTTGTACATGTTTTGCGCGTAACTTAGGCCAGGCCTACCGTTTAGCAGAATTTAAGTAGATTGCATCCGCAAACTTTATACATATTCTGGCCCATCCTGAGGTACGAAAAGATGAGGCCAGGGCGCCTTGGGCTATGGGGGTCCGCCACCCGGGCTTTGAATGCCTGAGGGGTCCGCAGCATAATAGAGGTTGAAAACCTCTGCAATAGGAGACGCGGGGAAAAAAATGAAAAAAATAATAACGTTAAATTGAGAATGAAAACATTCTTTTTAATCCAATAATTTTTGCTTTCAATTTTGATTTTATCTTTTCACACCTCATATGGCGGCGTATCTCTTACTGACTCGGGGTCAAACATCTATGTCTACTGCCCGTTATTTCGGAGTCACAAATTGCTATTTAAAATATGACGTCAGGAATGAACAAAATGTATTAGCGCCACCTACTGAGCGAGATAGCACGAGTAGAGAGAGAGTGGGGGGGGAGGGTGAGGGAGAGAGAAGGAGAGAGAAGGAGAGAGAAGGAGAGAGAAGGAGAGAGAAAGAGAGAGAATGTCAGGTCTGCGAGGTTTGTGTGTGTGCTCACACGAGCGGGGATTGTTAATCAATTTCAGGAATCTGCGAAATGCGGCGCGAACTCTGGTCACGATATCTTAATGAAGCGTTCCTGAGTGACATGTCTGTGACATATAGTTTATGTCACTTTAACATTAAATAGGATGAAAATGTAAACAGAGACAAGTACAGTTAGTCCGTGTTTCTCTCATTGTGACAGTTGATGATAGTGAAATATTAGCCTTTGGGAAGTGAGATGAAGAAAAAAAAAAGAAATATCAGTTTTAGTAACTAAAGTTAAAAATACATTTCTATAAAAAACAAGCAATTAAAGCCTGTTCCATTCTGGACACAGGACGTGTTAGCGCATTTTCGTGTTATGTATCAGTACGTTTGTTAGCTTTCAGTAAATATTTGTAAATTTTGAAAATGTTTATAAATTCAATTGTGTAATGCATATATCTGTAAAAAAAAATATTATAAAGACGTTTCTTTATATTTGAAAAAAAATTATTTTCTCTTAAATCTAACTACAAGTGGTTTGTGGTTACTGAAATAGGACTCATAATTGAAAACATTCGAAATTGTAGTCATTTAATCGTCCGAAAACTCAGTCAATTGTTGCATAGCTCTGATACTTTCAATTAAACTCAGAACACAAGCTTACTATTTCATTTGATGAGTTTCTTAATAAATCTTGGTGAAACTACGTGCTGCAGTATTTCGCACCAAATGAATGGGTTATTGAACGTACAAGGTGTAGAATGGGGCCATATATATAATATATAAGCCCCTTAGGAGCCCTGAAGCCCGGCCCTCAGAGGTCCTATCGCAAAATGAACTTTTGATGTACACATGGCAGGCCAAGACCTACAAAATGATATATACATCATGGTTCTAGGACTTATGGTTGCTGAGATATAGGGCGCTCCTTTGTTAATATAGCTTATATAGTAAAAAAAACGGTACTTTATAAGCCCCCTTTTACGGCCCTCAGAGGTCAGATCGCGAAACGGACAAAAGTGTTTTTTTTTTGGCAGGCCAAGACCTACAAAATGATATATACATCATGGGTCTAGGACTTATGGTTGTTGAGATCTAGGGTGATGACGGACAGACAGACGGACTGACAGACAAAACGGGGACAATAGAGCATTTTTTTCGAAAATGCTGTAAAAATCAGAAATAATCAACTTTTAACTATAATTTAGAAATAAATTAAATTTCCTTTTAAAGTACGATTCATTTTTTGTTTACAAGGGAAATCACTCTGGGGTATTTTTTGTACCTTCCCCTGATTTAATTAAAATTACAATAAAACACACTGCAGTAAAAATGTTTGTTAAAAATAAAGAATATAATTTTTATTTTAAATGAATATGTAATAATCGTTTAACTTAAGATATTACCAACTAACTTTATTTTTAAACTACCAATTATAGTTTTTTAATGAATATTTTTTTAAATATTATTTAAACCAACAATAACCATTTTTAAAAACTAAACAATTTATACTTATATTTTTAGCGATAAAATTTCAATGCTGGGTTGAATAAAGTGGGTCATAATCACTTTTATAATGTTATTGCTGATCGAATTTCTAATATATCGTCAGATTCATCAGGTTTATATCTAAAACTTACAGCAATGTTTTTGACAGTTGTAGAGGTGGATTATTAATAGTTACCAGGGGGTATACAATCTTTATAGGTACGCAATGACTGATCACTCTTTACGAGATAAACAACCAGCCTCCCTTTGACCACATTCTGAATATGCCTGCCATCAGAACTCTATAGGTACATATACAGATTTTACCAGTGACTTAACCATCGAACTATGGTTGAAGAAAAAGGGAATGAAGAAATAACAATTACAAATATTTAAGAGATGCATGTACATAATACAAATAAACCATAGAAAACGTAAGAATTTCAAATCGTTTAGGTCTCGAATCATTTTCTCTTCTATATATTATACGGACAAGCAGACAGAAGGATAGACAGACAGACAGACAGACAAACAGACAGACAGATAGATAGATAGATAGATAGATAGATAGATAGATAGATAGATAGATAGATAGATAGATAGATAGATAGATAGATAGATAGATAGATAGATAGATAGATAGATAGATAGATAGATAGATAGATAGATAGATAGATAGATGGATGGATGGATGGATGGATGGATGGATGGATGGATGGATGAGCGCTTTACAGTACTGACTTAAATCAAAAATTATATTTTTTGTAAATGACAATGAGGATCAGTGTGTTTCTCGAATGATCCAAACTTGGAGTTGAACAAACATAGAGGCGAGGTGTGTGTGTGAGAGAGAGAGAGAGAGGGGGGGAGGGGGAGTGTTAGGTGGTTGGCGGGGATCGGGCAGGGGCGATGAGGGTCCGGAGGTGGGGCACCTAGTTAGCCAACATGTCTAGCCGTCTAATAAACGTTAATTAATAACCACCATGGAAGGCGGGGGAAAACGTCGTGTCACATGTAAAACTTACGAGCGTCTTGAGGGACAGAATGTGTGCTCTCACTCTCTGTCTTGTTTGTGGAGGAACTACAACAATTTTAATGACGTCATTATGGAGAGTGGCAGGGCAAAAGGGGAGAAAATCAATTAATAGTCAATGCACCGTTCATTAACTTAATTACAACTCTTGTTAGTATGGTACAGACACACACACACCAACATACACACAAAATTAAATGTCATTATTCTAATATCGTTATCAGAAAGTAACAAAATAACACTTTTTTGTATACAAGTAAGAGGTAAGCTTTACGAGTAAGCCATACGAAAAGAAATTTTAAAAACGATTGTTTACCGAATTTTTTTTTTTTTGGATTTAATATACTTCATGAAAAGTGTGTGCTAAGCTTAGTAAAGACAGACAATCGCATTAAAAATTGTTATTATAATTGATGAGTGTTATAACAATAATTAGGACCAATTCATTATTATTATTATTATGGTGCTATGTCAATATTTAAGTTAACGTAAATATAATTTCTTATGAACGATTTCTATGTAAGACCCTAACTGAAGATGAATAGATGTTCGAATGTTTCAATTATAACTGCCTAACTGAAGATGGCCATAAAGCTCGAATGTTTAATATTATAACTGTCTAACTAAGGATGACATAAAGTTCAAATGCAGAGGCGAACCTGGAAGGGGGTCCAAATTCGAAAGCCCCCCCCCTCGGGCCCCAACTTTTTTTTTTACATTAAATATTAAGTACATTATCTCATGTCATGGTGTCGAATGTCAAAATGCAGGGGCCCACAAAGAGGCCAAGCCCCCCCCCTTGAGCCCCCAAATCCCTAGGTTCGACACTGTTCAAATGTTTCACCTATAACGGCCAAACTGAAAGATGACATAAAGTTCGAATGTTATAATTACATCGTCATAAGTTGCGAACTTTGGGAATGGCGAGGAGACCCCCCCCCCCACTCCAAGCACCGACACAGGAGATTGTTCTGTCACCGAGATCCAGGGCCGTGATAAGTCGAAAAGGCCCATGACAAGCAGTGGTACAAATAAAGTAAAGCCCCAAAATTGAAGACGGATCGGAGAGTTTTTCTCGCTAGTTTTGTGCGGTTTTCCATGAAACACAAGCGCGGGTTTCCGCTTTTAACGTTTGTGTAATTAGTTAGGTTAAAGGTTAAACATTCAATAATGATAAGAATTGAGTATTTTGCAGTTAATAACCTTTTTTTTAATTAATTAAACTTCATTTCCTTATTTTTATGAAAACTTATAAATGTAACATTTTCAAAATCCAAAGGATCCTCTACTACGGTGCTCGTCGCGTCGTCCCAGCGTACCACGCCCCTGCCTAGCTCGCTCTGACTAGCTCGCTCTGATTAGCTCGTTCCTGCTTAATAAAACTGATTACGTGAGACATCCACATGGGGGCACGCACTGCACTTCCCGCGTAAGTCCGCTTCTGTTGGTACTTATTAAACTATGTAAGTGCCTAAAGATATTGCCTGTGTGCACCTAAAGATATTGTCGTTGTGATCCTAAAGCTATTGTCTGTGTGCGCCTAAAGTGCTCTAAAGATATTGTATGTGTGCGCCTAAAGATATTGTCTGTGTGCGCCTAAAGATATTGTATGTGTGTGTCTAAAGATAGTGTATGTTTGCACCTAAAATATTGGCTGTGTGCACCTAAAATATTGCCTGTGTGCGCCTAAAGATATAGACGCATAGATTTATGTGCGCATAATTCGTAATGTGTTTGCGCGCACTCGGATATGGCCTGGAGGGCTGATGAGCTGAAGCTGTAGCGAAAACAGTAACCTGCGTCCACCATGGTGCCTCCACGACAGCTGTAGTCATGGTCATGTAGCAAGGGATGAGGCGCTGCAGTAACTGTTCCTGTTGGTCCGCTATAGACTCGACATAGCATCAAAACAACATCTCATCCTTATATGAACATTGTATAATCTACCCCCCCTTCCCAAACCCCACCCCAGCTGCACTGAGCCGCTCCACTGTATGCTAGATAAATTTTTCGTAAACAGCGTATAGCGGGAAGTATTACGGCATTCACTGGGTTTCGAGCCCGAGTTCTACAATGTCGACTGTCTAAATCACAATGCCAAAGTTTACTAAAAGAGGCAGCTGACGACATTGAAAGTCTCGATAAACCCACAGGGTTCGTCGTAGCTTAGTTTGGGAACCATTGCGCTAAAACAATGTATGACGTCAATAATGATCGATTACAATTTCATTCTCCGATTTTCTCTTTGGTCCAGATTTTTTTCGATGGAAGAATTTTCACAAAACAAAAAATTGTATACCAAATAAAAAAAAAAGTTTTGATTGCTAAAATCATCAGAAGTGTAACTCTCCCCCTCCCTCCCCTCCCCCTCACACTGCGACACCTGGATCCCGTGACTTGATGCATTTAGCGCGTGCATACCACGTGGTTGGTCTTGGAACCTCCTATGTGAAAAAATAAAAAAATAAAAAAAACATTCACCGGGGGAGTTTCCGGATGCATATCGACGAAACGAAGACGAACCGAACACACGGGGGATAATGTCGTTCCAACCCCCCCCCCCTCACCTAGACAGCTCGCTTTTGAAGAAAATGTTTGTGAAAACCCCGGCGTGTCTCGCCTGACCTTAATCGCACCGACTTTGTACGCTCCTGATTCATGGGAAAGTGATCTGGGCCAGTGATCGACTGGAGAAGGAGCTTAGCTCCACCCTCCCATGGGGATACTTAACGAAAAAGGGGGTTTGCGATATTTCGATACTGTTCAACAAGGATTGCCATGAAGTTTCCACTCAAATCCCTCAGTCAAATTGCCTCACAATTTTTTTTTTACATTGACAAAGTGCAAACAGAATTTGATTTTTATTTTTTTTTTAGGGTAAAGAAAAACATGTTTTTAAAAGTTTGAATTTGTTCGCTAGTACGTTAAAATGAAAGATAAATGCTCTTATGGGGGGGGGGGAGTTTGTATATTAAGCTTTAAAAAAATGAAAACAATTGTTTTCCATGCGGCAATGTTATAATCCATTCCCAACTATAAAGATGAAATTCCGTATCTTAGCATTGCTTCCGTTGCTAATAAAACAGTATTTCTTATTGAAACATCAAATTCCATATTGTTATTTGACAATTTATTAGTTTATACATCAGTGTATAGGAGTATATCTCATTGTGTAGTTGTTTATTGCTGTGTATATCAGTATTTATGTAAATATAAGTATGCCCATGAAATATGAACTTACTTTTGGCAGCAAACACATCTGTGAAACTGTTTACTCACACATGAAAAATTTCAAGAGGGTCTTTGGATAGTGTTCATTAACACCTATTTGCAAACTTTAAAATCATTGCATTTTACAACCACAAGCTTTATACATGAACTACACTTTGTCAATCTATTTACATAAACCTTACACATGAACTACACTTTGTCAATCTATCTAAACAATCCTTATACACGAACTACACTTTGTCAGTCTATCTAAAGAACAAAGCAGGCCAAGAACAATCATTGGTAAGAAAAACAAATAAAATTGCCTCTTGATTTCTTTGTCTCTTTATTCAAGGTATGAATGCATTAATTGAGATCATATATTGTTTTCATTATTGAGACGTAAAATTTGATGATAATTAAATTGCGGTTTTTTTCTATTTGTAGATTTACTTCATGCGGCCCCAGAATACCTAAAGGTTGCCCACCCTTGTGCTGATACTATTTGATCCTCATCACGTGATTAGATAAGGAATCTTGTGTGGCTCAGAGAGCCAGCCTCAGTTCTTCTTCTGTTTTTAAGATTCATTTACATCTCTGGATCCCTCGCATTGAAAACAATATATTGATAAGACTTTTTGTTCACGGCCGGTGCTAATTTGTGGAGCGTCCTGGCGCGTGGCTGTTGTGCTTTTCTCATCTTCTGTCCATCTGGTTGACCACTTCTTCATTCTTGACCAGAAAGATATTCCTCAGTTTACCACTCTGGTGTACCTCCCCCCCCCCACCCCTATTGTTAACTGTTTCTCTTTATGTTTTGTTATTCTACAACACACAGATGCCCTTCTCTCTTCTCTCCCCCCCCCCCTTTTTTTTACCCTCCCATCGTCTTTGTTCACATGTGCAGAAACTCACAATATTATCTATACGACTGGACACGTAAACACACACACACACAAAAGTTAACCACCAAAGCTTTTTTTACTGATAAAAATGTTCATGTTTACACAAACAATATTTGCAAGTTAAAAGTCAACTGAAACAATTACCATTCTCAACATTTACCTTAAACTCTGACCCTTCAGCAAATGTTCAGTGTGTGCCATTTAACTTTCCTTGTGATCTAAATGTTACATCAGCATTCCGTCTATTCTATTTTATTTAATATATGAATTCTAAATCAAATATTTCACACACAAAAAAAAAAAACATTTCTTAACGAAAACTTTTTTCTAATATACACTCTATACACATTTAATGTAAATTTTAGTAAAAATACAAAAATCTTGTATAAATACGTATGGAAATGTGGTAACATAAATAAAAAAAAACAACAGTTATCACACTTAAAATTAAGCCTTAAAAACTTTCTTTTCACAATTCTTACTTAAATTATTTTAATTCTAATTAGAAAAAAATGTCATGAGCTAATGCAGAAAAATTTTGTTAAAAAAAACATATAAATTAACAGTTTTTTTTTTTTAATTTGTTCAGGTTTTTTATGATTGGTGGATAGTTTATAGCTTGAAGGGTTTGTCGTATTGGTAAGGGTTTAGCTGGTCAGGTTATATATGTATGTATGTTATACATAGAGAGAGAGAGAGAGAGAGAGAGAAAGCATTAGAAAGAAACAGACTGACTGACTGAGTGATATGTAGAGTGGGCCAAAAAAATGAGAACATTGCGTAGACGGTAATATAATTATATCAAAGTTTGTTTAGCTGTACGCTTAGAAAAAATTGTTGATAAGCAGGGAGGACACATTGAACAGGATTTCTGATCGGCTAAATACTTTGCAAACAAAATTACATGAAACAATATAATAAATTAAATTATATTTCAAAATAATTCGTATGTTATATGATGTTCTCACTTTTTTTTTTGGCCCACCATATATATATATATATATATATATATATATATATATATATATATATATATATATACATATATTATTGATGCATTAACAGACAGCTGGTTAGATCCCTTTGAAATAGTTCATGTACGTAAAACTTGCAAGAGTTCGTCACATGGAAGACTGAGTGTTCAAGGGATAAATAAAACCAAATTACGTGACCACTTGACATCACAGGCAGTGGCGCTGGGGTGGGGGGTGGGGGTGAAGGTTGTTATTTCTGTTTCAATCCAGAATCACGTGGGAACATCTAAATTGAACATGTTCGAAATTAGCTGGCTGAATTTTATCTTGGCTGTCTACACACATTTATTAAATACATGTTTTTTAACTGTACTTCCTGGTCCAAATTCATCATAGGTACTTTTACACGAATCTGAAATAGACCTTAGACGTTTTTAATTTGATTTGACTACAATTAATCAATAAGTAAACTACCTCGGTAACAGGGCCAAACCTAGGGATTAGGGAGCCCCGGGGGGCTTGGCCTCTTCAGGGGCCTCTGCATTCTGACATTTAACCCCATGGCATGAGATAATGTACTTAATATTAAATGTAAAAAACAAATTTTGGGGGCGCCCCCCTCAAGCTGGGGCCCGGGGGACTTTCGAATTTGGGCCCCTTTCCGCCACCCTAGGTTCGCCTTCTGCTTGGTCATTTTTATAACTCAACCAGAGGCACAATAGTTAGAAAATGACTTGTGTAAAGTTATGTAGAAAGTGACTTGTGTAAAGTTATGTAGAAAGTGACTTGTGTAAAGTTATGTAGAAAGTGACTTGTGTTAAGTTATGTAGAAAGTGACTTGTGTAAAGTTATGTAGAAAGTGACTTGTGTAAAGTTATGTAGAAAGTGACTTGTGTAAAGTTATGTAGAAAGTGACTTGTGTAAAGTTATGTAGAAAATGGCCCGTCCACAACCGTCTGATCACTACACTCTAGTTTTGTAACAAGACACAGTCACAATAAAAAGTCCAAAATGTTTAGATTATCTCATAATTCTATTATTTCGTAAACTCGGTTTACAATCTCTTCAAATACTGAATGTTTCGATTCACGAGTAACAGAATTGAAAACTATTTTGTCTTGGGTCACAACAGTAAGTCTTTCAGATTTCAACAAAATTCAGATGTTCTATAACATCTTGCAAACATGGCCTTTGCACTATCGGCTATGATGGCGGAGGGGGGGGATAAAAGAAGGGGCCTCTTAAAAACCGTCCCATTAGCTGCTCAAAGGAATTTCATCTCATCTTTACAGGCAGTGGCTTAGCGAGGGGTGGGCAAGGGGAGGAGGCATCATGCCCCGGGCGCTACTCACAAAGGGGCACCAAATGGTATATTTTTACATATAGTATCATATGGTTTTCGAATGGGGGGGGGGCGCTAAAAAGGTATTGTGCCCCGGGCGAGAGTTAAGCTCGCCGCACCACTGCATACAGGGGCTTCCACCACCACACATATCCTATTATAAGGATTCGACTCACAGACAGATTCCAGAAGTGGAATACGTTCGGGAACTGTGCACGTTTTGTTAAAATGTATTGCGCGCTTTGATGATCATGTGAATTGAGAATCTATTTTATCGCAACGGTTTAGTTTATTAAGTAGTTTTAAGTTGGACGTCTTTGATACACCCCCCCCCAACCCCCCATTACTCCGTACACCCCCTACCCCCGCCCCCTCCCTCTCTCTCTCTTTCTCCCTCTCTCTCTCTCTCTCTCTGCAAAGTTTTATTTCTGCTCGGGGACTGACGTTACCAGCAGTTGAAACTTACTTCGGGGAATTCCCGGTACGTTTTGATGGCGGCCGCAGCAAGGGCGTTTAGAACATTTGACGGAACGTTAGCACAGTCTAATAGCCATTGAATGGTAAGAAGGAAAGATCGAGAAAGAAAGAAATCGAAAGAAAGAAAGAAATTAAAAGAAAGAAATTGAAAGAAAGAAAAAGTTGGGGTAAGAGAGAAAGAAAGAAATTGAAATTGAAAGAAAGAAAGAAAGAAAGAAATTGAAAGAAAGAAAGAAATTGAAAGAAAAAGTTAGGGAAAGAGCGAGAAAGAAAGAAATTGAAAGAAAGAAAGAAATTGAAAGAAATAGAAAGTAATTAAAAGAAAGAAAGAGGGAAAGAGCGAGTGTGTGTGTTAAAGAGAAAGAGAGAAATGGGGTAAGGGAGAAGATAGAGACATGGAGGGGGGGGGAGTAGAGAGATGGGAACCACTTTCTACGTTCATAGTTAACCCCATAGTTCCCCAGGTTCCCAGCGAACAAGTAGTTCTCGTGTTCCCTCCGGTAACGGACCTGGTGAGACTACACTTGGTAACGGCATGTCTCCCTCGCCGGGCGCGCCGTACGCACTTTCTCATTAGTAGCGCCCCCTTGCGGCGTATTTTATTTTCCTCTCAAATCTGTTCCCCCCCAACCTCCTGCCCCCACCCTTCCCCTCTCATATTCCCCCCCCCCCCCCCGTAATACCCATCGTGTTGTTCTAAGTGTACTATTGCCAACTTAATTTTTTTTTTACAGACCTGATTTTATTTTATTTTTACACCGTTTTATTTAAGGATGAATTTTGTCAGGTGTTAAATTTTGAAGTTTTAAGGGAGGCGGAGAGTGGGGGTGGAAGGGGGGGGGGGGGGTGGGGGTAATGTGTAAGACAATCCGAGCAGACAGTTAAATAAGCAGCTCTTTACACCTTCACATACTCCGCTACATGAATTCGTTCTTTTCCCAGACAACCAAAGATGCTTAGTTTGAAATCGAAAAATGGAACAAAAAAAAAAAAAAGCAAGAAATAACATTGCGCCTCTTCGTTTTATTTTGTATTGACTATTGCAGCACAAGCCTCCCAACCCAAGAGGTAACTCTCATCTTCCCTCCCATGAAGTCCAGCTCTGCTCCCCGACCCTGAAGTTTTGCTCTGCTCCCCACAGGCCAGTACCGTGCGGGGGGGGGGCTGGGGGACCGCCCCCCCCCCCTGCGTTTTGTCTGGCCCACTCTGCTTGTTTGCTCTACTTAGTAACATAGATTTCCTGTCCCCCCCCCTGCGTTTTGTCTGGCCCCCTCTGCTTGTTTGCTCTACTTAGTAACATAGATTTCCTGTCCCCCCCCCCTGCGTTTTGTCTGGCCCCCTCTGCTTGTTTGCTCTACTTAGTAACATTGATTTCCTGTCCCCCCCCCCTGCTATTGGCCTGGCCCCTGCTGTAGAATGCCTGGCCCCTGCTGTAGAATTTTCACGCTACGGGGCTGGCTCCACACCACTGAAGTTTGTCTCAGCTCCCTTCCCTTGAAGCTTTCTTTGAACTTGGTAGTCGGACATTGATTAAGTGTTATTGTGTTTTTTTAGCTAGAGGGTTTAGTAATCATGTCATTTTGCTAAGCGTGTATATTAAATAAGAAGTTAAAAGAATTACTCATGTTTATTCAAACAAAGATTAAGCCCGAAGGAAAGCCGCGAGGAATAGGCCCTATACATATATATAAAAGCGATTTGGGCTCTGCGTAAAAGCGAAAGTAAAGGATTAATACAAAAGTATTCCAGTTTAAAATACTAGCATGAAAAAATCGGATCTGCCCGAAAACAAAAATCAAAATAATATATATATATATATATATATATATATATATATATATATATATATATATATATATATATATATATATATATATATATATATATATATATATATATATATATAAATGTTGTAAATCTCAGTTTACTTGTTCAATTTTTTTCCAACTTTTTTCCAATACTTTTTAAATACCTATTATTTTAAGAGTTAATAATATCAACATAAGATTATTCTATGGGCTAATAAAGACTTTGTCCCATTAGTTTTATGCTAAATTTTTAGATGTAAATAAGGTCATGTCCGATCAATTTAAGAGTAACTTTTATAATGGGTTTTTAAGGACATTGTCCCTTTATTTATGTCTAATATCTTCGATGATTTAATAAGGGACATTTCCCTAACACTTTGTGAGCTAATATTTCTAAAAGTAAAAATCGACCATGCCTTATTAATTTATGTCCAAATACTCCTAAGAGTTAAAAAAATATGACATTGTCCGATCTGTTTTTGTCTGAATATTTATATTTGTAAACAATGAGATTGTCCTATCATTTTATATCCCAATTGTTCTATAAATTCCCACACAAAGATTAACAGATAAAAACCAATATAAACCTCCGAACGTCTAACAGAAATCACAAGTAATTAAAATAAAGTTTTTGCATTCATGCGGATAAAAAGGAGAAATCGACAATATAAACAAAAACAAAATGTATTTATCAATGAACCCTTGCACTATTAAAGAAGACAGAAAATATTAATCAATGAACCCTTGCAATATTAAAGGGGTGAGAAAATATTAATCAATGAACCCTTGCACTATTAAAGGGGAGAGAAAATATTAATCAATGAACCCTTGCAATATTAAAGGGGAGAGAAAATATTAATCAATGAACCCTTGCAATATTAAAGGGGTGAGAAAATATTAATCAATGAACCCTTGCACTATTAAAGGGGAGAGAAAATACTGATCAATGAACCCTTGCACTATTAAAGGGGAGAGAAAATATTAATCGATGAACTCTTGCACTATTAAAGGGGAGAGAAAATATTAATCGATGAACTCTTGCACTATTAAAGGGGAGAGAAAATATTAATCAATAAACCCTTGCAATATTAAAGGGGAGAGAAAATATTAATCAATGAATCCTTGCAATATTAAAGGGGTGAGAAAATATTAATCAATGAACCCTTGCACTATTAAAGGGGAGAGAAAATATTAATCAATGAACCCTTGCAATATTAAAGGGGAGAGAAAATATTAATCAATGAACCCTTGCAATATTAAAGGGGAGAGAAAATACTGATCAATGAACCCTTGCACTATTAAAGGGGAGAGAAAATATTAATCAATGAACCCTTGCACTATTAAAGGGGAGAGAAAATATTAATCGATGAACTCTTGCACTATTAAAGGGGAGAGAAAATATTAATCAATGAACCCTTGCACTATTAAAGGGGAGAGAAAATATTAATCGATGAACTCTTGCAATATTAAAGGGGATAGAAAATATGAATAAATTTTGTAAAGCAGATCAGCTGTAGGATGAAGCAACTGCAATAATTTAAACATGTCAAATTATTATCAACAATAACAAACAAATAAACAAACAAACAAGACATCACTCAATAAACGTGTTTACACTCTTAAGTGCATGTCTGGACATTGAAACTGACCAAACCGTCCAGCGAGTGACCACGGCGCCTGGATATCTTGTCAGATTCGAAGAGAGAAAGCAAACAGGAATATTTAGATCTAACTCATCGCTCTGTTTATCTCTTAATTTAAACCAATTTCTTGAAAAAATAGCCAACCCAGTTTTTGAAAGTGACCAAAGAACTGACCGCCCATGACGCCGGGCGGGTTCCAGTTGTTTATCCATGGCTCCAAAAAACTGACCGCTATGTCGTCATTGAGGAGGTGGAGAGGCGGGGTTGTGAACAAGAGACAGGGGTTAGATAGTACTCGCGCGTGCTGTTCATATTTATCAGTATCTGCAGTTAGTTCCACCCTGCCTTATGCTGTTATCAGACTATGCGTACTAAAGAGACCTATGTTTAGTCGCAATTTTTTTTTATTTATTTACACGGGCGGCGCCTGGTCATGTTCTAACGGGAGGTGCAGGTTGATGTTTAGGCGGCGTCTCATCGCATTAAAAAAAAAAAGAAAGGGTGCAGTATTTGTTGATGCGCATCTTTCAAAAATTTTTGACCTCAACTTTCAGGTAAAAAAAAATGTACAAGGGTCAAGCAGGAGTCTTTACAAAAAAAAAACCCTTGAGTTGTTTAGTTCTCAAGTCTTGACCAAGTGTGGCCGGCACCGCTGACCACTGGACAGTGCAGATTGACGTGGGGCCTTGATCTTAAAGAAACGTGCAGAAAGAAGAGAAAAGTAAAAGAGGCGAAATGAATTTAGTATCAGTCTGAATTAAAAAAAAAACATTATGGAATTATGGAGAAATAAAAGATAATGTTTTATTGGGTTGTTATGATAAGTGAATGTGAGGACCACTGAGAACATGTAAACGTCAGAGCGTAATCGGGTTAGGTCTCTCCCCCTTCCCTACCCCCTTCCCAATTTCAAAAAATCCCCCCTCTTGGGTTGGGACCCCCCCCCCCAATCAATACGTCGATTTCAAATTCAATTTTCAGATGTTGTTTTTTTTTTGTATAATTTGATATAAAGGCGTCTATCGTTGTGCTGACCACACAATCCCACTATATGCACGAGGTTACTGTAACAGTTGAATTATACACTTCATCTGCCCCGATGAGCCCTTTGGGGCTAAGGGAACTTTACTTTTTTTTTGTACTTTACAATGACGATATAACTGGGTTTTTTGTGGGTGGGGTGTTGGGGGGTGGAGGGGTTAAGGGGACAGAGGCGTAAATAGCATTGTGTCTGGTGTGTCAAATTGTGGAGCCGTAAATAGCATTGTGTCTGGTGTGTCAAATGTGTGGAGCCGTAAATAGCATTGTGTCTGGTGTGTCAAATGTGTGGAGCCGTAAATAGCATTGTGTCTGGTGTGTCAAATGTGTGGAGCCGTAAATAGCATTGTGTCTGGTGTGTCAAATGTGTGGAGCCGTAAATAGCATTGTGTCTGGTGTGTCAAATGTGTGGAGCCGTAACTGTAGTTTAACTTTAATTAATACAACAAAACGCTCTTATCGCTGCCCCCCACCCCTCTTTCTTGGGCGTGGAGCTTGTGTCGGTTGCCCTAGATACCACCTCTAAAGGGGGGACGGGGTAGATAGGGGAGAGAGAGAGAGAGAGAGAAAGGGGGGGAGCGAAGAGAGAGTGAGAGAAGGAGAGAGAGGGAGAGAGAGGGAGAGAGAGAGGGAGAGGAGTGAGAGAGCCCAACATTCAGATTTTGTCTAGGGTCCCAGATTTTTTTGGTTGAGGTCATGATCGGGTCGTGTAATGATCTTTAAGCTCAAATATTTCATCTCGTCATTGACCTTAATAGAGCAAACAAATGGAACAGAACAAACAAATGGAGCAGAACAAACAAATGGAACAGAACAAACAAATGGAACAGAGCAAACAAATGGAACAAAACAAACAAATGGAACAGAACAAACAAATGGAACAGAACAAACAAATGGAACAAAACAAACGAATGCCGAGCGTCCATTTAGTATAAGTGAGTTGTGTCGAAGGCGATTTCATGAAACGTACACAAAATAAACCACAAAAAAATCTGGGAGTCAATTAATTAATTGAGACATAAATAACGTTTAAATATGAAGTCTGAAATAAGAAAGAAAAAAAGAGAGAGGACGTCAGTGATAAGCTGGGACATAAAACAGCCTGATGAGCTCGTCGCTAGGCTTTGGTTTTACAACACTTAAAGGACAGACAAGTTTTAGTCACGTTAAAGCAATAATTGTTTGTTTTTTTTTAAATTTATACAGCTGTACCATTAATACAATAATACGAAACATCCATTATCACAATAAAAGCAACAAAAACAAACAATAGTGTTCAATATTTAAGTATCACTGTAGAGAGAGTAAGTCTATTTCCCGGGTTTGAACCCCGTTGTGACAGACAATTCTCACTCGGTCCAGATGTCCAGGGTGGCTTTAAAATTTTGGCCCTTTGCCTCACCGAAGAGCCGACGCGTCTCCAATAACATCATTTCTCCCCCCCCCCACCCCACCCACCACAATCCAAATTCTACTTTACGTTTTTTTTTTTTGGATAAACCTGGGGTGGGCAAAACTTTCTTCTTCGTGGACCACATTGGGCTGGACCACATTGGGCTGGACCACACTCGGCCAGACCAAAAAGCAGATGGATGGATTTGTTGACATGAACTGATGTTATATGAAATGTAAACGTTGTGACATGAACTGATGTTGTATTAAATGTAAACGTTGTGACGTGAACTGATGTTATATTAAATGTAAACGTTGTGACATGAACTGGTGTTATATTAAATGTAAACGTTGTGACGTGAACTGATGTAATATTAAATGTAAACGTTGTGAAGAAAAAGGCCAAGTGCCGAGCTTCACTCTGAAATGACCGGCGGTCCGGATGAGACAGTCCAGTGTGACGGATTCGGCCCGCGGGCGGCAGTTTGGCCATGTCTGTCTGATCTAGGCAGACACCTGCATAAAGTTTTCTTCTTCTGCCTCGATAGATCTCATGGTCTATAAAGGGGGAGGGGCGGGCTCCTGTTATATATATATATATATATATATATATATCAGGCCCGTAGCGTGCGGGGGGACCAGGGGGCCGGGCGTTTTGTCTGCTCCCTCCCCCCCGCTTATTTTATTCTTCTTAGTAAAATGTATTACCTGGCCCCCTCCTGCTATTGCCTGGCCCCATGCTGTAGAATGCCTGGCCCCTGCTGTAGAATTTTCACGCTACGGGGCTGATATAGTAGTAGTAGGCAAACCGTCCATCTCGAAAGATGATGGTAGCGCACTGGTTAGTCATCTAGTCGTTTTTTTGATAGCAGGTTCTTGAGTGACTCAGCAGACCGATCCTGGACTGGCAGACTCTTCCACAGTGGCCACAAGTGAAGCTGAGTGGGGGACCGAGGGCCTGTTTCTGTCTTACGGTCTTCCTTCTCTGTCTTTTGGTCTCCTGCTGTCGGTTCCTTACTTGTTCACCATTAAGAATGCCTTTGTGAACAGCCTGACGCCACCCACTCCGGTCGTCGGCGAGCTGTTCCCAATTGTCGAGGCTGATGCCGGTCAGTTTGAGGTCGCGTTTGCAGACATCCTTGAATCGCAGTTGCGGGCGACCAGCGGGGCGATGCCCGGTGGCGAGCTCGCCATATAGGATGTCCTTTGGTATGCGTCCATCTTGCATTCGATGCACATGACCCAGCCAGCGTAGACGCCTTTGGCACAGAAGGAGATGCATGCTCAGTGAGCTGGCTTGTTTGAGCACGGCAGTGTTGGTGATTTTGTCTTGCCATCTGATGCCAAGGATGCGACGGAGACAGCGGAGGTGGAAGCTCTCGAGTCGATTTTCCTGTTTGGTATAGGTAGTCCAGGTTTCGCTACCATATAAAAGAGTGCTGAGAATACATGCCTGGTATACCTTGAGCTTGGTGTTCAGTGTCAAATGTTTGTTAGTCCATACTCGTTTGCTTAGTCTGGCCATGACACTGGTTGCTTTGGCAAGCCTCTTGTCGATCTCGTCATCCAGGGACAGACTGCTGGTGATGGTGGAGCCCAGGTATGTGAATTTGTCGGTGACCTCCAGAACTTCATTGTCGATGGTGATTGAGGGTGGAGCTGGGATGCCTTGACCC
Organism: Bulinus truncatus; assembly: GCA_021962125.1. Lineage (NCBI taxonomy): Eukaryota > Metazoa > Mollusca > Gastropoda > Planorbidae > Bulinus > Bulinus truncatus. The sequence goes on along the minus strand of JAGDYQ010000023.1, from coordinate 2,533,199 downwards.
ATGATGTTGGTTTTCTTGATACTGATGGTCAGTCCGAATTCTATGCATGCTTGAGCTAAGCGATCCATCAGGAGCTGTAGGTGTTCCTCTGTGTGTGCTGTCAGGGCTGCGTCATCAGCGAACAGCATGTCTCTGATAAGGATAGTGCGGATCTTGGTTTTTGCTCTTAGGCGGGCCATGTTCTTGTACAGAGTGACTATCTTGGCGTTGCGCATGTCTTGCGGAACTCTGCCTTCCTTCCAACATAGGCAGAGGAGCTCATGGAGTGGCTCTAATAAGGCAGGTTTTCCGCATTTGATGATTTCAGGCGGGATGCCATCCTCACCCGGCGATTTACCACTGTTCAGGGCATCAATGGCTTTACTGAGTTCATCCATGGTAGGTTCAGCATCCAGCTCCTTCAGGACGGTCAAGTCTTCTATATCGTCCAATGCACTCTGTGTGACAGAGTTTTCACTGGAGTACAACTCTAGATAGTGTTCCACCCACCTGCCCATTTGCTTGCTTTTGTCAGTGATGATATCCCCTGATTTGCACTTCAAGGGTGCAGTCTTCTTTGATGATTTGCCAGTTGCTTGCTTGATGCCTTCATACATCCTCCTTATGTTGCCAGTCTCCGACGCTTGCTGGATGCTATAAGCCAGTTGAAGCCAGTAGTCATTTGCGCAGCTACGGGCAGTCTGCTGGGCCTTTCTCCGAGCAGCCTTCAGCTCCAGAAGATTATGCTGACTTGGGTCGCGTTTGTAGCTTATCAGTGCTTTTCTCTTGGCATCAATGACGGGCTCTAGTTCAACAGCGTTTGCCTCAAACCAGTCGGTATTCTTGTGCTCCTTTGTACCATACGTCAGAGCAGCAGCTCTGTAGATAGTGTTCCGGAGCGACTTCCACATATCTTCTGCATTCGACTCTTGGTTGCAGCTTTGCAGTTCCCCCAGCCTTGCTATGAACTCCTGGTTTTTGGCTTGGTTGGTGGTTTGACTGGTGTTGATTTTTGGCTGGCATTTCTTTTTGGAATGATGGAGTCTCTTGGGGCGCAGCTTTATCTTGGAGGCAATGAGGGAGTGGTCTGTATCGCAATCGGCGCTATGGTAGGCTCTGGTGTTACGAACGTTATTCAGAGAGTCGCGCCTGGTGATGATCAGGTCCAACTGATGCCAGTGATTTGATCTTGGATGTCTCCAGGACGCCTTGTGACATGCCTTGTTCTGAAAGTAGGTGTTTGTCACGCATAGGCCGTGATAGCAGCAGAGTTCGAGTAATCTCTGGCCGTTTTCGTTCATTTTCCCTATGCCATGGTGACCCAGCACACTTGACCAAGAGTCATGATCAGAACCAACACGAGCGTTAAAATCCCCCAGGAGGTAGAGGTGTTCCGAAGCAGGGACTGCGGCAATTGCGCTGTTTAATAGCTCATAGAACTGGTCTTTAGTCTCCGTGCTGGCTTGCATGGTTGGTGCATAGATGCAGAAGAGGTTGGCGGTACCAGATGCTGTGAATAGACGCAGGGTAAGGATTCTCTCTGTGCCGTGGGAAGGAGGTTCAATCATTTTGGAGCAGGGTGTTCTTTATGGCGAAGCCGACTCCGTGTTCTCTGGATTCCTCGACGTCTTTCCCCTGCCAGATAAATGTATAGTGTGCTTCCCTCAAAGATCCAGTCTCTGGGAGGCGCGTTTCTTGTAAGGCTGCCACATCGATGTTTAGTCTGTGCAGCTCAAGATCGATGACTGCGGTCTTGCGGAAGTCATCGATTTTCTGTAAGTCATCTGTCAGTCCAGTGCGCATAGTGCGCACGTTCCAGCTTGCAATGCGGAGAGCTGGAGACTCCGTCTTTATCTTTGAGTGTCTTCCTGGTGCATGTGGTAACGGTCTGCCTGTTGAGCTGCGCTCTAAGCTCCAGGCACCCACTGGAGCAGGCAGGCCGTGGCGGGTCAATACCTTATTGGCCGGGGGCTGCCCAGCTTAAGGCGGGCGGTAGTTGACCAGTGGGACTACGAGGGACCCTCCCACCATTGAAGACAGCCCGTGGCGTCCAGCTCTACGCCAATTGAGCAAGGACTTATAACCCGTAGACTGCTGTCTTCTTATTTGTGCTCTCGCCGTGAGGCGAGACTGGAGTAACGTCTCCAGAGCGCAGGCCTGGGCGAAGTTTGTGGAGGCCTTGCGCTGCCCAGACAACAGGGCCTCCCTCTCGGCTTTGTCGACGGGGCCCAAGGGGGTGCAAAGCACCACGCTTGGAGACGACTTGGCTGCAGAAGTTGCCGGAAGGACATCGTGAATGGTGTACATCCGTCTTAGGGACCCCGGCTCCTGATTTTTCCTCGGGGTTGACTCCCGAAGCCTTTCCCATTGTTGGGGTAGCCTGCAAGGCAGCAGCGGTTTGAAATCAGGGTTTTCCTTCCCCTAGATGGGTTGCCCTCCCAGGCTGACGAGCCCCAACTGCTTGTCTATGCCGACATAAAACTATGATAGACTATGATAGACTTTCGTTCAGTAAATCGCTCTTTGATTCTGTCATTTTTGTGTAGCTCACACCACACACTTAGTTACTGTTCACAAGCTTTGTTCCGGGGCTGATATATATACATATATATATATATATATATATATATATATATATATATATATATATATATACAATTTATATACGTGTGATATTATCGTCTATACATGATATATAACAACCACACGCAGAGCTGATCTGTTGTTGCTTGTTAATATCACATTCAATCAAATTCATATACCTACCTAACGATTTGTAAAGTCGTAATACATATTTCAACTTTTACTGAAATTTAAATTTTTCTTATATATACATATATATATATATATAAATGATCTACACTTCCCATGTCCATCACCCACCCCCCCCCCCGCTTCGCACTCTCCTTACCACACCCTCCCTGCCTCCACCCTACCCCCTCCCCCCCCACCATCAATTATCTCCGCGGCGTATCAGATCTTATCAGGTCATTATAATCTCCAGAAATTATCGCTATAACTGTAAATCAGGGTCAATGCAGAGAAGGTAATTTTTTTTTCTTTTTTCTTTTAATAAAAAACCCATGTTTCATCTCCAGTCCAGGTTTTTTTATTTTTTCTCTTAGGTTCAACCCAGCAGAGATTGCTATCTTATCAAAATGACATATTCTGTGTTTATCTCAACTTACCATCTACGTAGTAAGAAGAAAAAAAAGTCACGTGTGTTGTTGAGCCGTCCATACAAAATATTCAGTTTCTTTTTTTTTAAAGTAACTTTTTAAAAGTTGTTCCCATCCCCCCCCCCCATCCACATCGTTTACATTAAAATGTCAACTTTATTTCAAAAGTATGAGTGCTACAGTAGAATGTGTGTGAGTTTTACACTACAGTCGGTGTTAGTGTTAGAGTATGCGTCAGTGCTACAGTAGAATGTGTGTGAGTTATACACTGCAGTCGCTGTTAGTGTTAGAGTATGTGTGATACTACAGTAGAGTATGTGTGATACTACAGTAGAGTATGTGTGATACTACAGTAGAGTATTGTGAAAGCTACAGAGTATGTGTGAGTGCTACACTATTGTCGCTGTGAATACTACACTACCGTCGGTGTGAGTGCTACAAAAGAGTATGTGTGAGTGCTACATTATTGTCGGTGTGAGTGATACACTACCGTTGATTGAGTGCTACACTACGTCAGTGTGAGTGCTACAGAATAGTATGTGTGAGTACTACACTTCTGTCGGTGTGAGTGCTACAGAAGAGTATGTATGAGTGCTACAGTAGAATGTGTGTGAGTTCTACACTACAGTCGGTGTTAGTGTTACAGTAGAGTATGTGTGAGTGCTACAGAAGAGTGTGAGTGAATGCTACAGTAGAATATTGTGAGTGCTACAATATTGTCGGTGTGAGTGCTACACTACCGTCGGTGTGAATGCTACAGTAGAGTATGTATGAGTGCTACAATATTGTCGGTGAGTGCTACACTACCGTCGGTGTGAGTGCTACAGTAGAGTATGTGTGAGTGCTACAATATTGTTGGTGTGAGTGCTACACTACCGTCGGTGTGAGTGCTACAGTAGAGTATGTATGAGTGCTACAATATTGTCGGTGTGAGTGCTACACTACCGTCGGTGTGAGGGCTACAGAAGAGTATGTGTGAGTGCTACACTATTGTCGGTGTGAGTGCTACACTACCGTCGGTGTGTTACAGAAGTGTATGTGATAGCCCTAGAGACGTCTGAAATAAATATTGTACTCACATGTATTACGGCTGTATATCAGTATACAGTAGGGGAGAGCGGGGCTAGTTGACATGTGGGTAAGTTGTCATAATCGTTTTTTCGGAATGTTGTAGCATGTTTGAAGCTGTGATTTTTTGGTATAACATAAAGGAGGTAAAATAATGACTCCTCCGTTGATTTCATGAAACTGGCACTTACAATTTTACCAAAAATCAAAAAACATTCAAAACAACTTCGGTGAGTAACTTTTTTATATTTTGTAAAATCTTTACATAATTAACATTTTGCAAAATTTTAAAATAATACAATAGCTAAATTATGGCTATGAAACTGTTTTTATTGATGACTTTGTCAGTAATCATATTAGTATCACGGATAGCTAGTTATTTCGGTAAAACTCGTCCCAACCCCATGTGGGGCAAGTAGTCGTTTTTTAAAAGGGGCAAGTTGTCATATGGAAAAAAACAATTCCTGGCAATTTTCTGTAAAATATACTCTTTTGGAAGCATTTAAATTATTATTGATAACACATTTATATTAATAGGCACTATATATACCAAATTTTCTATATGATCATATAAAAATATATAAATAAAATTAATTTTAAAAAGTAGGTCAACTTAAACTTTTTGTTGTTTACTTTTATAGATTTTACACCATGGTCCACAACTATAGAAGAACAACTAGTAGAGGTTCAATTGCAAAAAGTACAATACTTGAAGTAGTGAGAGCAGTAAAATAGAATGAAACAAGTACATCACAAGTGTCTGCAGATTTTAACATCAATTACAGAACTCTGCAGCGTTACCTAACCAAAATATCTTGCAGATGATATTGAAGGCAAGTTAACAATACTTTCATTTAATATTGGTTATTTGCCAAGTTCTGTTACAGAACGACCTGAACCAATAGAAACCCCAGCAGTGTCCCAAGCTATTAATCAAGTCAGTGCTATGGAGCCATCACATGAATATGAACCTTCAACATCTCACAATAAAGTTTCTGGTATTTCGGAAAATTTGGACAAGCTACGGCCATTACCTATGGGGGCAGGCAGAAAAACAATGAAATCTTCAAGAAAGAGGAGAACCTCTACTGTTTTAACAGATTCACCTTTCAAAAATGCTTTGCACCAGTCACAGTTTCAGCCAAAAAAATAGTTTAAACATGCTAGTGGTAAAGGAAAGGGAAAAGGAAAGTCGAAAAAAATAACGCTTCATCTTTAGAAGATGAAAACTTTTGCACACTATTTGTTTAGACACCTGGGCTAATTCTAAGAGCTCTGAAAATTGTATAAAATGTTTAATGTGCACAAGCTGGGCACATGAAGAATGTACAGAAGAAGGGCCCTATTACATATGTCATAATTGTGACTCAGATGATTTGTGATGTCATTTATTTTTAAGAAAACATTTTTTTCGCTCAAATTTTAGTAACATTATAAAAAAATAAAAGTTATTTTCTTCCTTCAGTTTGAGTTTCTAGTTTTTCCAATCAATTTTTGTTTTATAGACCAAAACTTAAGACTTTAAAAAAATGACAACTTGCCCCTCTCACAGTGACAACTTGCCCCACCAGAGGGGCAAGTTGTCATATCACACTAGCTTATTATAAAGATGTTTCATTACCAAACATGATACAATACAAATGTATTAAGTTGTTTTGTAAGTAAGCAAAACAATGAACTTTCAGGAAATACAGTTTACATCAAAATTGCTTCATTAGTTTCTGAGAAATATGGCAAATTCTAAAAAGTATGTCAACTAGCCCCGCTCTCCCCTACTTAAGTCACAGAAGGTAAAAAAATATCTAATCTGTGGAATGTCTTCCGAAAAATAAAGTCTAGTCGAATCCATTATTTCGATTTTAGATTTTTAAATTAACCTCTTCTATTTAAGTACAGTATAGTTCGAAGCATAATATTAAGATTAATGTGTAAGGAATTTTATGAGTAACTAATATAGCGTTGACTTATTTGTTGTCAAAGAGTATATTAATTAATACATTAAAATCTTTAGATAGACAAAAATATAGATCGATTGAAAAATAGGTTGTGTGATTTGCACAACACACAGCCATCGATTGAAAAATAGGTTGTGTGATTTGCACAACACACAGCCATCGATTGAAAAATAGGTTGTGTGATTTGCACAACACACAGCCATCGATTGACAAATAGGGTGTGTGATTTGCACAACACCCAGCCACCTTTACACCCCCCCCCCCAAACGAAAATCAGGTACCCATTTAAAGCTGGGTGGACTTAGGGGACTTTCACTTTCATTTGTTTTCACAGAGGATCGAACCGGTACTCGAGGGTCGACAGTCAGGCGCATTTAACCAGGGCCCCATAGATAGACAGATAAATAGACAGATAGACAGACAGATAGATAGATAGATAGATAGATAGATAGATAGATAGATAGATAGATAGATAGATAGATAGATAGATAGATAGATAGATAGATAGATAGATAGATAGATAGATAGATAGATAGATAGATAGATAGATAGATAGATAGATAGACGGATGGATGGATGGATGAAAAATAGATAGATAGTTTCCAATTAATGTTTTCTCTCTCTTTCTCTCTCTCTCTCTCTCTCTCTCTCTCTCTCCCTTCCCACCATGTTTATTTCATGTAGGCCTACAAAGACTAGTACATGGGGGTGTGTCCCAGCTTATCAACACTGACTATCTTATCTCTAGTCGAGGTTTCCTGTCTAGCTTAAAGTTACTACCCAGTCACGGTCTGACGTAGTTCGTTGTTCAGATCCTGAAGCCAGAGAGTTTTTTTTTTTTTAAATAAGGAAAAAATAATAGAAAGAAGAGAGAGAGAGAGAGAGAGAGAGAGAGAGAGAGAGAGAGAGAGAGAGAGAGAGAGAGATGTATGCAGTGCTATTACTCAAATATTCCCCTAGACCGGCAAGAACATGAAAAAGAAAAACTTCCACAGATTCAACAATTTAATAAGCTTAATTCTCGGTTGTTTTGGTGCGTGTTATAAATGTCGATAAACATTAAGCTTCAGCAGATGCTGATAAAATTAAATTTGGGTTTATTAATCGGCATGCCGTTTGGGGAGTTGAGGGTGGTGATGGTGGTGGGGTGGGTGGGGTTAGGAGATTGGGAAGTCAGGGTGAGGGGGGGGGTCAGGTTGCGAGTAGTCAGTAGACGAAGTGGATGAGTCCAAATTGTGCCATGATGTATCAAAAATGTGCCACGATTCGCAAACTGATGTTAATTTCGATGTTTTGTACTTGTATGATTTTTAAATCTAATGAACGATGGTGAAAATAATCACTGGCTTAATTAAATGTAAATATTCTGGTCAAATGAGGTTAGGGTTTCGGAGAAAACAAGAAGAAAGCTAATTAATTCTGTGCGCGAAATACAGCCCGACAGATACATGCAGTTAACATGATGGGCTAGAGAGTAGATCGATATGCCAGATACATGCAGTTAACATGATGGGTTGGAGAGTATATCGATATGCCAGATACATGCAGTTAACATGATGGGTTGGAGGGTATATCGATATGCCAGATACATGCAGTTAACATGATGGGTTAGAGGGTAGATCGATATGCCAGATACATGCAGTTAATATGATGGGCTAGAGAGTAGATCGATATGCCAGATACATGCTGTTAACATGATGGGTTAGAGAGTATATCGATATGCGAGTATACTGTCAGAGTAAGGCTTAATAAAAAGGTGAGTATAAATCGGAGTAGGATCGACTCAACAACGGTCCTTTTATCAACCCGAGTTCCCACCAATACTCCCTCAACCTAGTTTCTACAAGCTCGGGGGTTGTTTTATGACCGCCAGTGGCTTCCCCTCCACTCCACTTGTTCCACCTTCTTCAACCCGTTGGTGTTTAATTAATAATTTATATAGCCTGCAGGTGTGGATGTTCTCTCTCTCTCTCTCTCTCTCTGTGTGTCTCCCCCCTCCTCTCTGGATGTTCTCTCTCTCTCTCTCTGTCTCCCTCCTCCTCCTCTCTCTCTCTCTCTCTCTCTCTCAGTGCGTGTCTCTGCCTCTGTGTGTGTGTGTGTCTCTCTCTCTGTCTCTCTGTTTCTCTGTCTCTCTCTGTCTCCCCCCTCCCTCTCTCTCTCTCTCTCTCTCAGTGCGTGTCTCTGCCTCTGTGTGTGTGTGTGTGTGTGTGTGTGTGTCTGTCTGTCTCTCTGTTTCTTTGTCTCTCTCTGTCCATGTCTCTCTCTCAGTCTCTCTCTATCTCTCGGTCTCTCTCTCTCTCTCTCTCTCTCTGTCTTTATCTATATTTCTATCCATGTGTCTCTCAAACAAGCACAAACACGCTACACATGATCTAGTGTCTGAATTTGTGGAACCCAACTATAAGACATAACTTAGAGATTTATGCCAGTGATATTCCCTACGTCTACACAGACTAACTCCTTGTGGGGGCAATGAAGCCAGTGAATGTAAAAAATGTAAAAAAAAACATGTGCAAAATGGGGAGTATTGGCAGAGCTGCCCTTAGCCAATCTGCCGCCTGGGTGCAAAAAGTAATACCCCCCCTTCCTTTCCCCAGTCTTTCTATTAATTGCACCAAAAAAAATTGAAAAAAAAATAATTAGGGAATCTTCAAATTAAAAATAAGGAAAGGGGAAAGAAATTATGGATTTTAAAACATTATCTAGTGGCCCTTACATAGGGCGTGCACCCCAGGCCCACCGACAGAAATTTCGGGCCCCTGGGCAGGGCTGTCACGGGCCCCCGTGCTGATAATAATATTTTTAAACGTTTATTGGCCAGCTCAGTCCGGGCCCCTAAAACTCACCGGGCCCCTGTACATTTGCTCCCCCTGCCCTCGCCCCCTCTCGGCGGGTCTGGTGCACCCAGTACTAGCACCCAGTACGAGCACCCAGTACGAGTACACATTGTACCTGCCATTAATTCTGCATCTGATGACATTAAGAATGTTTTTTTTATTATTTTTTATTACGTCTTGGGGTAAAGTCCAACCAGTGTTTATATAATTACAAGCAATGAAGGGGAGCAGCACATTTTCGCCATTTTGTTTAGAGGGGGAAAAAAATAGTGTGCTCACAACTTCTGACGTTTGACGCAAACATTTCATGCTTCCATTCATTTTCTGACAGGCCAGTGTCGTAAAGCTTGAGATGAGTGACGAAAAACAGCCGGCGAAATTACGACAAAGGCCGTCCACACTTTTTCAACTTATCGCTGTCAGTGAGAGGCGGTAACCATAGCAATCTTTGTAAGCAAAGGGAGGGAATATCTCAACATTCTGCTTTTTTGTGATTTTTTTTTTTTTGTGTGTGGAAAATATGTCACAATAATTGGACAAGAATTTGTTGAACAAATTATAATATTTAAATATAAATGTATACAGTTTACTAGTGGATATATGTATAAAGTATACTAGTGGAGAAATGTATAAAGTATACTAGCCTATAAATGTATAAAGTATACTAGTGTATAAATGTATAAAGTCTACTAGTGGATAGATTTTTACAGTCTACTAGTGGATAAATGTATACAGTCTACTAGTGGATAAATGTATGCAGTCTACTAGTGGATAAATGTATAAAGTATACTAGTGGATAAATGTGTACAGTATACAAGTGTATAAATGTATAAAGTCTACTAGTGGATAAATGTATACAGTCTACTAGTGTATAAATGTATAAAGTATACTAGTGGATAAATGTGTACAGTATACTAGTGTATAAATGTATAAAGTATACTAGTGGATAAATGTGTACAGTATACTAGTGTATAAATGTATACAGTATACTAGTGTATAAATGTATAAAGTATACTCGTGGATAAATGTATACAGTCTACTAGTGGATAAATGTGTACAGTATACTAGTGTATAAATGTATAAAGTCTACTAGTGGATAAATGTATACAGTCTACTAGTGGATAAATGTGTACAGTATACTGGTGTATAAATGTATAAAGTATACTAGTGGATAAATGTATACAGTATACTAGTGGATAAATGTGTACAGTCTACTAGTGGATAAATGTGTACAGTATACTAGTGGATAAATGTGTACAGTATACTAGTGGATAAATGTGTACAGTATACTAGTGGATAAATGTGTACACTATACTAGTGGATAAATGTGTACAGTATACTAGTGGATAAATGTGTACACTATACTAGTGGGTAAATGTGTACAGTCTATTAGTGGATAAATGTGTACACTATACTAGTGGGTAAATGTGTACAGTAAACTAGTGGATAAATGTGTATAGTATACTAGTGGGTAAATGTGTACAGTATACTAGTGGATAAATGTGTACAGTATAATAGTGGATAAATGTGTACAGTATACTAGTGGGTAAATGTGTACACTATACTAGTGGATAAATGTGTACACTATACTAGTGGATAAATGTGTACAGTATACTAGTGGATAAATGTGTACACTGTACTAGTGGATAAATGTGTACAGTATACTAGTGGATAAATGTGTACATTATACTAGTGGATAAAATACATGAATTAAAAAAAAAGGTGTGGAAGAAAAATTAAAACTATCAACACACACACAGACTAAATGAAAAATTGCTAGTTAGAAAGATAGAAAGCAGTATATTGGTTAGTTAAAACGTTGGATATCTATGGTTAAAACTATAAACACAAAACTAAATGAAAAATTGCTAAATAGAAATATAGAAAGCAGTAAATTAGTTGCAACTATAAACACAAACTAAATGAAAGATTGCTATATAGATAGAAAGCAGGGACGAGGCGTGTTGCCGGTCATAACTCTTAGAGAAAAATTTATTGAATTTTTTGTATGCCATATACAATGCACAAAAGAACAAGATTTATATATTTATATAAATTATTAGATTAACAGCATATACAATTTACATATAACTGAATTTTATGTATAGTTAAAACATGTAGACATTTTATTATGAATGATTATGCTAACTATATTCAATAAGCGCAGTAACAATTATATAGCATTTCTATAAACATATGCCCATGACCTGCGAAACTAACGCCTCGTCCCTGATAAAAGGATAGACGGAAGTTTATTAGTTAGTTAATGTTCAAACAAATAAAGGGAAGAAAGAAGTCAAGAAAATGATGAGACAATTTTTTTTTTAAACTATAGCTGTTGCGAGGTAGTGCTATATATTGCTTTGTACAGTGCTATATATTGTTTTGATATAGTACTATATATTGTTTTGGTATGGTGCTATATATTGTTTTGGTATAGTGCTATATAGTGTTTTGGTATAGTGCTAAATATTGCTTTATACAGTGCTATATATTGTTTTGGTATAGTGCTATATAGTGTTTTTTACAGTGCTATATAGTGTTTTGGTATAGTGCTATATAGTGTTTTGGTATAGTGCTATATATTGTTTTGTATAGTGCTATATAGTGTTTTGGTATAGTGCTATATAATGTTTTGGTATAGTGCTATATAGTGTTTTGGTATAGTGCTATATAGTGTTTTGGTATAGTGCTATATATTGTTTTGGTATAGTGCTATATAGTGTAGTGCTATATAGTGTTTTGGTATAGTGCTATATAATGTTTTGGTATAGTGCTATATAGTGTTTTGGTATAGTGCTATATAGTGTTTTGGTATAGTGCTATATAGTGTTTTGGTATAGTGCTATATATTGTTTTGGTATAGTGCTATTATAGTTTTGTGTGTGAAGTCCCTGATAGGATGAGATGTTTATCTCTTAGATCCTATAAACCACTAGTAGGGTGGTTTTATGATGCCCTTTTTTTTCTCCTCCCCCATAGCCGATAGAGCAATGGTCATGGAGGCATGACGGGAGACATAGGTAGGTGACTGAAGACAGTGATCCTGCTCGCTAATAAAGCGCCACCTATATATTGTTTTGTATATACAACTAAAAAACAGATGTTCATTTATACAACCAAAAAAAAAATAAACTTAAGTATACAAAATATGACATTTGAGACTACACATTGTTGAAGGGATGTGAGACTACATATAATAAGATGGGAGACTACATATATTGAGATGTGAGACTACATATATTGAGATGTGAGACTATATATAATGAGATGTGAGACTACATATAATGAGATGTGAGACTACATATAATGAGATGTGAGACTACACATTGTTGAAGGGCTGTGAGACTACATATAATGAGATATGAGACTACATTTAATGAGATATGAGACTCCATATAATGAGATGAGACTACACATTGTTGAAGGGATGTGAGACTACATATGATGAGATGTGAGACTACACATAATGAGATGTGAGACTACATTTAATGAGATATGAGACTACATATAATGAGATGTGAGACTACACATTGTTGAAGGGATGTGAGACTACATATAATGAGATGCGAGACTACACATTGTTGAAGGGATGTGAGACTACATATAATGAGATGTGAGACTACACATTGTTGAAGGGATGTGAGACTACATATGATGAGATGTGAGACTACACATTGTTGAAGGGATGTGAGACTACATATGATGAGATGTGAGACTACCAGTGCTCGATTTAAGAAAAAAAACCAGTGCCGGGATGAAAAAAATTTCTGCAGAGCCGGGGATAAATGTCTATAGTTTCATCCCGGCAGGGATATATTAGCTAAAGCAGAGCCGGGGATGACAGGTCTCAGTGCCGGGGATATCCCTGGCAGTAAATCAACCCTGGAGACTACATATAATGAGATGTGAGGCTACACATGATGAGATGTGAGACTACATATAATGAGATGTGAGACTACACATATTGAGATGTGAGACTACATATAATGAGATGTGAGACTACGGATTAACAAGATGACTGTGACAATATTATGAACTGTCAAATGAATAAAGTAATAAAGTTCATTCTTAGCTTTTTTTTTTTTTAATGTCGAAAATTTTGATTTTCTTAAAATTCAAAATCAACATGCTTTACTAAAAATAATATACTACTTAAGTCTTTCAAAATCCTCTTGATGTGTTTGTTTTGAAAATTGTGCCCGGGAATTTAAATGTTTAGAAACCTTTGGAAAATATTTCATCTTTTTTTAAAAAATAATTATGAATTAATGTGTTTGTTTAACATTAATTGCATACGTGCAAATATCAACAAGTATGTAGTTTATTGTATGTTAATTGCCTGTGGAAATCAACTGGATAATAAATTTAAAGACTTTGATGTTCTAAGGGAGATAAACTAATGTATAAAGACAAAACAGAAAGAGTAGCTGCTCGTTTTCTGTTAGGCCTATTGGTCTAACCCAGTGGTCGGCAAAGTGCGGCTCCGGAGCCGCATGTGGCTCTTTGGCTCCTTAAGTGCGGCTCTGGCATTTAGTTTTATTTAGTGTACTATTTATTTAGTTTACTACTTATTTAGTGTAATAAAAGTTTACTAAACAAGCAGATTTGGCTCCCATTTTTTTTAATTGTTCTAATGCTCTATTTGGCTCTTTGGCTGATAAGTTTGCCGACTACTGGTCTAACAATAGTATAATCTTTATTTTGGGGGAAAAAATAGCAAAAAAACATCTGCTCCTCAAAATTCGGAGCATAATTATGATAATACAAGATTGTTGTTTTTTGTGTCTGTATGAGTACACTCCCCTGATTTAATTAAAAGGGAAAATAAAATATAGATAACTAAATAGAAGATATTTTTTTCTTAAATAAAAGTAATATTGTTTCATTTTTTTTAATTTAAAGAGTAACAATTCAAAAAAAAATGCAATTACTTTTTTATCTAAGGTATTATCAACCTAGTTTATTTTTAAATTATGACTTATATTTTATTTTAAATCAGTATTTATTAATAGTATTTAAACTAATTTTGACCATTTTTAATACAAGACATTTTACATAAGCATATATTTTAGTTTGCACAATTATTTTAGGACGTGAAAATATCAAATTACCTATCGTTTGGTGCGATAGATTGGTTATACTGTTAATGAACTTATTATATAGCGCAAGAATCATCACAGAATTTCCGATATACTAGAGTACAAGAACATTTTTCGACCACTTGACATCGGCGGCAGTGCCGCTATGGAGGTGGGTGCAGGGTGAGTGCGTTCTAATTTAGAATTAACGTGGGAAAAACTGATATTCACCCCCCCCCCCCAGTGCTCTCCGCCAACAACTTTTCTCCATTAACAACAAAAACTCTCATGTTTACACAAATATTTTTCCTTCTTTAATTTTTTATTTGGGACCGGTTTCATCTGAAGTGGGTTTAATTGGAAATAAAAAAGAGAAGATGATAAGTAACGCTCTCTGTGAGATTTAAACTCCTGCATCTTTCACATGGAGTTGTACATATCTTTTTTCTTTTATTAAATTTTTTTTTTTTACGATATTTATCTAATTGAAAGTTGGCACTACCCTCTGAGTCAATGCACTATTCATGTTTTTGTGTGTATATACTCACAGGGTGATTTTTAATTACGTCATTTGTGCCTGACAGCTGAAGAGACAGCGGTTAAGCTAAAATAACTAGATCCGCCCTTGAATAAGAAAACACTGTGTAATTTATTTATTTTTTTCACATTTCGGCTTACGTCACTTTTTTTTTCTAGGAAAACATTCTGTGGATAAAATAATATTCTGAAAGTTGGCAAGTATAGGACTTGTAGAGGAGCAACTAGACCAAACTTTCAGGGGAGGGGGGGGGGGGCAAAAAAATCACTTGTATTAAAAAATCACATTATTTATATCTTTGTATTTTTATTTTAAACAAATCGTGGTCTAATCTTTTAATTTTTTTTTTATTTCGGAGGGGGCAAATGCCCCCAATGCCATGCCCCCCCCCCCCAGTTGCGCCACTGCCTACTTGTAAGTTATTTTTGTTGAATTCATGCATGCTAGAAAATGTCAACAGTGAATAAATACAGAGTGATTGATTCATTCATTGTTTGGTGAATATATAAAGAAAAACGTTTTGCCTGTATTCCAGCAATCCTGTCGATTTCTATGTTTTATTGTAATATCATCAGGGGTAAGTTGAAAACTTCATTGTCTATTTCACTTTTAAATGATGATAGTTCCATATCTTTATTTTTAGTCACTGAAAAAAATTATACTTTTTAAATTACTTTATTTACAATTCCTACGATGTGCATACTGTTGAAATGTGTCAATTTAATTAATATAAATCAATCTCTTATTGTATTAATCGATCAATGTAATAGTCTTAATTTTAGTTTAGGGAAATGACTGGGATGAGACTGAATGTAGACAGGCAAAGAAACATACAGACAGGAAGGCGGACAAATGGGCAGACAGACAGAAAGATAGATAAACAGTTAAGTACATATGTTTGACAGATAGAAAGATAAACATGTGGGTAAAATGACGTTAAAGTTGGTAGGCAGTACCTACTAGGTACGTAAAAAGATATGGTATTAGGTAAATCGATATTAATTTCCTTTAATCACAGATCAATACTCTTTACTCATATATTAATTTCGTTTACCCACAGATTAATTTCATTTACTCACAGATTAATTCCATTTAATTCACAGATTAAAAAAACAACAGACTTTGATAGGGGCTAGAATAACAAGACACTCGTGAAACATTAGAATCATTTAATCATTATGTTTATGGTCCAATATTTCAAAATTATCAATTTGTCTTTGGCCATACAAAAGACTCGTCAAGAATTATTCGCCTTTGTTAAATGTCTGACCATATTGCAAGACGAGTGGCATTCAGCCAAAGGGAAGTAAATGCTTAAAAAAATAAACAATCATTTCATTAACGTGATAGTTCCCCCTGAATCAACTTTATCAAGTGACATGAAGTATTAAGCAGGGCATTGTACTCAATAATAGACTAATGTATCAAAGGGCTACATCGACTGAGTAAGTCACTGGAGAGTGTATTCAATTAAATCAGCCATGGCTACTTCCACTAGGTGTCCCTTACATGTCGATGGTAGGCTCGAGTTGGCGTCTTGTTACACCAGGGAACAACATTTTTGCTACCTGGGATCTATTAAGACAATTAAGTGTACTAAGACCATTTTGACCTACAGATTCCAAATATGTCATTGAGAATTGCGTATCACGTCAGGTTTTAAAGTTATGTTAACATGTTGATTTACCATTATAACACTTTATGGTCAAGAAATATAATGTCAATGCTTCTACATTTCAATACAATAACTACAATTTGCATGGAAATAGAACAGAAAAAGCAACTATACAGTATCATACAAATAACCTCCGGTAATCCTAATACATTGCATTTTGTAATCAGTAATAATTAGACGATGTTGCTTTTCTTTTGTAATCAATGTCACGCCCATCATACTGCTGTTTTACCTCCCTTGATATCTGTTTTCCATCGTTGCTATTTCTTGATGAAAACGTTTACCCTGTTCGTCGGTGACTGCACCTAGATTGGGTGGGAAAAAAACTGAGATGGGAGTGCAGAAAGTGAATTTTTAAGGAAATTCTGCATCCCATATCCTTGTATGTTGTTAGTAGTCTCTCAACCAACTCTGCATAGTTCTCAGACCTGTGGTAACCCAAAAAGTTAGAAACCACAGCCACAAATGCATCCCAGGCTGCCAACTGAGCAGGCTGCAGCTGTGTCTTACAGGTTGGAGCACGAATGACTTCACGAATTTGAGGTCCGGTGAACACGCCCACACGTATCTTTGCTGGTGTAATAGTGGTCTTGAACTACTCTTGAAGATATGCAGCCACCCAAATCCTTGTCCAGAGCCTTCACAAAATTTTTGAACAGTCCAAGCTTTATGTGAAGATGGGGTTGTACATTGTATCTGGCAGGTACATGATCAGTTCTTGCTGGCCAGTCTTTAAATGTGTAATGATTTTCGTCATCACGGCTGTTCCACAGACATGGAAAGCACATGTACCTTGTGTATCCCAGCTGCAATCCAAGAAGAAGGGAAACTACTTTTAGGTCCCCACAGAGGCACCAGTTATGATCTCTGTACTTGATAACGTTGAGGAGCAACTTCACAGCGCGGCAAGTGTACAACATAATTAAGCAATTATAAAAGCTAGCTACAACCTGCAATTTTACCAAAATTGTAAAAGTCGTGTAACTCAAGAACATGATGTGCTAGAAAAATTCTGATTACACCACTGTAATCAGTGTGTCAGAATTAGTCAGACTGAAATGTTTTTTTTTTCAGGTAGCAGACCGAAAATTTTTTTTTGTTCCCTGGCTATAATTGTTTCGTTCTATGTAAAAAAAAAAACGTAATTTAGATTTGATTTCGTAAAAGAAAAGAAAATTCATATACCCAAATGACTAGTGAAGTCTCGAGCACTGACCGTGCTATTACAAGAAATTGTACAAATGTTTAAAGTACATTTCCGGGTACAAGTAAAGAAAACGGAAAGTTCCCTTAGCCCTAACGGGCCATCGGAGCAGATGAAATGTAGAATTAATCTGTTTCTATAACCGCGGCATATGACGGGATTGTGTGCTTAGCACAACGCCCAGCCGCCTTTACTTCCCCAACTTAAGTCAGGTACCCATTTAAAGCTGGGTGGACTTTAGTGGGACGACTTTGCACCAAATTTTACCTGGAAAAATTCCATGGGTCTCACAAGGATCGAACCCAGTTCTTTCAGGTCAACAGTCGAGTATCTACACCACTCGGCCATCCATCCCACATATACAAGTACAAGTACACACGTTTTTAAAATTGCCAATACGACCATGAGTACCCAAAGAACAAGTACTTCGAAAATGTACTTGAGTACAAGTACTAAGTAAAAACAAGGAACATACCAAGTACCCCATCTCCACTATTTACACACACAACCCCCCCCCCCCCACACACACACACACAGGACACTGAAATAGTAGTCACGCACACGTGTGTGCAGTATTCTCCTCTACCATCGGACAACTACAATCGAAATGACCCCCCCTCCCTCCCAACCTACCTCCCCGGCCATCATTTTTTTCCTCCTCACCCCAGACGCACTCCCATGATATCGCCATCAGTCATACCGACACGGTGGCGATATGCAAATGTCTGTCACGCCGTGAGTCGGTTACAGTTTGGGCGCGAGCTGCTATTTCCACAACACCTCACATCTGTGGCTGGACATTTTTTTTTTACATACGGTTTATTTCAGTTGATTTTATTTATCTCCTTATCTGTGACAGTATATATGTATTTATATGTGTAGTCTATGTGATGTAACATAACATTAGCACTGTCAAAGTGAACGGTTTAAAAAAAAAACAAAAGACGTATTGTTTGTGTTAAGTCATGCATAATGAAGTTGAAGGCCGTAGCTACAGGTAAGATAAACATTGTTTTATTTAGCTCAATCTGAAAAGTTTCACAACAATGATTTTTAGTATCATACATACATCCATACATACATCCATACATCCATACATCTACCGTGCACAAGTACAGTGAAAACTTGTCAATCTGATCTAAACAAGTCCCTGAAAATCATTCGAAAATCAAATAGCTGTTGTTTTAGATATCCTTGTGAAGTATTGGGATGACGAACCCGTCACATGGCAAGGGACATCATATGAGCTAACCAAGACAGCATAGGAGCACATCATAGAAGCTAACAAAGGCATCATAGGAGCTAACAAAAAAAGCTAGGAGCACATCATAGAAGCTAACAAAGGCATCATTGGAGCTAACAAAGAAAGCAAGGAGCACATCATAGGAGATAACAAAGGCATCATATGAGCTAACAAAAAAAGCTAGGAGCACATCATAGAAGCTAATAAAGGCATCATATGAGCTAACAAAAAAGCTAGGAGCACACCGTAGAAGCTAACAAAGTCATCATAGGAGCTAACAAAAAAGCTAGGAGTACATCACAGGAGATAACAAATACATCATAGGAGCTAATAAAGGCATCATAGGAGCTAACAAAGAAAGCAAGGAACACATCACAGAAGCTAACAAAGGCATCATTGGAGCTAACCAAGACATCAAAAGCATGGTGTATTTTAATTTTAATCAGTTTTGCCTTGATCAATTACGGTGCTGAAACAAAAGTTTATCATATTTACTGATAGGTAAGTTTAAAAATCTCCAAGCGCTGATCCCTTCAGGTCAGCCCCGTAGCGTGAAAATTTTACAGCAGGGGCCAGGCATTCTACAGCAAGGGCCATGCAATACCGGGGGGGGGGGGGCAGGTAATACATTTTACTAAGTAGAACAAAAAAGCAGAGGGGGCCAGACAAAACGCTACGGGCCAGCTTTAGGCGCGTGTTCCCCCCCACCCGCCCATCAGTGGCGTAACCTGGGCCGGTCGCCACATTTGCCACTCACTAAGGCCGTTATAGTACACCCTCTATTTGAATGGAAAATTGTGCTAAAAAGAAAACAAAAAATACAAAGAAAAAAAGCTTCATCGAAAACAAAATTTTACCGGAAACGTTCACTACACAAAGAAATGATATGATTGGCATAAAGATGGCAGGATCACTGTGAGAATGGACTCCACACACAAAAAAAGTTGTGTTACCAAATTGATTGATTTATGGCATTCAAATTTCGAAATAGTTGGCGAAATTTCGAAATAGTATGCTCCGGGCACCACAAAAGTTTTTTTACGGCACTGAACCAGAACTTTGGTCAGGGAAATTAAGGGGCCCCAGTTTTAATGAAGGGCCCTAAAAATTTTGACTGCGGCCTTGATACAACATAATTCAAACACACACACACACACACACACACAAACACACACACACGCATATAATAAACAAACAGGCCATCAAACACGTGACCACCCATACACACACACACACACACAGAGACACACCTGTCATGGATGCTCGCCATCACAAGCAAACATTGACTAATGATCCACTTGCACATCCAGCAATTAAAATATCTGCCAACTTTAAAACACATCGGTCCCGCCCCTTGTGTAACAGCTGGGGCAGCCTTTGTGTACCATATGAGACAAACATACCCGTGCTGGCAGACAGAGAGGGAGAGAGTGTTGGGGGGGGGGGGTGAATATCCACACAGTTGCTGATTCAAAACTTAATGTAGCATGTAGTACACAGTTTTATTTATTTTTAATGTATTACACTGTCTCTTGTATACTCGGTGAATACAAAGAAGTCGTCTATGTGGTGGTGGTGGTCCATCTCACGACACAGTATAGAATGAAACATGGCTTGAAGAAATAGACTCGTTGTTTCATTAGTCCTACTATCGCAGACAGACAAGATAAGAGATAGATAGATAGATAGATAGATAGATAGATAGATAGATAGATAGATAGATAGATAGATAGATAGATAGATAGATAGATAGATAGATAGATAGATAGATAGATGATAGACGGACGGACGGACGGACGGACGGACGGATGGACGGACGGACGGACGGACAGACAGACAGACAGACAGACAGATAGATAGATAGATAGATAGATAGATAGATAGATAGATAGATAGATAGATAGATAGATAGATAGATAGATAGATAGATAGATAGATAGATAGATAGATAGATAGATAGATAGATAGATAGATAGATAGATACTAACAGTGTAGCCTAACGAAAAAAAAATCTAAAATAACCGCCTTTATAATATTATTAATATCTAATACACAAAGAAATCAATATCATAGACTCTATCATCTCCACTCCGAGGTTTAAAAAAAGTTTTTTTTAAAAGATATATTTTCGTTGTCTCGTTGTAAGAGTATTTCACGTGATCTTTACCCCCCTCCCCCCACCCCTTTCTCCCTATCTCTTTTTCCAGCAGCCGGTAAAGAAACAGGACTTAAAGGAACCAACTTCGTCTGGCGAGTTGGTCTCCTAGTGAACCTGACAGGTGAGTCAGTTCAAAATGGCGTCAAGGTAAAGTAACTAGTTCAAAAAGAAATACACAACAATACAACGAATGTAAAATAAATCACTTTCATCATCCAGTAGGATTTGAAAAGGGGAAACCTGTACCCAGCAATACTCAATGCCCACAAACGGCTTTACACACTAATACACAATAACGGGGTACTTGATACTTGTTTAAGTACTACTCGAGTATTTGTATTTGTACTCTTACTTGCACCTTGCTTACATCTTTAGTAGTAAGTCATGCTTGGGTATTAAGTCATACTTGGGTATTAAGTCACACGTGGATATTAAGTCATACTTGGGTATTAAGTCATACTTGGGTATTAAGTCATACTTGGGTATTTTTACTTGTAAAATGTATATGCATGTGCACGCACTGGCCAATGACAATGACAGAACTAGCCATCAGTACATAATTCCCTAATAGTGCCGTCTAGAATTATATGATTTCCCAACGGCACTGCCCAGCAATACTTGATGACAAGAATGATGTACACATCAATGCCCGATGCTCCAACAGTTCTCACATCTTAACATTAAGCCCTAGAGATTTTCCCAGCAAATATTCTACGTAAGTTTTTAGTAAAACAAATATCTTTGGTGGGAATTAGGCTAATGTAACTGGGCAAGTCATATAAATATGTGACATATACACACACACACACACACACACACACACATATATATATACTTAGGAGATATATAAACATATGACATATATAAACATATGACATTTATACACATATGATATATATACACATATGACATATATACACATATGACATATATAAATAAACATGACATATTGTTTTTAAAAAATCACACAGCACAGTTTTCTTTCACATTAGGACCTTTCATAAAAAACAACTAAAACTCGCTCCATAATTTGACTTTTGATCGAGTGGACATACAAGTGACCTCACTATTGAATGTCCAGTCTAGTAGAGAGTAATCCACTTGCCCCCCCCCCGGTCCCTAAATAGTCACACCATCCAGCACGTGTACTTTGAGATGTTACATAGAGTATGTTTTTCAGGCATATAAATATTTATTGAGGAGTTTATTTACTTGTAAACCAAAAGTCATGCGAAGCAAGATGTCACACATACGAGTATCTATCTATCTAATACTGAGGGACACGTCATTTTGAGTTTATGGCGTTGATTTCTCCAAACTACAGGTCTCATCGTGTATATCATTGGCTTCAGCACGAATCAATGGGTGAATGGTCACAAAAACGCCGGATTCGGGATGGAATACTCAACTAATTTTGGTCTGTGGAGGAAATGTGTCAAAAAAGTTTGGATTAACAATGGGACGGTTCTGAAGGATTTTTGTCAAACTGTTGACAATAGCAAACGTAAGTTGATTTTTTTTTTTAAAAAAAAAAAGCCTTCAACCACTTGAACCATCTATTGATATTTGTTTAAAGTGTTGACGTTTTATTTATGGGTGCAGTGACGTTTTTATTGATGGATGCGATGATGTTTTTATTGATGATAGAAGGGACGTTTTTTATTGATGGGTGCAGGGACGTTTTTATTGATGGGTGCAGTGACGTTTTTATTGATGGGTGCAGTGACGTTTTTATTTATGGGTGCAGTGACGTTTTTATTTATGGGTGCAGTGACGTTTTTATTGATGGATGCAGTGATGTTTTTATTGTTGGGTGCAGTGACGTTTTTATTGCTGGGTGCAGTGACGTTTTTATTTATGGGTGCAGTGACGTTTTTATTTATAGGTGCAGTAACGTTTTTATTGATGGATGCAGTGATGTTTTTATTGATGGGTGCAGTGACGTTTTTATTGATGGGTGCAATGACGTTTTTTATTGATGGGTGCAGTGACGTTTTTATTTATGGGTGCAGTGACGTTTTTATTGATGGATGCAATGATGTTTTTATTGATGATAGAAGGGACGTTTTTTATTGATGGATGCAGTGACGTTTTTATTGATGGGTGCAGTGACTTTTTCATTTATGGGTGCAGTGACGTTTTAATTTATAGGTGCAGTGACGTTTTTATTGATGGATTCAGTGATGTTTTTATTGATGGGTGCAGTGACGTTTTTATTTATGGGTGCAGTGACGTTTTTATTGATGGGTGCAGTGACGTTTTTTATTGATGGGTGCAGTAACGTTTTTATTTATGGGTGCAGTGACGTTTTTTATTGATGGGTGCAGTGACGTTTTTATTTATGGGTGCAGTGACGTTTTTATTGATGGGCACAATGACGTTTATAATATTTTGTGCAGTAACGTTTTTTTTATAATGTTTGTAGTCGAAATTGTACGGATGTTTGTAGTGATACTTACAGAGTTTGATTTTTCTTTAAGTGATGTTTTCTGATGTTTGTAGAATGGTCACGCTTTAGTGATAGTTTAAATGGCGTGTGTAGGGATTCTGGGAGTAGGTGCTGTAAGTAGTGATTTTTTGTAATGTTACTGGGAGTGGTATAACAGTAGGGTTTGTAGTGCTTGATCATGGCGCTGGCAAAAGATCTGGGGCCGCTGTGAACCATGACGACTTGGGCTTCTCTTCTCCCCAGAAAAAAAAAAGTAAAAGCGCATAATAAATTTCGAAAGCGATGGTGACCCCCCAAAGCTAGGAGAACCTTGACAAGTGTTTGGGTTGGGGATCTAGCAGAATGTACTGTATATCTGTATAGATATAAGTCGTAATTAAATATGTTTTATAGGAAATACAAAGTATCTTAAGAATATAAGTCTATGTTGTTGTTTTTTATTATTATTATTTTATTTCATTATTTTGATTATGACGAGGAATAGCTGAAAATTACAAGATTCTTAATGATGATCCATCTAGCCTATATACCAGCTGCTAATGATTGGCAGTATTCATTACTCTTACATTTACCATACAATGTATCATCCATCTAGCCTACATACCAGCTGCTAATGTCTGTCAGTATTCATTACTCTTACATTTACCATATAATATATCATCGATCTAGCCAACATACCAGCTGCTAATGTTTGTCAGTATTCATTACTCTTACATTTACCATACAATATATCATCCATCTAGCCTACATACCAGCTGCTAATGTCTGTCAGTATTCATTACTCTTACATTTACTATACAATGTATCATCCATCTAGCCTACATACCAGCTGCTAAAGTCTTGTGCTCAGTGGGTCTCATCTTTTGTTTCTGTGGATTGCTCTTGAGTCTGTTTGTTATCTACCGACACTATGTTTTGGTAAACACAATCTCTGGAGTACTGTTGATTGTTGGAGGTAAGAAGTCAGCGATATGTGATTTGAAGGCTACTGGAACAGTATTGACGTATCTAGACGGGTGGATTGCTAAGCCCAGGCGGGATTCCCCCCCCCCTCCCGAGCGGCAATTTGCCATCTCCAAAGGAGGGTATTTTCATTTAAGCGCTTTTATGGCATGAAATGGGGCAGCGTTTTCAGAGTCAGCACGGGGGGGGGGGGGTCTAGCTACGCCATTGGGTGACATCATACATTTCAACGAACTGCTTCCATAGAGACAGGTCCGTAGCCAGGGGGCACCATTACCCAGCAAGGGGGTACCTTCTCATTTTAGTTACATTTTCTTTATTTTTTCCTCTTTTTCTTCTTTTTAAGGGGGGGAGGGAGAACTCCACACCTAGCGGGGGCGGGGCGGCACGGCTGCCCAGTGCCCCCCTTGGCTGCATAGAGGTACGTGGGCGTAGACACAATAGGCGAGCGCCCAGGGCCCCGAACTGTTAAAAGGCCCTTAACGTTATAAATTTGTGTCAAGTCCGATGGTAACATGATCACAAATTTCTTTCAAACTATTCTACATGGGGGGGGGGGGGTAACTAACTGGCAAGGCAATATTGTGAGAGCAACACATCAAGTAATGTTTTGTATCATGAAAAATTCCAATTTGATAAAGTAAAAAAAAAAATATTTAATTAAAAAGCAATTATGACGAAAGGGGCTGAGATGTTGAAGTTACTAGAAGTTACTGCGGGCAGGCCCGACGACAGAAATTTCGGGCCCCTGGGCAGGGCTGTCACGGCCCCCCGTGCTGATAATAATATTTTCAAAAGTTGATTGGCCAGCTCAGTCCGGGCCCCTAAAACTCCCCGGGCCCCTAAAACTCCCCGGGCCCCTGTGCATTTGCCCCTACCCCCCTCTCGGCGGCACTGACTGTGGGTCTTACTTAGAAGATCGATTTACCTTTTATAGGTTAACTTTTTTTTGTCAAGTCCCCAAGGTACATCTTTGTCATACTACCCCCCCCTCTCCAGTGGGCAATGCCGGTCGTATGGTTGTTTGTGTCCTGTGTAAATTGAAGATCATGACTGTTGTAAAGTATATTTATTCAAAAAGTCCCATTTAAGAATGAAGGGCGGTAACCCTAAATACTCGGCCCATTGAATGCCCCTGAGCAGCTGCCCCATTGCCGTAACCTTTGAACCAACACAGCAAGTTTTATGACTGGTGACGGGTCGATACCAAAACGTTAAACGATTCTTATACGATTCCAGATATGTGTCTAAACTTTGTATTCCGATACCATTCCCGATACTATTAATTTGCCATCCTTTTAGGTTTTTTTTTTAAAATTATATGCATGAGTGAACCGCCGCTTGGAATATACAATAACTGATAAAACAACTCTAAGGTTATATCATGCAACAGCTATATTTAAGTATTTGAAGTAAGAACTTATAATTATCTGTCCTGACATTGCTATTGAAGAGATTTTTTTTTTTTTATGGAAAATGGATGGGTGATTACAATACTAAATTTGCCTTTACTTTAGTTGATAAGAAGCAATAAGTTAATAAATAATCTATACTAGCTGTACCCTGCAAAACCTTTGCATAGAGTTATATCCCCTTAAGCTTGATCGGTAGGCTAGGTTATTTTTTGGTTTCGGGCAGATCCGATTTTTTTCCCATGGTTGTATTTTAAACTGGAACACTGTTGTATTAATTCTTTACTTTCGATTTAACGCACACTGGAAATGAGTATTATTATATATGATACCTAGATGGCCACCTTCGTTTATGTTTTAGTCAGGATAAAAAAATATATATATTTGATATCACGAATTTTTGTTTCTACTTTTCATTGAATTTAATACAAGATAATTTTAAAAAAAGGTTTTAATAGTTTTATTAAACATTTTTTTAAAATTATTTTCTAAAAATGTAAATAGTGTTAAAATATTTTCTCTTAATTTACACAAAACTAAATAATCGAAAAAAAAATAAGCTTCTAAAATTACGTTTTTGACCCGTTACTCATAATAATTTTTTTTTTATTTTGGTAATAGAACTTTTTTCTTAGATGGTGAGTTGGCGGGTTAAGATGTAAAAAAAATTCCTTGTCGTAAGTCATAAAGGGAAATTTTCCCGACTTTGTTACTGTCGGTCTTTTATATCGTGTGCTGATCGATAGATCGATTAAAAAAATCAAGCAAAGTATGACTTAAAAATATTTTTTTATTTTTTATAATAATATTATTAAACATTGTTTATTTCTTCCTTTATCCAAAAAAAAAAAAAACAAATATCCAGCTAGGATCTGTTGAGCTAATGTTAACCCCACTTTCGCGCATTATTTAAGTTAATCATTTTTTTTTTTTTAATCCTTAACCATGACAATACTGTATAAACTTTGGTGTATTTAACATTTAAAGAAAATTATTAATTTCAGCCATGTTGGCGACAGTTGGAGCAGGAGTTTACGCGGGTAAAGTTGGCAATGAACAGGACAACGTTGACGCGGGGTACTCTGTGTTCTTCGCGCTTGTGGGCTGCATTCTGTTGACACTGGGGAGTGGACTTCAAATGATATTTGCCAAGAAAGATTATACGTCTATTGATTAAATATTAACAATGCTACTTTCATAAGCTTTATATCATTATTTGATTTTAGCTTTTATATTTAGCAAACAGCTAATAGGGATAACTAAATAGACCAATTTTGTAATGGCTTAATCTAAAAAGCTATAAGCGAATAGGTTTTTTTTTTTATTTTTTTAATATTATGATGTATATCAAGGAAATTTGTTTTAATTTACGTGTATGATTTATTTCTGTGTTACTTCAATGGTATTTTTAGCCATTGATTGTCAAAGATCATTTCATTTTAAAAATGTATTAAAGCAGAGTAAGGAAGCTAAGGAGACAAGAAAAAATCGAATAAATAATGATCAGCTGTGAAGTGGAGTTAAATCCCTTATTAATGTTGCCTATCAACGAAAATAGCTTTCTTCCTGTTAAGACCTGTTAAATTTTCTGAAAATGTCCAGAATTTCATCTACTTACGGCAAAGAATTGGGATCGTTACTGTCGAAAAGTTAGTAAACTCCTTATAACCAAGACAAAATTTAGAGTTTTTTTTTTAATAACTACTATTAGTATGATGCGCATTTTAATCTTTATCGTACAAAACATTGAGCGAATGAGGGCTTTGACGGTTGTACGAGTGACGAAGTCGTATTAAGCGTTTATTATTTAAGAATTTAGCCGGTATTATCAAGATGTGCATATGTTATATAGCGACTGAAACATAATTTATATAAGACCGCTATTAAATAAAATGTTTAAAGTTGAATGTTACTGAGTATTATTTAATTTGCCCTAAATAAATTACTAAACGTATCACTAATTTTATTATCGCAGTGGCTACGGTTCGGTCCGACCGAACGCGTATTTCTTTTTTTCGGGTACCAGCCTTACTTATTATTGCATAGCGGCCGAGTCGCTGCACTGAACTATATAACAACATAATTTTTTTTTTTTTCAGAATTTTTTTTTCAGGATTAGGGTTAGGGATAGGGTTAGAGATAGGGTTAGGGATAGGGTTAGAGATAGGGTTAGGGTGTGGAGCAATATTATCTATGGCTGGTGCCCGAAGTAAAAAAAATACGGGTTCGGTCAGACCGAACCGTAGCCACTGCCTTTTATTATTATGGCCAATTGGGGCAACTGTTGTTCTTCAGTTATTCATGTGTTATTGATTCAAGTCATGTTATTTGTCTTGTCATATACAAACTAATAAAAAAAACATTACAATCTTTACCTCCAAGTACTAAATGTTACATTTACAAAATGTGTATCATGTGCTTTGAAAATAATAGAACAATAGTGTGTAAAAGTGACTAAATTAATGTTGTACTACAAAAATAAACACGTTTGAACAATGTATGCTTTAGTTTCAGTTAAATAATTTAGCTAGTTTGTTCTTTGTACTTA
The DNA here is from genome assembly GCA_021962125.1 of Bulinus truncatus. Lineage (NCBI taxonomy): Eukaryota > Metazoa > Mollusca > Gastropoda > Planorbidae > Bulinus > Bulinus truncatus. The sequence goes on along the minus strand of JAGDYQ010000023.1, from coordinate 2,504,910 downwards.
CACTTCTAAATTTTACAATTATCTATTGAAACAATTTTTCATAGAATAGCAAATGTATCAACTACATTCTCTTGAGCTTTGAAATTAAATAATTTGTTGTCATCCTATTTTGTATCAGAAAAATATCAGAAACCTATTGTATGTAACAATGTATAAGTATTTTAGTAAAAAAAAATGTAAATTGATTTAATTTTGTTTCTTCATAAATTAATGACATAAAAGATAAATTAAACATTTTGAAAATTACAACAAATCTAGCTTTAAAAAAAAATAGTTATTTAATTAAAAATTAACTATCAACGCTTAAATAAAGAATTGAAAATTCTTATTGTATTCAAGATTTTTTTTTTAGTTTTCTTTTTTTTTGTTCTTGGTAAAAACACAGAATTAAGTTGTCAGATGCATTGATAGAGACAACTTATCTTTTGCTTTCGATGGCAATGATACATTTTGACCTTTTGTTTTCTTTTAAATAACTAAAAGGTTTTTACCTTCAGACTTGTGTTTCATCTATTCATCCTGAAAAGTTTAAATGTTTTGCAAAAAATATCTTCCCTTTTAAAGTAACCTTTTATAGAGTCTATATTTTATAAACATGTTTAAATTAATCTTTGCTATAAAAATAACTAGATAAAATAGCAAATGGCTTGTAGTTTTCAGTAAACAGAACCAATTTGTTAACATTTGATTTAAATGCATGGCTTTTCCAACTATATCATTATTTTACTGGTTTGTTTTTACTTTGCCAGTCTTTTTTTCTTTTAGTTGATACCAAACAGAAAATAACAATTTAGCTTCTTTTAACCATGTAAAAAAATTCTCATTTAAAATAAAAACATAATTGAGCTTGATGATCAAACTATAACACAAAAAAAAACGGATTAACATAAAGAATAAGTAGAACAAATAATTTAATGTTAATGCTTGCTTTCTATTTTGGCTCTAACAAATTATATATAATTATATAATCAGTCACACATTGTAGCATTTTTTTTCTCTCTTTAATTTGGCTAAGACAAATTTTTGCCATTTTATGATTTTTACCCAAATATAATCTTTCATTATGTATGAGCACTTTTTTATATTTTATCAACATAATGAACATGTCACAGAATAAAGAAGAGCTTGAAAATAAATAAATAATGCTTAATCTACTCTGTGTAATATTTTTTCACATCTCTCAGCCTGTGACATCCTTTGCTAGCCAGATGACATCTGCTACACTGTCAGCAGACCAGCAGAAATTCTATGATTCTTTATATGAACAGTTACAAATAATTCATTAGTTAGGTTTTTGTTACTTGTGAAGTATTAAAAAAAACACGGCTTGAAGAGGATTAGATTCTAATAGGGTACACTTTTAAAAATTGCAAAAGAAAAAAGTCAAAATAATTTCTTATCCAGTAAATCTGTTATTTACAGATAGCTAATAGATGAGATTTATTTAGCTTCAGTAATTTTACATTAAATATAAGACTTCTGAAAAGAACATTTCAATGGCTGAAATAAATTCAGAAACTCCTGATGTACATGAATGGAGAAGGTCTCTTCGATCACCAAGCCCTGGACGTGCACTCTCAGCTAGTCAGACTTTTGATAGTCATACTAAAACATTGCATTCTAGATCACCTTCACCAAGACGATCAAGGGATAGATTTCCCAGACAGTCACGAAGTCCTTCTCCTAATGCTACCATGAAAGGTATTATTTTCCAGTTCTATGAATATTTTCAATTAAAAAAATATATTATATAACAAAAGCGCTTTTAGGAAGAAATTTAGCTGTAAAAAAACGATTCCTTGAAAGTTTACTTGAATTCTATTTACATAACCCATGTGGCGTAAACTTGTCAAAATTTGCCTTATGCTTTAATCTTTTTATTTTTTGTTTCTGCTTACTCTGCTCGCTAACATTTACTGACAGATCTTTCTGCCTATTCTAAAAAATTTTTGTAGATATCTGCATGATGTTTTCTACTTTTCATCCATTAGAAAAAAAAATCTATCACTTTTTAAACTGCATTTAATTGTGTTTGATAATATAATTCATAAAAAAATATTATACACTTTTAATTAAATTGGTAAAATTAAAAACATCAAGATTTTATTTCTTACCATACACCTGTTAAAATGTACATAAAAAAGCCATTTTGTACTCTTAAAATAGTCTATATCTGTTTGAAGTGTAATCTATGTTATTGATTTACAGGTGCTTATCTTACTGATGTGCCCAAAAAGTCATCTCTGAAAAAGTCAAATGTCGCCAGTAGCCTGCGTAAAAGTGTAGGGAGCAGTTTAACTGCTGACCTCAGCATGAGTGGGTTTGTAATCCATAGTTGTGGTCATTTTATAGTACTTTAGAAGATGGTCAAATGATGTCCTAGCTTTTGATTGTGTTTACAGTTGTGCTCAAGAATTGAAGTTTTTTCTATATTTAATTGTAAGGAAGTGATAAAAAATGTATTGCCTGTGTATATACATAAATTTTATTTGACCAAAATTAACCATGATGTTTGAACTATGTGTCAGTAACATTTTCTTATATTACAGCCGACTGAACAAATCTGTGGGAAACTTGGCAAACATTGAGGCTGAATACATCAAAAATCTTCAGCAGCAAATATATTTCCTGGAACTTGAGGCTAACTACTTGTATCCTTTTGGAATGTGTGTCAATCCTCAAATGTGCTCAAGCCTGCTGAGCTTGTGAGCATGACTGGTGTGGTTCAACCCCCAGCGACCTCATTTTCTTTTTCCCTCCAGCTTGCCTCCATGTTCATTGCATTGTTATTATGTGGGGATTTAGAATGTATGATGTAGTGCTAAGTACCAGTTACAATGCAATATAGGATAAAGAGACATGATCTTTCATCATTTATATGGCTCACTAGTACATTCTATAGCAAAAAAAGCTTAAATCTTACCTACAGTAATAGTCTTTTCTGTTTTTTTTTTATTAAATTAAGAAAAGTATAAAATGAATTGATAAAAAGTGCTTATTTCTGGAAATCTTTTTTTTTCTCTCTTAACACACTTTGTTATACTTTTTTTTTCTCCACTCTTTTCTGTTCATGTCCTACTCCAAATCTTTTCACTTATTTTTCTATCTATTCCTGTTGAGCTGAAGCACATAAATTTAGTGTAGCTGTTACCTTTTTACCCCATAAATCTTAACTGTTATCAGACGGGAACAGGCTAGAAAAGCTACTGAGATGCATCCGCAGATGACACTGGAGGCGGAAAAAATGTTGCATAAACTTAGAGTAAGTTTTATTTTTTCATTTTAAAATAATATTGTTTTTTTTTAAAATGTAAAATGACCTTTGAAGCATTATCTCTTTTTTGTAATAAAATTTTAAGATTTAAGGATTTAATCACCACCCAGATGTTTCTTGAGAATAGAATCCAACACAATGATATTAACAATTACTAAACCAGATGTTGTATTTTAATCAAATCTCATTTGTTCTTGATTATTAAAGTCAATTTTATAGCCAGTACTAGACACTAATAAGAACATCAGAAATTCTCTGTTGAAATAATATCTTTTATGGGTTGTATTAACACCCTATGCAATTTAAATTTTCAACATTTGAGAAAAAATATGGTAATGGCAGTTTTGTTTCTTTGTTTTTAATGATTGTCTTTTTTTTTTTTAATCAAACCTTCCCATCTGAAAAATTGTCTTTGCTAAAGTGGGTAATAAATTACATAATCTAAATCATGAACCCAATGGTAATCTAGGAGATGCAAACTCAGATAGATAATATGGACATGGAGCTCAAGAGAAGAGACTCCAGTATTGGGATCCATACAGCTGAGAAAGAACGACTCCAAGAACAACTCCAGCTTGAGAAAGGTGAACCGGATTTTTTTTTTTTCAGTGGTCCTCATACTGCTGCACCTTGCAAGTGTTTTGTCTTTTTGTGACCCACTATGAGAACTGGTTTTTATTGCAACCCACCAGGAAAGAAAAGCTACAATAAATTAAAGAGTAAAACGGCTTTAATTATTGACATATAGATTTAAAATGTTTAGAGAATCACCTAAAATTTGTCTGTATCCCACCAGTGGGTCGCAACACACACTTTGAGAATCACTGAAATAGACTATTTTTTTTTATTTAAATTTGGTTTAAAAAATCCCTGATTTGCTAATCTCTGTTTCAAAATAGTTAGGTAAAAATGTAACATTTATTGTAATTTGTATTCTGACAGAGAATCATATGAGAGAGAAACGTTTGTTAACAGATGAACTTGTAACCATGAAGAAAGATAAAGACCGGCTACAAAGAGAACTTACACGCAAAGATGAACAACTGCTGGAAGCCAAAACTGAAATAGATAAGAGTGCTCTAGCTTTGAAAAATGCAGAGATAAAAATAAATACTCTGAAAGCACAAGTAAGACCATTTTTCACTAGCTGTAAAAATCTGAAAAAATTTTTTTAGATATCTTTTTTTAATGAAAACTTCAAAATCATTTACCCATAAAATTAACACAACATTTAATAAAAAGTTAACTGCATGGCTTAAATTTAATTATAAAAACAAAATGTAAATACTTTTTTTCAGCTAGAGCAGAGAATTGAACAACACAACCTGACACAGCTGGCATTAGAGGAGAAACGAAGTGCATTACTGAGTCTGGAGACACAGCTGAGAGAAACAGAAGAGAAATATTATTCCAGTACAGTGACACTTAAAGATAAACTCACCCAGGACTTAAGAGTATGAATCACTTTCCTATATTTTTTTTTGACAATATAAATCTTGTAATGACAATTTTTGTTTTAATGTTTAAACGTCACATTATATTAATTCTTAAATTTAATGCATTATTAAATGTTCAAATATCCCATTGTTATGAAATATTATACTTTTATACTTATATATGTTGTATTAATTTAATCTTTTGAAAGGACGAAATACGACTTTTGCATCAGAAAGTAAAAGAAACAGAACTGAGTGCAGAGAAAGACAGGTTTTTGAGGGACAAAGTCTCTGAGGAAATGGCCAGTTTGGTTAAGGAAAATTCTGCCCTGAGTCAAAAAGTTCTTGAACTAACTAAACAGCTGGACCGTGTAAGTATGAAAGATATGGAATTAAAAAAAAAATTCAAACTATTTTGACTAATTGTTCCCTTACTTAAAAATGGATTAAAATCAATGCTATGTTTTTTAATCAAATATATTATTATGTCTTTGTTCACATGGTTGTCCAACATACCTCTTCAAAGTTCGATTCTATTTTGATATAAACTTCTAATTCGGTAAAAAAAAAAAAGGGTCTAGTGTCAACTAGAAATCTTAGCATTACTATATGAATATATTTTTACTACTTCATAATAGTGACATAGTTTAAAATGCAGTCAGTGAGACTTTAAAAGAATAAATTATTTTTAATGGAAATAAAACTTTCTTGTAAAATAAATTGTCTCCAAATCTTGAAAGTAACATTGTTATTTATCTCTGAAAGGAAAGGGAATTGAGAGAAACAACAGATCAGCGCCATCTACAGAGCATCGGTGAGATGGTGACATTGAAAGACAGGCTGCAGGAGATTGACAGGCTGAGAGATGAGTTGCGCCTGGAGAAGGAAAGATCCAGGCAGTATTTAGAGCAGGTGACTAGATCTCATTTGTTTCAATGAATACATGTACATGTATTTGGTTAAGGAATTATATGAGACACACAATACATGTACATGTATTTGGTTAAGGAATTATATGAGACACAATCAGAGGCGCAACTAGACCAAACTTTCAGGGGGGGAGGGCAAAAAAATCACTTGTATTAAAAAATCACATTAAACAAATTTTGGTCTAATCTTTTAATATTTTTTTTATTTCGGAGGGGGCAAATGCCCCCCCTAGTTGCGCCACTGGACACAATACATGTACATGTATTTGGTTAATGAATTATATGAGGCACGCAATACATGTTCATGTATTTGGTTAAGGAATTATATGAGACACAATACATGTACATGTATTTGGTTAATGAATTATATGAGACACACAATACATGTACATGTATATGAGGTGTGCATGTATTTGGTTAAAGAATTATATGAGGCACACAATGTTTTAGTTTCTCTTGTGTTCCAGACTACTGCATGATAAAATTTCAAATTATTTAATCTTAACATTAAAAGAGTATTTTTGCAGAAATCTAGAAACAAATCATTTGTGTGTTAGTATAATAATTTTAAATACATTTCACAAGCCCTACCTTCAGATCTAGCATTCACATATCTATTTAATGCATTCATTACACAGATCATAGTGAAACTAATGTTACATTTATTACAATGACATTAGTCAGACCTTATGGCTCTCAATTGGTACTAGTGCATTTGTACCTGATTACTATTTAATGTATATTAAATAATTAGATTTAATATCTCTTCAATATACTTGCAATGAAGTAAAAAAAAATACCACTTGAAAATTATTGCTGTCATGTTAGTTGCTTTTCATTCTTTAAATATCCATAAGACTTTTAGGCAAAATCTTTTATCAAATATGGAGTTTCACAAATCAGTATTTTTTCCCTTTTGTCTGTCGAATGAGCCCCCCCCCCCTCCAAATTTGTTTTTTTAACTCATGCTATATAATACATTTCCTTTTTTTTAATGAATGCCAGATGTTTTAATTCCAATATTTATAGTTACCATGGTTTTAATTTTGTGATCATTAAGTGGTAGATGAAGTATAAAATTAATGGTTTCTTATTCCTTCTTTATTATTCTAGTTGACCAATGAAGAGTCAACCCATAAAAAATCAGATTTGCAAGTGAATACTTTAAAGTCCCGTTTGACAGAATCAGAAGGCATGCGTAATGTCATTGATGCAGAAAATGAACAGCTGAAAAAAGATAAGATTCTTCTTGTCGATCATGTTGCAGAGATACAAAGAAAGGTTCCTGATCTTTAACTTTTTTTTAGCATTTGGATGTCTTCTTTTGTAATTCTTTTAATTGAATTTTAACATCATTTTTTATTCTATTTTTATTTCAAAACAGTGCACGCAAAGTACACAGGGGCTTCCTTACATCATTTTTAACATATCTACATTTGCATATTTTATACATTTATTCAATGCATTAATTTAAGATAATTTGTCTTTTCAATTTTAATTGACTCCTGTCATCTTGTACAGCTGGAGGACAAAGACAGAGAAATCTACACCCTGAAATCAAGCATTGGAGAGCTAGAGACCAAGTTTAGAAGTCTGGGATTACAAAAAACTATGGAACTAGACCAGCAGAGGTTGCGCTGGGAGGAGTTCTCTCGTCTGGCTGACAGCATGAAGAACCTTTCGCAGACAATGATGACCCAGACTGTTTACAGCAGCAGTCAAACACCACGTTCAGTGCCCCACCAGTATTAAATTAAATAATACATGTAATTATTATTTAGTTATTACTGGACAAATGTTAACACTTCAGACAATCTACATATACTATTTATGGTAATATTTACATACTGTTGCTGCATTCATTACCTAAAACAAGCTGCTTTAATTTCCATTACAGATATTTATATTTTTCTATATTCAAATTATTCTAGCATTTAATTATATATCTAGTTATCAATAAAAAGAAAGATGGTTCCAGCTTTAATTAAAAGAATTTCACATTTTATATTGATATCACTCAGCACACCAAAAAATAATCGCTCTTGACAGCAAAAAGATATATAATACAATAAAAAACATAATCAAATCCTAAGCTTTGTTATTTCTTAAAGAAAGAATATGAAATAAATATATTAAAAAATAGAGTATAAAATATCTTTTAACTAAAATTATAAGTTCATACAAATAAGTTGCACAGATAGCAAATATTTTGTTAATAACTTTTTTTTTTACCACCTGATGCAATATTTCATTTTTGTGCTAAGGTTTTTCAATTCTTAGTAAGTGTGTTTATTGGCATTAATGTTTTATTATCCCAATTTTATATGATGGATTTATTCCTGTGTCAGAATCTATGTATCTTTGTAAGCACAACTGAGTTAGCTAAATTTACCCAGTGACTGTATCTTTGTAAAACACACAGCTAAAATTAGCTAAATTTACCCAGTGACTGTATCTTTGTAAACACACAACTAAAATTAGCTAAATTTACCCAATGACTTTATCTTTGTAAACACACAACTAAAATTAGCTAAATTTACCCAATGACTTTATCTTTGTAAACACACAACTGAGCTAAATTTACCCAGAGACGACTTTATTTTTATGATTCTTTTTTTTTTACTTTTACTAACATATATTTTAATTTGTATTTTTTTACTATTAGAATAATGTGTATGATAATTTTATACCACATCCTGAAATTTATTTTGTTTCATTTTTGAAAACTGAATAAATAGTGTACTTCATTATAGTTATTATTTCTTTAGGTTAAATTTTAAAATATCTCAACATTGAAAAACAGTTTTACATTTCATAATTATTTATTATGATAATCATTTTCCATAAAATATTTTGTAAGTTTGTAAATGTCATTGTTTTGTAATAAGAAATAAATATTTGTCTTATTGAGGTTGTCTTGATGCTAAATACTGTTTACTTTTAAAGAATTGACCTTTATTGGATCAAACATTAGAATCTAATAAATTTTAGTAAAAAGCTACAAGACAAAAGTATTTTGAACTAATTGTTATATGTTTCATTTAAATTATACTATTCTCTAATCAGGACAAAGGGGAAATTATTTTCGGGTAGTTTGTTCTAAGACAAAGGGTGTTTTTTGTTTTCACTTGTCTTTTTCACTTTTGAGTTATTATTGAAATTATAGAATACAATTTAATCAAATAATTATATAAATCAGATACTGTAATGATTTTAGGCTAGTCTTTTGAATTAGTTTTTTTTTCAATATTATCATCTGTGATATAATTTGTAAATGTTAAAGAATTACTATATGTGTAATAAAATTTATGTAATCAACTGCAAAATCTAATTTTTCTTTTTTTGTTCTAGATAAATGACACATTAATGATTGATGTTCCTTTGCTATATTAAAAATAATTCTTTTTTTCAATTCATAAATTATTAAAAGTATAAATTAAAGCACAAAAGAAACTATAATTTGATGAACTTGACTGTGTTCAAGACAACATGTTTTGAAATTCAGGGAACATTATCAAACCTTTTGACAACATTGATGGCTTTTTAATATTTTAATGAATACACTTTTAAATATTTAATAGGATACTTTGGTTTTAAGATAAAGACTTAATGTAGAGCTAATGATGGGGGGGGGGGGGAAGGGGGGTGAACAGCCTCAGGCATTTTTTAAGCTCTACGATCTTCAAGAGTGGACTCTATACAACTGAGACCTTTGTTGAATTGCAACCCAAACTGAATAAGATATGGAGAAGCAGGACCACAGAATATATATTGAGCAGACACACATTTACAATATTCAAAGTGAATCCAACTATGATATGAAAAATATGCCATTTATTTCTAGAAGGGCCATTTCACATTACAACAGTTTTAAAACATTGGTTTTTAAGTAATGAAAGTTTAATGAAAAAGTCCTCAAGGCACTTTAACAGTATAAAATAAGCCATACACGGGCTACACCACTCTCCCAGTCACTGTAATTTAAGGTCAATGTGCCATCAAATGTTCTACTGTTTGACCAGTTTCAGCTCTGTGCCGGCATCATAAGGAGTCATCGTTCATTATTTACGTCAACAGCTTGTGTGTGTGTGGGGGGGGGGGGGTAGGTGGGTCTGAAAAACTTTGACAGTTGTTGACATGGGAAGGGGGGGGGGAAGGGGATATGAAGATTTTTTTTTATTTGCAGCCCAATATGTGTACTTAAAATTGTACACATTTTACAGGCCAGTGACTGACCTTAACTTTTCCACTGCAGTTTGACACCTACAGATAATCACTTACCAATTATTATTCTATTTCAACAACCACACCTTTTCATGTACAAATATGATAAACACAAAGTGTTGTTTTGATTTAGTAGAGCAGTGTGAAATATTTGACGAAATATTTACAGATTTAAAACCACGGAAGGGCCACAATGGGTTCTTAAATTTGATTGTAAAATTGTTCCATGTAAATGAACGGAAAGGTCGGTTCAAACCACTTAACGGGCTGTAATTTATGGCGGTCCATAGATTGCCTATGTCTAGCTGAAAATTGTTTTCAAGATTACTATTTCGGCGCTCCCTCTATGTCGGGCCATATGTGGCCGCACAACCGCACAAGCCCGCTATCCTTCCTACGGTACTGACTTCTGACATAATAATCAATATTTATCCGTAATAAAATGAATGGTTATAAATATCTTCAATAATAATGAAGTCTAAAGGCAATAATAAAATTAATTTTAAAAAAAATATTGTCCAAGGTTATCAAAATAATTGGTTTCGCTAGATCATACCAGCCTTGCTAAGTCCAAATAAACGGTTATACCATCTCACAACTTAAAACATACTGTACCAGTTTTAGATTGCTGAATGAACGCTCAGCCGACAGAAATATCTAGCAGAATACACATCGTCGTCGGCATCCGTCCGTCTCGAGAGACGATGGTGTAGCTAAGATGAGTCTACAAAACACCGCCGGGAATGGCTGTGCAGTCCGACTTGGGAGTGGCAATCCCTGCCGCACTTGTCACACTTGAAGATAGTTGGTTGTTGTTGTAGTTGTTGTAGCTGTTCTTTTTTCCGCTTCCGTCTTGTTCTTTTCAGGGCAGCATTATCCTGTCGCTCAGCCTCTGCGCGCAATGAACCCTGCCGGACAGCGAGCCTCCATGAGTGGCGGTCGGCTGCTTGGCTCTCCCAGGAGTTGGGGTTAATGGAGCACTCTTTCATATCCTTTTTGCAGGTGTCTTTGTAGCGCATTTTAGGTCGCCCTGTTTTCCTCTGGCCGGTAACTAACTCGCCATAGAGTAGGTCTTTCGGGATGCGGCCTGCGTCCATTCTTTTGACATGACCGAGCCATCTGAGGCGTCTCCCGCTGAGAACTGCAAACAAGCTGCTCATGTTGGCCCTCTCTAGCACCCCAGTGTTGGGGATCTTGTCTTGCCACTTTATCTGCAGTATACGTCGCAGGCACCTCATGTGGAAATTGTTTAGCTTTCTTTCGTGCCTCGCGTAAGTGGTCCACGTCTCGCATCCATAGAGGAGGGTACTAAGTATGCAGGCCTGGTAGACGCGCAATCTGGTATTTTCGGTGAGGCTGGGGTTTCCCCACACACGTTGCTTTAGTCTCGCCATGACTGTGGCTGCCCTAGCGATTCTGCAATCGATCTCCGGGTCTATGGATAGCGAGCTGGAGATGGTGGACCCGAGGTAAGTGAAGTTCTCGACGACCTCTAGGGTGTGCCCATCGATGTCAATGCTTGGGGGTGTATCTGTACCCTGTGCCATGACATTCGTCTTTTTCAGGCTGATAGTCAGTCCAAACTCCTTGCATGCATGGGAGAGGCGGGTGACAAGCTGCTGCAGTCCGTCTTCAGTGTGTGATGTCAAGGCTGCGTCATCAGCAAAGAGCAGCTCGCGAATAAGGACCTTTGTGACTTTGGTCTTTGCACGGAGGCGGGCTATGTTATAGAGCTTGCCATCGGACCTTGTATGGATGTAAACACCCTCACTGCAATCCTTGAAGGCGTATTGGAGAAGCATGGAAAAGAAAATGCCGAAGAGTGTAGGTGCAAGGACGCAGCCCTGTTTTACTCCGCTGCTGACTGGGAAGGCCTCGGAGATTGCGCCGTTGTAGCAAACCGTGCTATGCATGTTGTCGTGGAAGGACATGACCACTGCAAGCAGGTGTGGGGGGCAGCCAATCTTTTGCAGCAAGCTGAAGAGTCCACTTCGACTTACTAGATCAAACGCCTTTGTGAGGTCGACGAAAGCGATGTAGAGTGGCACCTGCTGTTCCTGACACTTCTCTTTAAGTTGACGTAGTGAGAAGATCATGTCCACTGTTGATCGGCCAGCCCTGAAGCCACACTGTGACTCTGGGTAGACTCGGGAGGCGAGGGCCTGCAGGCGGTTTAGAGCGACGCGGGCGAAAGCTTTGCCGACGATGCTGAGGAGGGAGATGCCCCGGTAGTTATTACAGTCGCTCCGGTCCCCTTTGTTCTTGTATAATTTTGGCATCCCTCATGTCTTGGGGGATATAGCCCTGTTCCCAGCATCGACTTAGGAGGTCGTGCAATGGCTTTAGCAGTGTTGGTTTTCCGCTCTTCAGAACTTCTGGTGGGATTCCATCGCTACCGGGTGCCTTTCCGTTTGCAAGGCAGTCGATGGCTTTGCTTAGTTCATCCACGATGGGTGTGGTGTCTAGCTCCTCCATGACAGGCAGATCTGGGATAGCGCCAAGAGCGGCATCAGTCACAGTGTTCTGGGTTGCGTATAGCTCCAGGTAGTGTTCGGTCCACCTCTGCATCTGTTTTTCCTGGTCCTTGATGACCTCTCCTGTTTTGGATATAAGGGGGGCGGTTTTGGAGGGAGTTGGGCCTATTGCCTTTTTGATGCCCTCGTACATCCCTCTTGCGTTTCCTGTATCGGCAGCTGCCTGGATGCTGCTACAGAGGTTCAACCAGTAGGAGTTGGCGCATCTGCGGGCGGTCTGCTGGGCTTTGCTCCTGGCTGTCCGTAGGGCTTTTAGTGTGTTGGGACTGGGCCTGGCCTTGTAGGCCAGTAGGGCTTTCCTTTTTACCTCGGTAACGGGTTCCATTTCCTCCCAGTGGGCCTCGTACCAATCGGCGTTTTTCCGCTCTATCTTTCCATAGGTGGTGATGGCGGAGTTATATACGACATCACGCAGACGCGACCACCTAGAGTCGATGGTGTCAACTGCTAACTTTCTTTCACTGAGTGTAACCTCCAGACTGCTGATAAACTGTTGGTTTTTTTCGGGATTTCTGGCACAGTTGATATTGATACGTGGGCGACCTTTTTTCTTGGAGTGATGCAGTTTCTTCGGCGTTATGCGCACCTTGCTTGCCACGAGGGCGTGGTCCGAGTCGCAGTCTGCACTGTGGTAGCTGCGGGTGAGGAGGATACTGTCGATATTCCCTCTTCTGGTGAGGACGAGGTCGAGTTGGTGCCAGTGGCGGGAGCGTGGGTGCCTCCATGACACCTGATGTATCTCTTTGCACCTGAAGAAGGTGTTGGTCACGCACAGGCCATGGTGGCACGAGAGCTCAAGCAGTCTCTGGCCATTTTCATTTATCTTTCCCCTCCCAAAGCTTCCGAGACAGGTGGGCCAAGCCACATGGTCAGCTCCTACCCTTGCGTTGAAATCACCAAGGAGATAAAGGCTAATGGTGCTAGGAATCTTCAATAGCGCTTCATCTAGGGACTGGTAAAATTGATCTTTCTCCTCGGCAGTGGAGCAGAGGGTTGGAGCATACACGCTGAATATGTGAGCTGGGCCAGAGGACGTTGACAGTCGGAGGATTAGTAATCTCTCAGAGCCGTCTGTTGGGGGCTCTATGAATCTGACAAGCGTGTTTTTCACCGCGAAGCCAACACCGTGTTGCCTCGGTTGGCCTGAGGACTTCCCTTGCCAATAGAATGTGTAGTTAGCTTCTCTGATGGTGCCGGTTTCAGCCAGCCGGGTCTCCTGTAGAGCGGCGATGTCGATGTTTAGTCGTGAGAGTTCCCTGTCAATGACAGCGGTCTTCCTTGCGTCATTAATCTGCTGAAGGTCAGATGTGAGTCCGGTACACATGGTCCTGATGTTCCAGCTTGCGAATCGAAGAGCTGGAGGCTTCTTGCTAGTTCTTATCTTGAATTTGCCTGGTGCGTGTGTTTTTTGGCCCACTTTTTGAGTAGTGCATCTCTAATCCCCACGCACCCAGTAGGGCAGGTGAGCCATGGCGAGACAGCACCCAACTAGCTGGGGGCTGCCCAGCTTGAGGCGGGCGGTAGCTGTCCAATGAGGCGCGATGACCTCTCCCACCGTCGAAAGAGACCCCTGGCGCTCGTTTCCTTCGCCAATCGGATGAGCTTAGAACCGGTAACTGTCCCCTTCCGTGTTGTATCGACATCGTGCGACGACGCTGGAGTATCCTCTCCAGTTTAGCTACAGAGCCTGGGCAGGGTAATATGGAGGGATAGCTGTTGCCCGTGCAGCAGTCCCCCCCTCTCCGCGCAACTGAGGGATCCAAGGGAAAGACAGAGTCGATACGGCTTGGCTTCAGCTGCGCCGCAGGAGTTGCCGGCGTTGACAATATAGGGTCTGGCCGCCTTGGGGACTCCAGCTCCGGATTTCTTTTCAGGGTTTACTCCCTTAGCCTATCCTCGTAGGAGGTATGCCGCTAGGCAGCGGAGGTTTGAAAACAGAGTTTTCCTTCTCCTAGATGAGCTACCAACCGAGGTTGACGAGCCCCATCTGCCCGAAGCGGCTGGTTTTGAGGCGCCAGTGAACCGCCTTCGCCCCTCTCCTGTCAGTGGAAACAGTTTCGCCGGGCTTAGTAGCTAAGCCGCACGAGAAGGCCAGGAGTTGGACTTGGTTGTCAGAGGCTATTTGAGACGCACGCCATTGGGAGCATTTTATTTGTTAGTGGGAGCTTATCCCCGCTACCAACCCCCGGCAGTAACAACCTTGAAACCAGAATACACATAATGATACACATATTATGCAATTTCAAAAATTTATTTCTTCTTATTTCAAAATTATAATGGCCACAAATAGTTCAAAGGGAGTTAATTTTTATATACTAGTAAACTGTATACTTAAATGAATATAAAATACGCCACATTATTGTTTTAGACATCATTAAATTATTTTACTGATCGGAGAATAAGATTTGCATCAAGCTAATATTAAACTTAGATAAAACGTTCATTGTGTGTTTGTAAAAGAAACAATGTAGTTAATTCTGTAAAAAAAAAAAAAGTGGTGACATTGTTGACGTCAAAAAAAATCTTCATACCCCCTCCCCCCCTTCCCATGTCAACATCAAAGTTTTTCAGACCCACCATAGCCTCTTACATAACATGTTGTTGTCTAAACTTGGCTTTTTTTTCGATTGGAAATAATATAGGCTACTCTGGATATTTCAGAGACTTTATTTATGTAGGCCTAAATAAAATACTAAGAGCTGCTTACACGCTGGAATTTAATTTTGTTTACAG
Source organism: Bulinus truncatus (assembly GCA_021962125.1). Lineage (NCBI taxonomy): Eukaryota > Metazoa > Mollusca > Gastropoda > Planorbidae > Bulinus > Bulinus truncatus. Next base: position 2,489,780 of record JAGDYQ010000023.1, on the reverse strand, counting down.
TACTTATATAAAATGGAAGAAAATTTGAAGCATGTCCATTACGATGATAAAAAAAGTATTATCAGTTGTACATGTAAGTGACATTTAAATGTCACACATACACTGGGGATGGACATCATGAGTAAATGTAGTGTGCATTGAAATAAATGCAGTGTATGGTCTACTTCAAGATATGCCAGAGTACACGGGCACTTTATAGTTAATCTGGAGCAGCCATTTTAATACCTTTGATTAATTTCTCTTTTATGTGGTCAAGATTGTCAAGGATGTTGGTCAAGATTGTCGTCAATGATTGACTAAGTCAGAAAGTCACTGCAAGTAAAGAAATATCTAAAAGCACTACAGATATGATTCTTAGAAGTTAATATGCGGCCATGTGGGGTCTGCAAAATACTTGAGTAAAATCATTGCAAGGGGTACAGAAAGGGATAAAAGATTTTTGTTCCGCACCTATTCTTAGACAAGAGAGAAAAGACGTATGAGAACACAGCATACAGAGCATGCTATATATGAAGGAAGTGATCTTACACACTTATTAAACAAGAAATGTGTAGTTACAAAAAAAATATGTTTTGTTGAGGTTTTCACTATTCTGAACGGTTGGTTAGAGAAAGGGCGCAAAAATATTACACAGGGTGCAACAATAGCTAGCTACTGCTCTGTGGATTGTGCAGTGGGCGTATAATTGTGAACTGGATAGTCAAAAAAAAATAATTGAAGAGCCACTTACTGTTATATAATATTTCAGGGCTGGAGAGAGAGAGAGAGAGAGAGAGAGAGAGAGAGAGAGAGAGAGAGAGAGAGAGAGAGAGAGAGAGAGAGAGAGAGAGAGAGAGAGAGATTGGGTTTAAAAGTGCTGAAATGGTTTATTGACGTACTTAATGGACGATCCCTAAGTGGTTATTGTCTCTGAAATATCCAAAGTAGCCTATATTATTTCCAATCGAAAAAAAAGCCAAGTTTAGACAACAACATGTTATTTAAGAGGCTATTACGTCATAGGGACTAATGGGGAGGTCTTGGACTTAATATATGACCCCCCCCCGCAAAAAAAAACATTCTGCGAGACAGCCCCAAAGATGTTTTCTTCTTATATATAAATATATTGTATAACTCTGTATTGTGAAATACACTGAGTTATTTAAGCATTTAAGAAAGAAAAATTTTGCCCTCTACATGATTATCATCTTTCTTCACAAACTTTCTTCTGAAAATTGCTTGAGAAAGCCCCGGCCCGTTCATGGACATAGATGACAGGGCCCAGACAAAAAGAGCCCCCACCCCCCTCCACTCCGCTTTTATGTTTATAAAATGCTTTATATTTACTTCTTATATTTAAAAAAAATATGCATTTATTGTAGGGTTCATAGGGCTGCGTGCGTTCATTTCAAAAAAAAAATTAATCTCTTGTATTTTGTATCTAACTCATGCATCACTTGTATTCTGTATCTAGCTCATGCATCACTTGTATTCTGTATCTAACTCATGCATCACTTGTATTCTGTATCTAACTCATGCATCACTTGTATTCTGTATCTAGCTCATGCATCACTTGTATTCTGTATCTAGCTCATGCATCACTTGTATTCTGTATCTAACTCATGCATCACTTGTATTCTGTATCTAGCTCATGCATCACTTGTATTCTGTATCTAACTCATGCATCACTTGTATTCTGTATCTAACTCATGCATCACTTGTATTCTTATCTAACTCATGCATCACTTGTATTCTGTATCTAACTCATGCATCACTTGTATTCTGTATCTAGCTCATGCATCATTTGTATTCTGTATCTAACTCATGCATCACTTGTATTCTGTATTTAACTCATGCATCACTTGTATTCTGTATCTAACTCATGCATCACTTGTATTCTGTATTTAACTCATGCATCACTTGTATTCTGTATTTAACTCATGCATCACTTGTATTCTGTATCTAGCTCATGCATCACTTGTATTCTGTATCTAACTCATGCATCACTTGTATTCTGTATCTAGCTCATGCATCACTTGTATTCTGTATCTAACTCATGCATCACTTGTATTCTGTATCTAGCTCATGCATCACTTGTATTCTGTATCTAACTCATGCATCACTTGTATTCTGTATCTAACTCATGCATCACTTGTATTCTGTATCTAACTCATGCATCACTTGTATTCTGTATCTAGCTCATGCATCACTTGTATTCTGTATCTAACTCATGCATCACTTGTATTCTGTATCTAGCTCATGCATCACTTGTATTCTGTATCTAACTCATGCATCACTTGTATTCTGTATCTAACTCATGCATCACTTGTATTCTGTAACTAGCTCATGCATCACTTGTATTCTGTATCTAACTCATGCATCACTTGTATTCTGTATCTAACTCATGCATCACTTGTATTCTGTATCTAACTCATGCATCACTTGTATTCTGTATCTAGCTCATGCATCACTTGTATTCTGTATCTAACTCATGCATCACTTGTATTCTGTATCTAACTCATGCATCACTTGTATTCTGTATCTAACATATATCTAACTCGCGGGCCGCATTATCCTTTTACCACTTGCAAGCCAAAACAAAATCTCTTTGGGGTGGGATTTTTAAAAAGGCGTTTTTTTTTCTCAAAATCGTTTGAAGTGTTGATTTGACATACTTCATTTTTTTAAAAAGTTCGCAGACATACACGTAGACATAATTTTTTTCAGAAACACCGAATGAAGGTAATACTTGCGACGAATTTATTCCATTTCGGAAACTCAGAATGAGATAAAATTCTACGTTTTTTTTTTCATTTTCCTTCCATCTATTTCAAGACATTTACTTGAGAATCAACGAGCGGCAACTGTAGTTCATGCGACACAACAAAAAGGTTACTATCAAACGACTTCTGAAACAAAAGAATGTCGCTCAAAACTCTGTCAAGATTAGAGAATCAAGCCACATGTTATTTATTTATTTTTTGAAAAGCGATTATAGTGCAAAACTATTTGAAACAGTCAAAATTTGTTACAGATCTTACACAGCTTTCTCCGAAATTATGTCTTAATTATGTAGAGACCACAGACGAGTATTTTTCAATAGGATTATGTTATTGACAAAATTTTTTGTCATTTCACCTCCTGATTAGTGGTGGTACGGTCAAATACTTTTGGATCAGATCCAGTGACGTCACTATGGTTGTTGTCACCCGGTGCGAGAAATTCATGGTGTCACCCCCATCCCCAGTCTCCCCTCAAGACTTCCACAATGAACAATGGAACATGTTTCGAATTTTCCTGCACTAGACCACAGAAAACCACCTATAATTGTAATGTTTTTGAACTACGTGGTCTAATTGGTCCAAGAGTTGACATAAGATAAAAAAAAAAACAAATGACACTATATAATTTAACGAAAAAGCATTTAAGAACTTCAACAACTATCCAAACAAAGTCAAAAAAATTGTTATTTTTACAATACACTTAATTTAAAATTTTCTATCTTGGTCTTCATTCTCTGAATATAGCTGGCGCACATCTCCTGTATGGTGGAGCATGAAACGTCTCGCCAATTTACAGCACTAGAAGGTCCATCCATGTTCTAAAAAGGACGTGGAACTGGAACATCCCATCTGATGAAATACTCTAATGTTTTCTCATTAAATTTACTCATCATCACATTGGTTACAATTATTTTCAGTTCCCGCATCAGTTTCAAATTTGTTTACGTCCATTCCATGTATTTATACGTCAATTTCTACCTTTTCAGTAGAAATTATGCCGCTCAGACACTATATCAAGTGTGGGCTGATAAACAACGCCTTTTGATGAGCCACAATCATAATAAGATTATTGACTTATCGAACTATGGATCCATTGAGCAATTTTTCGCCCTGTCGTTGCTTAAATACAATAGTTCTTTTTTATTTGTGCACTCCTTGTGGCATGATGGAATATTCTCGAGCATGAAAGTTAACAAAATATAAACAATATTTTTTTTTATAATTCTTGAAGTATATAATACGATATTATTTAAATGCTAATAACACAATACAACTGAAAATCTAGTAACAGCACTGGTTGGATTTTATGCTAGGATAGAAGCTTAATTTAGTACTTAATGCTGGATTTATCATGAAACTTAAAGCGATAAAAACGATAGTATTACTTATTGTATTTCAGAAAACAATATATATTTTTTTCATTAAACTGCGTTGTAAACATTTCCAATTTCTTGAAACCACGTGACTACACGCGTCATTTATTTAGCTCGACAACAAATAACTCCAGACTGACCCGGGCAGCTTTAAATTGTATACATTTACCTAAGCTCTAGACGCTCTGTATGGTGGCACCATAGGCTACTGCTCTGTATGGTGGCACCCTAGGCTACTGCTCTGTATGGTGGCACCCTAGGCTACTGCTCTGTATGGTGGAACCCTAGGCTACTGCTCTGTATGGTGGAACCTAAGCTACTGCTCTGTATGGTGGCACCCTAGGCTACTGCTCTGTATGGTGGCACCCTAGGCTACTGCTCTGTATGGTGGCACCCTAGGCTACTGCTCTGTATGGTGGAACCCTAGGCTACTGCTCTGTATGGTGGCACCCTAGGCTACTGCTCTGTATTGTGACACCCTAGGCTACTGCTCTGTATGGTGGCAGCTAGGCTACTGCTCTGTATGGTGGCAGCTAGGCTACTGCTCTGTATGGTGACAGCTAGGCTACTGCTCTGTGTGGTGGCACCCTAGGCTACTGCTCTGTATGGTGGCAGCTAGGCTATTGCTCTGCATGGTTGCACCCTGTGCTTCTGCTCTGCATGGTGGCATCCTGTGCTACTGCTCATGTTTTTAACTATGATCGGTCTTAAAACCCGACTAGACCGAGTCCTTTCTACTTTGAAATTTAGAATTCCATTATGGTGTCACCCGGTGCGCCCCCTCCCCGCAGTAAAGCCACTGATGAGATCTTTTTTGTTCAGTTAAACGAAGTCGCTTAGCCACCACATTGATATCAGAATTCGATCTATTGAAATGATTGTAAGTATGCACCTGTCCACGAATGTCATTCACAGCTGAAACTATTAATTTTGAAGGATACGATGAAATGTACTAAAACAAAAGCGAACGGAATAACAAGTATTTCAACTAACTACCCTTTTCCCCATCCCCACGCCTTGTACGGTGGGGGTGGGGGTGGGGGGTCTGTTTCAATGGAAGACTCAGGGCCGGCTTTAGCACTACTGGGCATTTGCCCAGGGCCGTCAAATTCAAAGGGGCCGCCAATTTTGTAAAAATTATTGAAAAAATTAAAATATCACAAATTATTTACAATGTTTTAAAAATTTAAAAACACGATTTTCATTTTATTTTCGTTCAATAGCTGGCGCAAACTAACGATCACAATAATATTGTTATTAACCCTTTACCCCTCATAGCCGCTGATTGCCGCCTCTACCGGTTAACCTCGTAGCCGCCGATTGCCGCTTTTTGGATTGTTCCGCTGCTCAGGCCATTCTTGTTATAATTAACTAATTTAAGCAATAACGATTGTGGATTCGTGTAAAGCGGAAAACAAACTTTTTGATCGTGTTTACATTATTGAAATCCAACGTGTGGTTATTTTTTGGTCTGTTTTTGAAATTGTGTAATTTTTTCAAGATTTTACGAATATTTAGGGATGTTTGGGGAATTATAATCAATTGGATGATAATAATGTGGAAAGTGATTTAGATGTTTTTATAGTGGAAATCCACTTTTCACAAGCTAATGTTTTTAATAAGCACAACACTGATAATTTGCTTTTAATCTTTTTAAAATTAAAATTTTCAGCCATGAAGGGTACTAAATCGGATTCCGGAGCACGAAAACGAAAACGAAAAAAAAGTCGAAATGGAACTATTGAAATCACAAGAGGGTGCTATTTATAAACACTTGAAGATGAAGGATAAAAATACAGACGTTGTTTTAGAGTCCTCCTCCGAGTTACTTTGTGAAGCGTCCGAAGTCGAAGACAATGAGCAAGAACATATAGCTATAACCTATCATGACGTATTGAAAAAAGATAGCATTGCCGACAAAACAGAAGAAACAACATCGGAAAAACGAAAAGATCAAAATCAAACAGAAATAGACGTAAAAGATGTATCCAAAAAAATAATGGTCTCAGAGCTTGAGATAACGAATCCAGACAACGCAGTCGACTGGACTGACATTAGTTGTTGGCCATCATCTCTCAACAATCAGCATCGTGTTTTTGTTGTTAAGCGGGGTCCAATACGTATTGAAAATTTTAATTTTCCAAAAACAGATGGGAGACGATTTTTAACAGCATACAAAAGGAAACTCTGCAATCAGGAACCACTTGACAGACGTTGGCTAGTTTACTCTGTCAAGCAGGACCGGGTGTACTGTTTCTGTTGTAAACTTTTTCTAACGCTTCTAACTCATTTTCCTCTGACGGTTATAATAACTGGAAACATTTTCTTGCAGTTGTCAGCATTCATGAAACATCATGTAACCACTTCACTGCGCAGATAAACTGGATCGAAATGGAGAATAGATTGAATTTAAATATAACGATTGATAAAGGAACTATTAGATTAATGAATGCAGAAAAAAATGCATTGGCCTGGTGTACTTGAAAGGCTGTTAGCTATTATCCAATATTTGGCTAAAAATAATCTTGCATTTCGAGGAACAAATGAAAATTTGAATTGTGCTAACAATGGAAATTTTTTGGGATTGGTAGAGCTGTTAGCTAAATTTGATCCCGTTTTACAAGAACATCTTCGCCAGAATAAACAATAATGATGATCACTATTTAGGTAAAACCATGCAAAATGAATTTCTGCATTTGATCAGCCAGAGAATTTTAAAGAAAATTGTAGCCAGCATTATTGAATCAAAGTATTATTCTGTCATGTTAGATTGTACTCCGAATATTAGCCACCAAGAGCAAATTACATTAATCATTCGGTATGTTGAAATAAACGAACAAACTATGAATATTGTGGAGCGATTTGTAGGTTTTATACCAACCGAAAATAGCACTGGAATCGGACTTGTTAATGCATTTTTACAAAAACTTGATGAACTGAGTTGTCAATCGCAAACTGTCGTGGCCAAGGATACGATATTGGCGCAAACATGCGGGGTTGTAATAAAGGAGTTCAATCCAGAATTTTGCAAATAAACAAACGAGCATTGTTTGTGTCATGCGGTTGTCACAGTTTGAACTTGCTTCTTGGAGATATGGCTCAATCCTCTGTGGTTGCTAAATCTTTTTTTGGTATTGTTCAGCAAATTTATGTTTTATTTTCTGCATCAGTTCAAAGATGGCAAATCCTAAAAAAACATGTGAAAAATCTTACAGTGAAACCATTGTCCAATGATTTGATGGGAGTACAAGTGGAGAAAAGTGTAAAAGCCATTCGCATTGGTTGATGTCCAGAAACAGCTAATGATCCAAAATGCAGAACAGAAGCTAATTCTCCTAGCAAAAGAATTTAAAAAACTCTTCACGTTCCTTGTAACATTATCAGTTTGATATGAATTGCTAAATAAAATAAATTTTCTAAGTAAGACGATGCAGCGTGATAACATAGAATTGGATCTAAATTTGGAGCTACTACAAAAGTTATGCGAGAGTTTCTTTATTTCGTTCAAAGAAAATGACTTGCAGGCATCAGAAATTGCAGCAAAGTCAATAGCAAAGAGCTGGAAATGGTGGTGACGAAATGGGTTTTCCAGCATTTGTTACTTCTTTGAGACAAAAGAGTTAAAAAACAGTTTTTATATGAATCTGCTGAAGATGAATCAGTGCAAGATCCCATAGAAAACTATCGGATAGATTTCTTTAACGTGTTGATGGATCAAGCTATAATGTCTTTTAATGAACGATTTGAACATTTAACCAAATTTAACAATAATTTTGGATTCCTCTTTAAAATTTCAGACTTGAAAAATCGTGACGACGCAATGCTAAAAAAACAATGCAAAAACTTATATGAAGTATTCTCTAATGTTAGCAATTCTGCCTCTGCGCATTTACCAATCACGGAAATCGATAGTGACATCGAGGAACTCAATTTATTTACTGAACTAAAAACTTTAACTTTTGCCATACCTGAAGGTACATCTCCACTTGACGTGTTAAAGTATATTAATGCACACCGATTAAATGAGGTCTTTCCAAATGTTACAAATGCTTTACGCATTTTGTTAACAATACCTGTTACTGTTGCATCAGCAGAACGCAGTTTTTCAAAATTAAAGTTAATTAAAACTTATTTGCGCTCCACAATGACGCAAGATAGGCTGGTAGACCTTGCCCTGATTTCCATTGAGAATGATTTAGCATCATCGTTGGATTATGCAAGTTTAATTGACGAATTTGTAAGCATAAAGTGTAGAAAAATTGTCCTGTAAATAAACATAACTATTAAATTTCATAATTCTGAACACAATATTCTTTCGTCTATTAATTAATTATTATTAATAAAAAATCGTTTACTAGTGTCACTAACTAGTCCAACTTTGCTGTTCATGATTACTATATAAAATTAATATGTAGAGGGGCCGCCATTTTTACTTTTGCCTAGGGCCGCCAAATATCTAAGGCCGGCTCTGGGAAGACTTGCAGCAGTTATATCATTTCCATGGCGACATTCTCTTGATTTATCTCGTCGATCTATTTTCTTTTTAATTTATCGACAGCACACAAATCATAGAACTGAAAAAAGAGAGACAACTGCTTAAATAAGAGTATGCTGGTATTTTTTATTTTATTTTATCAATTTTTTTTTTAAAATACTGAAATATAAGTAAATTAAGTAAACATATTAGCTGTGTTGATGTTAAAATATATCTTAAATTGTGCTGATTCGATAATAAACAAATGAATTTTTTTCAAATACAAACTTAATATCTAAGAAATTATTTAACATCAATATGTTGAATAAAACACATCACAACAAGCAGCAATTACAAAAGTTACATTTGTATAATTTGTAGTTAATCAACGTTATCTTGACTAGGCTATTAGTGTTAGATTGGTGAGTAGAGATTTGTTTATCTCCAGTGATCGATTTAAGAAAAAACCAGTGCCGGGGATGAACAAAAAAATTTTCTGCAGAGCCGGGGATAAATGTCTATGATTTCATCCCCGGCTGGAATATATTAGCTAAACCAGAGCCGGGGATGGCAGTTCTCAGTGCCGGGGATATCCCCGGCGGTAAATCGAGCCATGTTTATCTCTTATATTTATATGCTATAAACCACTAAATGGACGGTTTAGTAATGCCCGTGAGAAGGCCCTCCATATATGACGAAGTTCTATATGTGACTTTTATCTTTTATTTTCTATAGTTCTTGGCTTGCATGCACTCATAATATTTCGAAACATACAAACATAAAACTTGTAATTTTTATATAGGCATACAACTAGCTTTGTCTAATCTGTTATGTTTATTAGAAATAAACAACACACACACACACACATATTGATTTAAAAAAAAGTATCAATCATTTAAAGCTAGTAACAAAGGAAAATAAAAAAAAAATTATTTAAAAGAAATGCTAACGAAATAAATATTACTTTCTGTCGAAAGCACTCTTAATAGTTAATACGAATACAAAATAATAATCACTTAAGTAAACAGTGTAACCACTCTGGCCCTTCAGTATTGTTCTCTTTCCATTTTAAATGGTCCAGTCGAGGGGGGGGGCACTATTACAATAGAGAACAACAAAAAGAAACAAAAAAAAACAAGATTTTCAGCTGAAATCCTAATTTCCCAAGCTAGTGTCCGATAACTCAAGAACTAGGGGATAAAACCCAAGGGGTGGCTACACTTAAAGTAAAGAGAACAATTTTACGACACCGTTAGATTAATTAAAAAAAAATAATCAGGAAATATTAGCTAGCACACGGAGATTTACCTCCCTTGGTTTTTTTTTTTTTGTTTTTTAAAGTCAAGAGATAATTATATACCAAACCCATTGATTAAATATTATTTTTGAATACAACATGTGTAAAATCTATAAATATAAGTAGGCCTATATAAAAACACGCCGAGAGATTTACTTCGATTTTGTGTCACAATGTCTAGGTGATCGGTGAAAATCTTTTGGAGAGATAATGTCACGACTAACGTTCTATTAACATTTCTATTTGTAGAGATTACTGGGATACTGTGTCTAGGATCGCGGGTTAAGTCACAGGGACTCGATTTCTTTAAAATAAAATTGACTTCATATTATATTAAAACACGGTAGAGAAATTAAAAATAAAATCAGCTTAGTATGTTTATCCATATCTGAATGATGTACATGTCTGCACATTCGAAACCATTTCTGCATTCTTACCACTTGAGTTTTACTGTGCCGTCATTATCTACCTAGCATTTAAAATGAGTTAAATCATCGAAATCCTTAAAGCTAGGCATCAGGACAAAGGCTCCCCGGCTACCGGGATAAGTTGGAGCATCATAACGAAATCTTTTCACTTTCTGGGCTTCTATCATTTTTTCAGTCCATTTGCCTATGGAAACATGTTTTCGGAGTCCGAATGGATGAGATACGATTACTGCCAACTTTTCATTTTCACAATCTTCCAATTCCACATATTTATCAAATGCTTTTTCCCAGCTGTCGACAAATGTGTCTACCATTTTATCTAATTCATTCAGTAACTCCAGGTCACAGGTTATGCACATAAACTTACACAGGTCGGTATCAATATTCAAAACTACAATTCTGTCCCAATGAATGAATCGCCGACTTTGCAAGGATGTTTCACTATCATAAAATAATGTGCAGGTCGTACGTTGGGTCTCACTATCACCTTTCACCAACTGCGCGGAAGTGACTATTCTGACCTCACCCCAGTCCTTGCTCGGGTGTTCAGAATCTTTACACTTATTACATCTGCATGTAGCTTCTTGGTTGTTGCTGTAGATAAATACGTCATCAACTTTGCCAGTTCCCAGCAGTGCGTCAGTTTGTTTCTTTTCACTGATTTCTATACGAACTGTTAGATTGGCTAAAGATAGGATTAAATCCTCCATTGCCTTGTGCTGATAACATTCAGGCAAATCTTTGAATGTAAAAGATAATATGTCAATACATTTTTGGTGAATTTGAAAAGTGTGTTCTTCCTTCGCATTTTTAAACTCCTTTTCTGGGTCATCATCTAAGCGTTTAAAATAAATGTTATGTTTACCTGAAAAAATATAAAGACCATGATATGTAAATATATAACATATAATACATATAATCCATGTTGAAAGAAAGAAAAAAAGTGTAACGTAAGAATAATTTTCAATAATATTCAGCCAAATAAAAAATTAAAAAATGTACATTAATTACGTCAAAAAAATAGGGGGGGGGGGGGTCAGAAAATTATTGACGATTGTTAACAAGGGGGAGCGGGGGGGGGGTCAAGAATAGTTGACGTAAACAAAGTTACTTTTTTTAATGTAATATAATTACTTAATAAAGGAAAATTAAGCAGCGTTTGTCGTCCTATGTTACACACATTCAGTATTTTAATTAAACTAAATATAATTCTACTAATTTTGCCACATAAACATTTTGGAAGCCACCTTTTTTAGGGGGGGGGGTAATCAAATGTTGACGTAATTTTATAGGGGGGGGGGGTCTCTGGAAGTTTGACAAGTTGTTGACAAGGGGGAGGGGGGAAGGTAAAAATCGCCAAAAATTTGTTGACATAAATAATGGACAGCCCCATATGCAATTTAAAGTAATTATTCCATACTCATGAATCACATCACCCTGTGGTATCACGGATATTGTTCTATATAATGTGGCAAGTGGAATTCGAATATTATTTTTAAGTTGGCATCTAATACTATTCTTTCCATAATTAGGATTAGGGCCTACGGCTAAACGAGTGATATGATTTTTTTAAAGTAAAAAAAAAATATCGCTTAAATGTAATAAAGTGTAAAATAAAATGTATCAAAAGACTTAGCAAATATCTTTAATCTTCAAAGTTATTGACATCAGGTTGGTATAGTTTAAGGAATTTGAAACATTTGCATTTATTTGGATCTTTCACATACCGCATACAGACTTGTTTAAAATAATTGATAATTTTTGACATAATACCAGTCTTTACTTTATTATACTTTGTGAAGGTAGTAGAAGAAAAACTAAAAGACGATAAAAGACAAAACAATTTTTTTTTGTTTGATGGTTTGCAATTCGCATTCTTGGTTTAAAAAAAAAACGCACGAAGAATTCTGCATGTTTAAAAAAAACGCACGAAGAATTCTGCATGTTTAAAAAAACGCACGAAGAATTCTGCATGTTTAAAAAAAACGCACGAAGAATTCTGCATGTTTAAAAAAAACGCACGAAGAATTCTGCATGTTTAAAAAAAATGCACGAAGAATTCTGCATGTTTAAAAAAAACGCACGAAGAATTCTGCATGTTTAAAAAAAAATGCATTTTTACTGATCATTTATGTTGGCTTTTAAGAAGCTGACTTTATTGTAATTTATAATAATTATGTTTACCTTCGTCATGTTACACCATTCTGATTTTTTAAAATAAAATTGGTTACCATGTGTCTATATTTTAAACATTTAACTTGATATTACCTTGTGAAGACTTCATAGCTTTCACCTGTTCACGAGTTGTTAATTCCTTTTCTACAAGTTCAATGAAATTCTGTACACAGTTATTTAGCTCTTCTTTTAAAAGTTTATGTAGCTTATCTTGTTTCAATGTAGAACTTTGTTCCATTATATATTTATTGAGCTCTTCTAGAAGTGATCTGAGTTTTTGTAAAACTTGTATTAGTTCTCCTTGTTTAAATTGGGCGAGTTTTTCTACAATAAGTTTAGAGACTATCAGTACAAGTTTATTAAGTTCCTCTGGTTTAAGTTTGGTATGGTTCTCTTCTCTGAGTTCAAAAAGTTTTTTTATATGAATATCCTCCATGATACGTTTATTTATCTCATCTTGAATAGGTGCGATTTCTTTTTCTTGTGATGTATCGTAGTAACTAATTGATTTATCGATAATTTCAGTAAAAATCTTTAAGTTTGCAATATAGATCATTGATTTTTTTTCTTCTGTTTCTGAGCTAATTTCTGCTTCAGCATATGTAGTACTTGTATCAAGCTCACTAGCTGGTTCTATGAAAGGATATATAAAATCACAAGTATTTCATCACGTGTTTAAGAACATAAATTTAAAGATGATTGTAATATGATGAGCACGAGTCTATTCAAAACTTTAAAATTCAAAATCTAATATAATAATAGCGATATGGGTTCTGCGTTAAATCAAAAGTAAATAATTAATACAACAGTATTCCAGTTTTAAATACAAATATGAAAAAGTCTTGGAAGAGTTCCTGTAGATCAGAGAATTTTAAATAAACGTTAAAAGAGAGACGTTATCGTTATAACGATAGCTTTATGTATATCTCTACAACTTAACAGTGGTTCTAAAGTTGTAAAGATATACATAAAAAAAACATAACTTAACAATCACACTTCTTACTGGAGTCATAGAGTGCGCCGTAGCACCCGGATGGAGGAATTTTTTTTTAATTTTATAATATTTTTTTTACTTGAATTTTTTTTATTTTCGGGTTTTCCTTATGTGTTGATTTAAAAAAAAAAGACAACATAACCAAATATCAAGCTTAGGTCTTTTTATTCGAATTTATTCTTTCTGCCTGCGCTTAAAGCAACACAGGAACAAAAGCTTTTGACTGTTCTTTTTGGAAACAAAACAGTTGAACAAATATATTTCACTTTAGACTATTAACAAACAAACAAAAAAAAACAAAAAAAAAAAAAATAATAATAATAAAGAAGAGACACAGTTTATATATTTGTTCTGTGTCTTTTTCCGGTTGCATTTTATAATATAAATATAATTCTAAGCAAATTAAGTAATTAAAAACAAACCAAAAATGACTTTACCTTGTTGTCTTATGCAGGCAGCAACTTCTGAAAACCGCAAGATAAGAAACATTTCTTTGTAGTCTGTATACTCAGCACTTTCTTGTTCCACCAAGTTTTCTTTCACTAAATAGAGGTGTTTATCAATATAGTTTTCAATGTTCAATAAACTTTCTCTAGACACTCTGCAAATTTGTTTATCTACCTTCTGATTATCACTGCTTTTGTTAAAAGACACGTATTCATTCAGAATGACTTGCAGCTTGTGATATGGTTTCGTATCACGGGTTGATAAAGCCGATCCCCAAGAATCTTTAAATGACTCCGTGATATCATAAAAATCCATTTTCTCTGTGCTTCTGTGTGAGTTTTTATTGTAGCAGAATGCTTCACATGTTACTATCCAACCTTTATATTTATCAAATAATTTACTAACAGTTTTAATCCAGACTTCTGCGTATATCTTTTTTGGTGAAGCTGATTTTTTACATGTCCTACTGTTACAGGTAATACCTAAGTTTGTTACGTTCCGCAAGTTTGTAATCCTGCCACTTCCAAGAAATGACTTTTTTTTCCCTCTCTTTTCCTTTAAACCTTCTGGCGGAGTATCTGTTATATTACTACTAACATATTTAAACGCAATTTTAACAATCACATCAGGGCAAACTTGTATTTTTATTACATTTTCCAATGGTATTTTACTGCGTAGCCTGTCGTCCTTTGTTATTTCTTTCATATTAGAAACGTTTTCCTTAAAAAGTTTTGCTTTTCCTTCCATCTGTTGAAAACATAGATGGTGGTTCGACAGACCTACACACCGTGCGGTGTAAAGTATGCTCATGGCGATAAAAGCATCATGTCTGTACGTTAAAAGTACATGGCACCGTACGGGCTGAAAGCTTACATCACTAAAAAAAAAAAGTCTGAGTTCTACGTCACACCTTTGCGGAGTTAAAAAAAAAACAGTGCGTGTCATCGACCGTCTCTATAAAAAAATAGTCTGGGGAATTCCAAAATTATAGAAACTAAAAAGAGACAATGTATGTTAAATGAGAGTATGTTTGGTGCGCATTTTGTTCATCAAATGAATCTTTCTTGAATAAAAATGGGGAATTCTAAACACAACAAGGATTTCTTATTAATGAATTAAGATTTTTAAATGATAATGAGTAGTGTGCGCAAATTATGCTTAATAGTCGGGGTTGTTTTTGTTAAGCTTCTGTACCCATAATGAGGATTATTTTCTTTGGGATGAATTATATAAAAAGCTATTTTTTGTATATAGACTGATTATTAACTCGCTCAAATATATATTTTACCGAGTTGGTTGGGATAGGGGTGGGAATAAACCAAATGATTGCAGAAAGGGGGGGGGGGGTCAAGCGGACGATTCAAGTTGCAACACAGCTAATTTTTTAACCTCACGTCTCTTTTTTAAATACGTCATGTTAAACATGATAAATTATAAAATTATTAAAAAAAAAAGAACTGTTGGAATGGGGGTGTAGGGTTGGGAAAGGAGTGTTTAACGGGGGGGGGGGGAGAGAGAGAGAGAGAGGTAGGGAGAAGTGTCACGTGGTATTGTTAACAGGGTGAACATGCAGTTATACTAAATGCCCCTTTTTGTAATTTTGTACATTGAGACCCACTGCGATTCGGGCATGTCTTGAGTGGAAGGGGGGTGGCGGGCTTGGCTAAGTGAAAGAGAATTGATACATTATTAAAAAAATAACTATTGAGAAATAGTCCTTTAAAATATTATGAATGAATTAAGATTAGTCAATGATATGGTGTTGTGAGCGCATCACCATTTTCAACTCCAACTGCGTGCCAAATAACCGGTCCGGGTACCGGGCCTGTTCAGCTTGTTAATCAATAATTGCAAATGTAATGAGTCTGAAAGTGAACCATTCTTTGTAAATATATAGATGCCAATACATGAAAAAACATGACATATGGAGAAGGAAGTTTATTATGTTATTAACTTTGATCTATTATGTATTTTACGATGCTTATTAGTAACCTTTTTGTTTACGGCGGATGAAAACATTTATTCCATTTGTACTATGTCTCTTTTTCAATACGTTTGAGTTATTTCGCCATCATTTTCGCCTACGTTCATTTGCGATTGTAACTTGAAGAAATAAACACTCCTGCTTATTTCGCTCACTTTAGCCTGAATGTCTTTGGAAGACATACTAAGTCCAGATTTTTAAAAATACTTTATTAATTCATAAATTTAGTATTTTATTTATATTGCTTTTTGACCCAGAGTTCAAGATCAAGGCAGATTTAAGAAAGAATAATTAAAACCTAATTTCCTTAAATGCGTTTTAAAAACATGAACATTACCTTGTCTGAATTTCCATCCCAGTATATACAGACACTGACACGTCTGCTTCGTGGGCCATCAACTATAGTAAATATTTTAAGAAAGATTTTACATGTAAATAAAGAAACGTTAACTGATACGTATGTTTTGTTAATTTTAATGTCTACAAATTAGGTTTCTACCTTTTGATACTTTTGGTCCTGGAGCGATCTCATTAAGAGAACCGCCCATTTTTCTAGTCAGTACTTTTTGAAAAAAATTTTCCTTTTGCATTCATTCTTTTCGTCACCTTTTTATCAGAAGATCCTTAATAAAAATTAGGTCTATTTATAAAAGAAAAGAGCATCTAATTATCAGTTCATTTCATAAAATATTTACTTGTACATTTGAAAAAGGTAAAGAAATTATAAAACAAAATGTTCATAGGGCACAAAGCATAAGCTAGATCATAATGGAAATTCCCGAAATTAATTGTTTATGAACAAAAATATGACTGCTCTGACGCTGTAAGTCTATTATAATGTCAGAAATATATTTGTGCTTTAAACTTATTCCAAGCATCAATGATTATGTAGCATCTAAATATTGGTATTTACAGTGTAAAATGTATGAATATGTTATTACATTTTTTTGCGTCGTTCATAGGCCCAGTAATACTCGCCTGAAGCAAGAAACTTGTATTTAATATGGCAACTCAAAATATGGGAACCCAAGATATGGGAACTCAAAATATGGGCACCCAAGATATGGGAACCCAAGATATGACAACCCAAGATATGGGAACCCAAGATATGGCAACCCAAGATATGGGAACCCAAGATATGGCAACCCAAGATATGGGAACCCAAGATATGACAACTCAAGATATGGGAACCCAAGATATGGCAACCCAAGATATGGCAACTCAAGATATGGGAACCCAAGATATGGCAACCCAAGATATGGCAACCCAAGATATGGGAACCCAAGATATGACAACCCAAGATATGGGAACCCAAGATATGGCAACCCAAGATATGGGAACCCAAGATATGACAACTCAAGATATGGGAACCCAAGATATGGCAACCCAAGATATGGCAACTCAAGATATGGGAACCCAAGATATGGCAACCCAAGATATGGCAACCCAAGATATGGGAACCCAAGATATGGCAACCCAAGATATGGGAACCCAAGATATGGGAACCCAAGATATGGGAACCCAAGATATGGCAACCCAAGATATGGGAACCCAAGATATGACAACCCAAGATATGGGAACCCAAGATATGGCAACCCAAGATATGGGAACCCAAGATATGACAACTCAAGATATGGGAACCCAAGATATGGCAACCCAAGATATGGCAACTCAAGATATGGGAACCCAAGATATGGCAACCCAAGATATGGCAACCCAAGATATGGTAACCCAAGATATGGGAACCCAAGATATAGGAACCCAAGATATGGCAACCCAAGATATGGGAACCCAAGATATGGCAACCCAAGATATGGCAACTCAAGATATGGCAACTCAAGATATGGCAACCCAAGATATGGGAAACCAAGATATGGGAACTCAAGATATGGCAACCCAAGATATGGGAACCCAAGATATGGCAACCCAAGATATGGGAACCCAAGATATGGCAACCCAAGATATGGCAACTCAAGATATGGCAACTCAAGATATGGCAACCCAAGATATGGGAAACCAAGATATGGGAACCCAAGATATGGCAACCCAAGATATGGCAACTAAAGATATGGCAACCCAAGATATGGAAACTCAAGATATGGCAACTCAAGATATGGCAACCCAAGATATGGGAACCCAAGATATGGCAACTCAAGATATGGCAACTCAAGATATGGCAACCCAAGATATGGGAACCCAAGATATGGCAACTCAAGATATGGCAACTCAAGATATGGCAACCCAAGATATGGGAACCCAAGATATGGCAACCCAAGATATGGCAACCCAAGATATGGGAACCCAAGATATGGCAACCCAAGATATGGCAACCCAAGATATGGGAACCCAAGATATGGGAACTCAAGATATGGGAACCCAAGATATGGGAACCCAAGATATGGGAACCCAAGATATGGCAACCCAAGATATGGCAACCCAAGATATGGGAACCCAAGATATGGCAACCCAAGATATGGGAACCCAAGATATGGGAACCCAAGATATGGGAACCCAAGATATGGCAACCCAAGATATGGGAACCCAAGATATGACAACCCAAGATATGGGAACCCAAGATATGGCAACCCAAGATATGGGAACCCAAGATATGACAACTCAAGATATGGGAACCCAAGATATGGCAACCCAAGATATGGCAACTCAAGATATGGGAACCCAAGATATGGCAACCCAAGATATGGCAACCCAAGATATGGTAACCCAAGATATGGGAACCCAAGATATAGGAACCCAAGATATGGCAACCCAAGATATGGGAACCCAAGATATGGCAACCCAAGATATGGCAACTCAAGATATGGCAACTCAAGATATGGCAACCCAAGATATGGGAAACCAAGATATGGGAACTCAAGATATGGCAACCCAAGATATGGGAACCCAAGATATGGCAACCCAAGATATGGGAACCCAAGATATGGCAACCCAAGATATGGCAACTCAAGATATGGCAACTCAAGATATGGCAACCCAAGATATGGGAAACCAAGATATGGGAACCCAAGATATGGCAACCCAAGATATGGCAACTAAAGATATGGCAACCCAAGATATGGAAACTCAAGATATGGCAACTCAAGATATGGCAACCCAAGATATGGGAACCCAAGATATGGCAACTCAAGATATGGCAACTCAAGATATGGCAACCCAAGATATGGGAACCCAAGATATGGCAACTCAAGATATGGCAACTCAAGATATGGCAACCCAAGATATGGGAACCCAAGATATGGCAACCCAAGATATGGCAACCCAAGATATGGGAACCCAAGATATGGCAACCCAAGATATGGCAACCCAAGATATGGGAACCCAAGATATGGGAACTCAAGATATGGCAACCCAAGATATGGGAACCCAAGATATGGGAACCCAAGGTATGGCAACCCAAGATATGGGAACCCAAGATATGGCAACTCAAGATATGGGAACCCAAGATATGGGAACCCTTGGCAGTAAGTATTACATTTCATGTAGTGCAAACTTTATTTTAAGATCTAAATATAATACAAGTCATACGATTAAATTCCATCATTCATTTGTTTCTTAAGGAGTCATTCACTTGTTATGTACAGCTGAATTATTTCTTGATTAATTTTTTACCCAACCCTTCCTCCTCTTTTCCCCTGCATAACAATTCCCCCCCCCTTCTTTACCATTGCGTATCACACTTTATCCCGCACACAATGTTCTGGAAGATCTCCCCATTCCTCTCTTTGTCGCACGATTCCAAGCGAAGTCGCTATATTGCGGCCTGTCTTTTCCTTGATGATAGCAGTCCGGTTCTTTCTATGGCGGCCTCTCTTCCGTGCTTCACCTAAGGGGACCCTGTATTGAACTGTGTTTCTCGGGATATTGGAGCGTGAAACGTGTCCGAACCAAGTCAACATTCACCTTTTTAGTTTACTGTAACCGGGAAGGGGGGGGGGGTTAGTTCCTTAGGGCCCGCAAGGCTGCTAATCATTTCCTTGACTTAAGGTACTGGTTTTGTGCTCCTTGTGTGAGACTTAGGACAGTTTTCTTAAGGACCTGGTCTCAAATGCCGCTATCCTTCTTTCTGTCTCAAAATGCAGTGTCCAAGATTCGCACCCGTAGGGCAAGGAGGGGATTACCGGTGATTTGTACATCCTGTACTAGGTGACAAAGCTAATGGCCTTACTCTTCCAGATCCTTTAAAAATTATAGTCGTGGCAGCCATAACTGTTCTGATTCTAGTTCGAATCCTAGACTCTCAGGTGCCGTCCTTACAGAGCATTGAGCCCAAGTACAAAAGCATTCAAACACTTCAAGCCTTTCTTTTTTTTTTCATGTTTTTTTCTTCCTGGCTTCCGATAGTGGAGTTGATCATAACTTTACTTTTCTCACTGCTAACGTCCATGCCGTAGGCACTTGCAATATTTACAGGTTTGGTGGTATACTGCCTGTTTATATACATGCAGTTTATATATAAATATATATATTCATACTTTTAAAGTAGTAAAGAGAAAACTGTGACTTCCACTTTTTGTCATACATTTTATACAACTGTTAAATCGTGTTTCACTTTATAAAAGTCATAAAGTTGCTCCACACATCATTCTCACAAATACGTTTACCGAACGCCCTAATCCACCCGCGGCAGTGGGCACGTCTAAGTTTCCCCATGACCTATCTAGGCATCCCAGTAAAGGTCATGTAAAGAATTCTCTGCCTGTGTGCTCAATAACAATAAATTACTCACTAAAAAAACCCTTTTAAATAATAAAAAACAAACTTCTATGCATGAATAGCTTATTATTGCGGCACATCCATAACAAGCAGTAGGTCACTGCATGGCCGGCTTTACGAATGGCCGGGCCCGATTTAACGGATGCTTGCGAGGCCTCTCATCTATTTTTTTTTTACAATGATAACTATTACTATTATTTAGATAATATATGCTAAATGCAAATTACGGGACCCCTGCCATGTGCGGGGCCCAATTCGGAGCAATCGGTCTAATCGGCTTAAGGGTCTCTATATATTATACTGTAGGCCTATACCATTTTATTTGTTCTTTTGGTCTGTTTCCTTCAAATTTCAAACCGATTTTTAGCAAGTTGGGGAGCTCCCTGCTCCAGGTTGTCTTTACCACCCCCCCCCTTCCTTTTAAAAAATGGCTACCCACCAGAAAGATCATGTCAACTCTGTTCTCAAACAATTTTTACCCCAGCACAGACGATTTGACCCCCGACCGTTCGACCCAGTCAAGAGGACTACTTTTTGTCACATGGGAGATAACAATGTTTTTTTTTTAAAAAAATGATGTATAGATATGATGTATGTGCACATCTAAACGAGCAAACACTGCCTCCCCCCCTTTTTCCCATCCTTTTTTTTAATGGGGGGCTCATATACCTTGCATGGTCTGTTGGCCTACTTATGAACTGGCCCTGTGTCTTAGCAATAAGTAATTTTAAAACAATCTCACTGGGATACACTAATGTCTTTCATTGTTGGGCGAGAATTCATATGCATTATTGTCACTTGCCGCCAAGTTGTTGACAGTGTAAATAAATTCTATTATACTATTATAGTGTGCTATCAGATCAAATTGATATATTTACGTATCTTAATTAAACGTAAATCTTTAAGATAATAAATAAAACAAGTGATAATTTCCGTTTCCAACTTGCCACTTGTTCACATCTTTTCTGTCACACATTTGAACGTTGCCTTTGACACATGGCCGTTTTAATAGGTAAATATTTAAAAACACCCCGCCCCTTCAAAGAGGGCCGCCTGTCATCAATTTGATTTTTAGTAACACAATACAAATTTAAAGTCTAATGTGTTGCTAATTAGAAGGTCAAAGTTATCGTTTGCAAAACGTTTCTTAAATTACAAAGACCTTTAACCCCCGACCCCCCCCCACACCCACAATCCGGTCCCAACCCCCAATCTGTTTAGTGTCACACTAGAAATTTTAGGTAACGCAAAATAAATGCCCCTTTCATACTTCTAAGCAGACCCAAAATTCTGCAGTACTCTGTGGCCCTTTTTCCAGGGCATTTTGGGACCCTAGGCAAAGGTAATTTGTGCGCCATAAGTATAAAAGCATCGGCTTGCCCTAGGCGAATAATAACTGGGGGGGGGGGGGGGGGCAAGAACAAACGTACATTTGGGCCCGTAATCAAAATGATATGAAGGTCACCGCTTGCAAAACACATGAGCTGCTGATGATCTTTAACAGATGGCCGCCTGATCACCTCCCTATGACTGTTATGTCAAGCTAGACATTTTATACCCAACGGCAAAACAAGTCTCTACACGGGCACACCTCAGCAGTAAGCAGACGTCTCTAGTTTGTCAACGCCCCACAGTGGCGGACTTAAATCGGATGAGACACCAGGCACATACAAAAGTATCGCCCTTAAACCCTCACCACCCCCCCCCCCACCAAACAAAAAAAAAAACCCGAAAAGAAAGACATCATTAAAGGAATACATTTCATCTCTGAGGGCGGGGGGGGGGCTCTCTAAGAAGTGGGGGCACTGGGGGTCGCCCCCCTACCCCGCTGCGCCTGCCTCTGCCTATCCATAAGAATGACACAGTTGTAGAAACATCGATGTGGATTGAAAGTTCTCTTCTAATGTCGTTTCTTATATATATGGAGGGCAAAGACAACCAGCTGGAAGGTATGTTTTTTCCCCCCTTCGACACCAACACCGGGCAAGGCTAAAGTTTCAACACTGGGCTAAATTACCACTACTGACCGACACCCAATAACTACGGTTTTGTCTATACTAGTGTCGAAAAATTACAAAATACTTCCAGTAAAAAAAATACCATTTTGTCCCCCTTTCCCCCCCCCCCCCACTTTAGTATACAACCCAAAGAGAAGGCGGAGGTGGGCATTGGTTACCTATTACTTACCTCATGGAAATGACGTATTTGTCACAATTTTGTATTTGCTATTGAAAGTTAACTTAATCACTGTTAATAATGTATTGTTAACTTGGTCATTTTTTGTATAAGTAAATTTTCGCTTGTGTATTCTTTGTTTTTCAATTGTGAATTTTTTCAACGTTAATTAAACTTTTTAATACTCTTTGCGTGGTATGAATGAAGTATAATATAAAAACAATATATATATATATATATATATATATATATATATATATATATATATATATATAATGTTTATTTATTGCTACTTATAAAAAAATGTGAAAATATATATAGTTAACTAAACTTTAACCACCTAGGATTTTAATTTTTAAAATTACGAGGCAACCAACGCAGCTAACTATATTTACTGAACGGAAAGATTGGATGGCAGTTTTATAATTACTCAATTACATTAAGCACTGAAAATTTAATTAGCAACAATGTATTGTTCAGCAATGTGGTGGAGGTCATTCATCATCATCATCATCACCTCATCATCACCATCATCATCATCACCATCATCATCATCACCATCATCATCATCACCATCATCATCATCACCTCATCACCTCATCATCACCATCATCATTATCACCATCATCATCATCACCATCATCATCATCACCTCATCATCACCATTATTACCATCATCATCATCACCTCATCATCACCATCATCATCATCACCATCGTCATCATCACCTCATCATCACCATCATCATTATCACCACCATCATCATCACCATCATCATCATCACCTCATCATCACCATTATCATATCGTCGCCATCATCATCATCACCATCATCATCATACCCTTAACCGACGTGGTCGTTGGAGGAACGCATGGACACCTCAACAGCAGTGCCGTAGCATTTTTAATACCTTTTTAGCGCCCCCTTCCATTCGAAAACCATATTTTATTATATGTAAAATATATCATTTGTGAAAAGTGCCCGGGGCATGATGCCCCCTTGCCCACCCCTCGCTACGCCTCTGCTCAACAGACATATTTCTCCATAGTTGCTTATCCTGAGCGACTGTCTTTAAATTCATTCGTTGGTTGCCCTGTCCATTCTTTTTTATTGTCAAAATAAACATCTCCGCTTGTGCCCACCGCGACGGCCTCCTTCTACAGTTCCTTGAAGAATGTTTTATCGCAAGCTATCATGCCTTAACACGCGACCCAACTATGGCATCTTGCGTCGCTTGATTGTTGACTTGATCGTTTCCTGATTGCCCGCGATTGAGCTAAATATGTTAAGAATAACAATTGTTGTTGTTTTTTTTTTCTTTGCAGCCTGCAACGACCCAGATGAGTTCGACATTCGCAACAAAAATTGTATTAAAAATACGAACTTTTCAAACCATGAACAGTATATAGCTATAAGGAACTTCCATCTAAACACCTTTCCAAAAGATTACATGAAAAATGAGAAATTATTCAATCTGATTAAGACCATAATTAATCTTTCTGTAAGAATTTACGTTCAAGATAAAAGTAAAGGTTACAAGCAGGTTGGAAGTGGAACTATTTTAAGCATAGAACAAACTGAGTCAAACAGTTGGATGATTGGAGTTCTGACTGCCAATCATGTGGTATATGACTCTAACGTAGCCAGCCAATCAAAATGTTGGTTGTACTTTGATGGCCAAAATGACATAACAGTGATACGCGGAAATAAAGTAGACACGTGCAATATTGATGATGATTGGTGCATATTTTCATGTAAGATAGAAGATAATACTGACACTGAAAGGATAAATCTAAATGTGGAACAATGGAAGAAAAATCGGCAGTTGTCCATCAAATATGCAATGGCAAGGGACAAAAACAAACTTTGTGTTTTAGTTTCTCACCCTCATGGCTGTTACACCTATGTTTCTATGGGACCAGTTGTTGAGGAAAAGGATGGAAGATTTACACACAAGGCAGCTTCTTGCACAGGAAGCAGTGGAGGTCACGCCTTTATTACTGGTACTAATTCGGTGTATGTCCATAGTGGCACTGACGATAAGACTAATGAAAATATAACCAGTGGCGTCGTCTTAATGAACACAGTTGGCCTACATAGGGAAAGGGATCAAAACTAGTTGCTTATAATTTGACGATGAATCTGTACTCAATTATGTAAGCATTGGCGCAGTGGTCGTAGTTTTTGTATTAGGTTTTATATTACTGTGTGAACAATGTATAATAGTACTATCAACTAGCCATCTATTTGGTACTGTCGGACGGCCATCAAAGTGGTACTTTAACCTAGTCATCTGTGTGGTACTGTCAACTAGCCATCTATGTGGTACTGTAAACAGGCCATCTTGGTTGTACTGTCAACAGCCATCTATGTGGTACTGTCAACAGGCCATCTATGTGGTGCTGTCAACAGGCCATCTATGTGGTACTTTAACCTAGTCATCTATGTGGTACTGTCAACAGGCCATCTATGTGGTACTTCGACCTAGTCATCTATGTGGTACTGTCAACAGGTCATTTTTGTCGTACTGTCAACTAGCCATCTATGTGGTACTGTCAACTAGCCATCTATGTGGTACTGTCAACAGGCCATCTATGTGGTACTGTCAACAGGCCATATATGTGGTACTGTCCACTTGTCAATAGTTAATTAGATAGCTATTTCCGAAAGCAAAATTTTAAAAGTCAGTTTTCATTTTTGTCTTCATCAGTCATGTTTCTTGTTCTTTGTTGTCGCTCCGCTGCGTTCGAGGTATTTAACACATTGGAAACATTTTAGAAAATTTAGCTGAGACCAGTGGCGCAACTAGGGGGGGGGGAGCAGGCATTGGGGACATTTGCCCCCTCCGAAATAAAAAAAATTAAAAGATTAGACCAAAATTTTTTAAAAATAAAATACAAATATATAAATAATGTGATTTTTTAATACAAGTGATTTTTTTAACCCCCCCCCCCTGAAAGTTTGGTCTAGTTGCGCCTCTGGCTGATACCTGGACATCTCAAATAAAAGGATGCATCATTCACGATTACCAACTACATGTTTATCCCGATAGGTCGTTGCTAGAATAGTCTGTTTGAATGTATAAGCATGTGAATGTTAAATATGGAGTACGAAGAACACATTCATTATTTTAAGTTATAAATATTATTTATTGTTTGATATTGGAAATATAGTTAGCAAAGTGATAATTTAATATATAACGATTGTTTTCTAGTTTAATAACAATACGTTTGAAATGCTAACTGATATAGTTATATAAACATTAACATGACAAAAAATGTTCTATACATTGAATATGTGATATAACATTGTACATGTACTTTATTTTTTTTTTTAAATATACTCTTGGTTAAATTAAAAACTTGTTTACTTTTAGTTTACATATATGCCATAAATGTTTTATATGTATTCAGCTGTTATATATATATACTAGTTGCAAGTACCCGGCTTTGCCCGGGTTTAAAATAAGGTTTTCTGTTTACCTTTTGTTTTCTCCCTCCCCCCTCTCTCCCTCCCTCTCCCATCTCCCTCTCTCTCCCTCTCTCCCCCTTCCTCCTTCCCTCTCTCCCTCCCTGCCCCCTCTCTTTCTTTATCTCTTCCTCACATTTCTCCCATCCTCTCTCTCCCTCTCTCCTTCCCTTCCTCTCTCTCCCTCCCTCCCCTCTCTCCCTCCCTCCTTTCCCCCTCCCTCCTTTCCCCCTCCCTCCCCTCTCCACCTCTCTCTCCCTCCCCCTCTCTCCCCCTTCCTCCCTCCCTCATTCCCTCTCTCTCTCCCTGCCCCCCTCACTCTTTATCTCTCCCTCCCTCTCTCCCTCCCTCCCCTCTATCTCCCTCCCTACCCCCTCTCTCCCTCCGTTCCTTTCTCTTTCCTTCCCTCCCTTTCTCTCTCCTCCCATCTCCCTTTCTCCCTCCTTCTCTCCCCCCTGTCCATCCCCCTCCCTCTCTCCCCCTCCTTCTCTCCCCCCTGTCCATCCCTCCTCCCTCCCTCTCCCTCCCCCTCCCTCCCTCCTACCCTCCTTTCCTCTCTCTCCCCACCTGCCCCCCTCTGTCTCTTTATCTCTCTCTCCCTCCCTCTCTCTCTCTGGGAACAGACAGACAGACAGACAACAAATGCGTCTTATAAGTATAGAGATTATTCTGAAAAAAAAAAAAATTGAAGCAAAAAAAAAAAAAAAAAAATTTTAGTGTCGGGATTTGAACCCACACATAGTCGGCGAAAATTAGAGTCACGGCCTAGCGAGTAACCGACTGTGCTAGCGAGCCACACAAACATATTCTCAATTTTTAATAGGTTATGCGCGCAAGTTCTATTCGGGAAATGACGTCACAGAGGAATTTTATTTATGGCGCCGTCGAGATTACTTTAATATGGTAAAATACTAAAATAAAAAAATAATTAATTACAATTAAACTACACATCGAGATTAAACGAAACCTATCCTATAACCTTCCTCATGTAATTATGTGTATGTGTAACAAACTTTGCATTATTTGGTTATCTGAATCTTGAGTTATAAGAGAACAGACAGACAGACAACAAATGCCTCTTATAAGTATAGAGATATATCTCTATACTTATAAGACGCATTTTTTGTCTGTCTGTCTGTCTGTCTGTCTGTCTGTCTGTCTGTTCCCTTATAACTCAAGATCCAGAAAAAGAGATAACATGAAA
Organism: Bulinus truncatus; assembly: GCA_021962125.1. NCBI lineage: Eukaryota > Metazoa > Mollusca > Gastropoda > Planorbidae > Bulinus > Bulinus truncatus. The sequence goes on along the minus strand of JAGDYQ010000023.1, from coordinate 2,462,268 downwards.
TTTGTAGGGAGGGAGGGAGAGAGAGAGGGTGGGAGAGAGGGAGGGAGAGAGTGAGGGGGGCAGGGAGGGAGAGAGAGGGAATGAGAGAGGGAGGAAGGGGGAGAGAGGGGGAGGGAGAGAAAGAGGTGGAAAAGGGAGGGAGGGAGAAAGGAGGGAGAGGGGGGTTAGGGAGGGAGAGAGGGGAGGGAAGGAGAGAGGGAGGATGGACGTTGGGAGAGAAGGAGGGGGAGAGGGGATAAAGGGTATGGGAGAGAGATGGGAGAGAGGGAGGGAGAGGGAGGGAGGGAAAGGGAGAGAGGGGGAGGGAGGGAGGGAGAGAGAGAGAAGGGAGAGAGGGGGTAGGGAGAAAACAGAAGGTAAACAGAAAACCTTATTTTAAACCCGGGCAAAGCCGGGTACTTGCAACTAGATGAAACGAAACCTGTCCTATAACCTTCCCCATGTAATTATGTGTATGTGTAACAAATTTCATGGTATCTGTTTTTCTGGATCTTGAGTTATAAGGGAACAGACAGACAGACAGACAGACAGACAGACAAAAAATGCGTCTTATATGTATAGACTCGTTGCAAGTACCCGGCTTTGCCCGGGTTTATAATAAGGTTTTCTGTTTACCTTCTGTTTTCTCCCTACCCCCTCTCTCCCTTCTCTCTCTCTCTCCCTCCCTCCCCCTCTCTCCCTTTCCCTCCCTCCCTTTCTCCCTCCCTCCCTCTCTCCCATCTCTTTCCGTCCCTCTCCCATCTCCCTCTCTCCCTCTCCCCCTCCTTCTCTCCCCCCGTCCATCTTCCTCCCCTCTCTCTCCTTCCCTGCCCCCTCTTTCTCTTTATCTCTCCCTCCCTCTCTCCCACCCTCTCTCTCTCCCTCCCCTCCCTCTCTTCCTCCCTACCCCCTCTCTCCCTCCCTTCCTTTCTCTCTCCCCCCCTGCTCCCTCTCCCATCTCCCTCTCCCCCCTCCTTTTCTCCCCCCGTCCATCTCCCCTCCCTCCTCTCTCCCCCTCCCTCCCTCCTACCCTTCTTTCCTCTCTCTCCCCCTGCCCCCTCTCTCTCTCTCTTTATCTCTCTCTCTTTATCTCTCCCCCCCTCTCTCTCTCTCTCTATATATATATATATATATATATATATATATATATATATATATATATATATACTTATTATTATGGCTTCACACTTCTTCTAAAACCCTTCTTCATTCCTTTACCTTCCTCAAACTGTACAAATCAGAGAGCATGAAAAAACAACAATACTTTGCATCACAAAGGCACAATACAGCACCAGCGCGCAAGTTCTATTCGATCATATGGAAATGACGTCACAGAGGAATTTTATTTATGGCGCCGTCGAGATTACTTTAATGTAGTAAAATACTAAAATAAATAAAAAAATTAATTACAATTAAACTACCCATCGAGATGAAACGAAACCTGTCCTATAACCTTCCCCATGTAATTATGTGTATGTGTAACAAATTTCACGTTATTTGTTTGTCTGTATCTTGAGTTATAAGGGAACAGACAGACAGACAGACAGACAGACAGACAGCAAATGCCTCTTATAGGTATATATATATATATATATATATATATATATATATATATATATATATATATATATCAGTGATTTATTCTCAACAGGAGCCGTTGGGGAGTATATGGGAAAAATGTAAATTTCATTGAAATGTTTTCTTTATTTCGAAACAAATTGATCTAAAAAGGCATGCCGTCAGTAAGAAATTTAGAGATAACGAGGCAGTTCTGATCACTGTGTTAAAATTGCCCTGATTTAGTTCCAATGACAATCGAAGACTACCATAACCCTTGCCGACGATGTCACTGTCATTTTTTTTTCATCAGTCAGTACCCCATTTATTTGAGCTGGATTTTTTTTTCTGTGGTTGTCTCCCTTCTATCTTTTTTTTTTATTCGACTGATATATAAAGTGATGTGCTTCAGAAGTTTTACAATGGAGTCCATAATTTACGTCAACAAATTTTAGCACTTTTTAGACACCCCCCTCCCTTTCTCAACAACTGTCAAGCTTTCGGTAAGTCCCCCCCCCTCGTAAAATTACGTCAATTTTCTAACCCCCCCCCCTTAAAATACTAACTTATACACAAAAAAAGTATAAACATAAAATCCCCCTCCCCTTTTTTCAAATATAAGTAACACACTTCCGATTCCGGCTGCTTATGTAATAACTGAAATTGGACTTGCATATAAAGAGTTTTTTTTACAAAAAAAAACAACAACTGCAACACATCTCCAGCCCTCATATATATATATATATATATATATATATATATATATATGTATATATATATATATATATATATATATACATATATATATATATATATATACAACAGTAGGTGGCGCTTCGATGAATTTTGTTTGACCATCCGGTTCGCAATTATATCCGCATAGCCGTGGCTAGCTATTTTTGTGCCCTGTGCCAGTATTTTTTGCACCCCCCCCCCCTTTCAACCCACCGTTCTGAAAAATGTATACATTTCTTAACGATGTGTAACATTTTTAAACTACACATTTCATGTTTAATTAATGTGTAAGATCACTTCCTTCACACATTGACTGTTCTATATGTAGTATTCGCATACATTTCTCTCCTCTAAAAATAGTTCTGGAACTTCTATCTTTTGTATCATCATTGTCTGTAGTCATGATTTCATTCCATTATTTCGCACACTCTGAATGGCCACTTATAAACTTCTAAGCACCATGGCTGTATTGTCGCACAAGAGCCATTATTTAAAGGTACTGAATTGGATGCTACAAATTAAAATTAAAGTTACGACCTGCGAACTCTGACATGTATTGAAGTAGACTTTAGTTACTTAAAGTTACACTGTACAAAAGTATTTCGAACAGAATTAAAGTTCATTTGTGTAAGCAGCTCATGGTACTTTATGTACACATCTAGCACTATGATTTGCAGCCTATATGTGTGTCTGTACACTGGAAGCAGGTGTAGATTTATAACCACGTATGGGCCATAGTGGGTTTTTTTAATTTGAATGAAGATCCGGACCAAGAGTAGACGAATGGAGTGTTTACAATATTTTATATGAACTAACATAAATTATATGTAAACGTCATTGATGTAAATGAACGGAGGGGAGTGAACTGCTCAACGGGTCGTACTAGGTTGCGGGCCATGAATTGTTTATGCCTGGTCTAGTGGCTGAATATTGTTTGCTAGATTACTATTTCAGCGCCCCTTCTAGTTCAGCGCCCTTCCAACTCTACTGACTACACTTCAGATAATTCAATATTTATCTGCAATACAATAAATGATTATTAATAGTTTTAGTATTAATGAAAAATATACGGGGAAAAAACTAGTAGAATTACTGTAATAAAAATGTTTATTTGATTACTATATGTCAGGCAGTTAATTTTTTTAAGTAGTCCTACATGTAACTGAGAAAACCTATTTGAAGTATTAAACAGATTTAGCATTCAGCATTAACATTCAATGTATTAAGAGTTTTGCGTTTTAAAAGATTATGTTATCCTATTCTAAGATGATAAGATGGTATTGTTATAGATTTAATTTAACTAATTGCGCTCTTAATTTCGTTTTATACATGTACAGTAGTACAACTTTTTGAAGTATCGGGCATGTTCAAATAATGTCATTAAGCAAAAATAGGTGGGATAGTCGAAAGTCTTCTTTATCTTTTCAATATAATAATATTTTATAGTTAGAATATTAATACCGAATAGCTAAAAAGGGAAATAATAAAATTAATTAAAGAAATGTGCTGTCCAGTGTTAACAAAAGGAATTGTTTTTGTTAGACAATATCAGTCTTTCAAATTCCACAATAAACGGTTATAACATTTTACATCTTAAAATACATTGTACCAATTTTAAGATTGCTGAATGCCCACTCAGCCGATAGAAAAATTTGTCAGAACACGCACACAATAGTAATGGCTAAAAATAGCTCAAAGGGAGTCAATTTATATAACCTAGTAAACTGTATACTGTACTAAAATTCCTATTAAAAAAGCTCTATTAATGTTTTAGATACCATCAATTTATTTCATTGATCGGAGAATATATTTAACCATTTATGGAATATTAGATTTCGGATCAACAAAACGATTAGAATAAATTAATTCATATCAATTTCCTAGCTGATGAAATTGTACACATCAAAAGTTTCACACACCCCCCCCCTCCTTCATGTCGTTAATTTTATAACTTCCCCCCCCCCCTTCCCTTAAATTGTTGAAATTATAAGGAATGGTAGAAAAATAAATATTTAAATCTAAAATCAATGAAATATGCGTTATGCAGTAAGTGAATGGTCGCTCGTATCGATACTATTGTTGATTTGCAGCATCCAGTTTTGAGGTTTTATGTTTCACTTACACACATATTTTAATGAAATTATTATTGTCTGCGTAAATGCATCCTACGTCGTGCTTGTCGTCTAGTTTAAACGCTAGTGACGTGTTGTAGATTTAGAGGTTTCGCTTCTTGTCAGCATGCTGAAAATTCCAAGTAAAATGAAACACGGCATAAGTGAACTATGTGAAGTAACGGCCTTAGAGGCCTTATGGAGGGGTTGGCCACAGGAGCGACACCCCCACGCCCCCCCTCGAACGGGGTCCCCGGGTTTGGAGATCTTATTTCATTACCAAATTGTAACAAATCTAAAAGTGCATTCCCGGGTTCGGCTTAAAACACTGCGAAGCCCGCCTCTGTTCGTATCTGTATTATGGTGTATGTGTTTGTGTGTGTGTTTGTTTGTCTGTAAAAGTTTTTGTTAATTTTTTAGTGTGTTTGTTGGTATGATTATACGATTGTTTGCATTTTTATGTGTGTATGTTGTGTGCACTATATAAATGTGCATTGTATGTGTGTATGTTTTTTTATGTTTGTGTGTGTGTTTGTGTGTGTGCCAGTTTGAGTTTGTGAAGTGTCTGTGTTTTTGTCAGCGTGTGTATATTAGAGTATGTGTTTGTTTAAGGGTGTGTGTGTGTGTGTATGTTAAACATTTGTATGGGAAGCAGTATTTCCCCCCTATTTTCTCCACACGTGACATAATGAGATCAAGTTGATGACGTCATTGTTGATGTAAACAGTTTAAAGTGTGCTACTCTAGTTTACATTATTGCCTTGAATATTTAAAAAAAAATTAGTAGTGATTAATGACACCCTATTATGCTTAGTTTAGAAGCCCTTCCGTTTGTAGCAGGCATTCAGCATAATAGAATACATGAATAGTTAGGTACTTCATGTGACTTCGAATGGCTCATTACACGGTGAACCTGGATAGGATTGTCTGAATGTTAAAGAACAATGAAGTGGTGTCGTTCTGTAAGTAAAAGAAAACAGGTATTTCAATGAATAGGAAGAAAACGGTAGCCTACTTCCATTCGGTGATAATCTCTCTGCCAACCTTAGCAGGACTTGGATTTATTAGGCCTAACGTTAATAACTGTACATTTGTACACTTGTATAATTTAATAAAGAAGCTAACGTATTTCATTTAAATATTAGTTACAAATAAATATCCATGTAATAAAAGATTTTATGCTCGTTGGTAGTGAAACGTGAACCATCAGCAATCAAGCAGAATATAGTGAACCATCAGCAATCAAGCAGAATATAGTGAACCATCAGCGATCAAGCAGAATATAGTGAACCATCAGCGATCAAGCAGAATATAGTGAACCATCAGCGATCAAGCAGAATATAGTGAACCATCAGCGATCAAGCAGAATATAGTGAACCATCAGCGATCAAGCAGAATATAGTGAACCATCAGCGATCAAGCAGAATATAGTGAACCATCAGCGATCAAGCAGAATATAGTGAACCATCAGCGATCAAGCAGAATATAGTGAACCATCAGCGATCAAGCAGAATATAGTGAACCATCAGCGATCAAGCAGAATATAGTGAACCATCAGCGATCAAGCAGAATATAGTGAACCATCAGCGATCAAGCAGAATATAGTGAACCATCAGCGATCAAGCAGAATATAGTGAACCATCAGCGATCAAGCAGAATATAGTGAACCATCAGCAATCAAGCAGAATATAGTGAACCATCAGCGATCAATCAGAATATAGTGAACCATATAAATGCTTACCTTATATGATAAACAGTTGGGACAGTAAAATATTTCTAAAATATATATATATATATATATGGGCTGGTAAATGACAAAAACGCGTGGAGATGTTAGAAAAACTCAGAATTTATACAAGTTAAATTGTGAGACTAACTGAAATGCAGTAATCAAAATGAGTAAGCCGGGGTGAATTAGGCGTATAGAGAGAATGGAAAAGACCAGACGCACCAGGGTACTATGTGTAGCCACACCTAATGATGAAAAACCGAAGGGCAAACTAAGAACCGGATGGAAATGTGAGTTATAATAATTATCGAAGTCTAACAATATAAATTCTTGTATTGTAAAGATTCAAAATGTTTTTCAACAATCCCGCCTAATGATGCGCTAATGCGTTTCAGATATCGACAAAACAGGATATGACGGTAAGCTATAAATAGTTTACTGCCTTATTCCTATTCCAGTAAAAACACATATATCTTTGTTTTTATTCAACCCTCAATTAAGACATAAATTGATCACGGATAATATGTTTAACATGGCATGTTAATTCGGAGTCTGGATAACAGCGCGCCGAATAAACGAGAGTTTATGTATGATTACAATATTCAGTAATATACAAAGACATACAAAGTAATGTTTCAAATCGTAATAAAATGTGGACGCAGTGGGGCTTCTTGGGACCCTTTTATGAACGTCGTGGGTCGCTGGGGCCCTGTGTGTCGGCTGTCCTTTCTCTCCTATGGTGTACACACACGTTCATGTAGACATGCTCGATTTAAGAAGAAACCAGTGCGAGGATTAAATTTCTGCAGAGCCGGGGATAAATGTCTATGGTTTCATCCCCAGCTGGGATAAATGTCTATGGTTTCATCCCCAGCGGGGATAAATGTCTATGGTTTCATCCCCAGCTGGGATAAATGTCTATGGTTTCATCCCCAGCTGGGATAAATGTCTATGGTTTCATCGCCAGCGGGGATAAATGTCTATGGTTTCATCCCCGGCGGAGATAAATGTCTATGGTTTCATCCCCGGCGGGGATAAATGTCTATGGTTTCATCCCCGGCGGGGATAAATGTCTATGGTTTCATCCCGGCGGGGATAAATGTCTATGGTTTCATCCCCAGCGGGGATAAAATTAGCTAAAGCAGAGCCGGGGATGACAGGTCTCGGTGCCGGGCATATCCCCGGCATCCCCGGCGGTAAATCGAGCCCTGAGACAAACAGGTATCATTAATTATGATAGATAGATAGATAGATAGATAGATAGATAGATAGATAGATAGATAGATAGATAGATAGATAGATAGATAGATAGATAGATAGATAGATAGATAGATAGATAGATAGATAGATAGATAGATAGATAGATAGATAGATAGATAGATAGATAGATAGATAGATAGATAGATAGATAGATAGATAGATAGATAGATAGATAGATAGATAGATAGATAGATAGATAGATAGATAGATAGATAGATAGATAGATAGATAGATAGATAGGTAGGTAGGTAGGTAGGTAGGTAGGTAGGTAGGTAGGTAGGTAGGTAGATAGATAGATAGATAGATAGATAGATAGATAGATAGATAGATAGATAGATAGATAGATAGATAGATAGATAGATAGATAGATAGATAGATAGATAGATAGATAGATAGATAGATAGATAGATAGATAGACTGTAACACTCACAAGCAGAGATTTGCCTGCGCGCGCACACAGTATCCTATGAAGCGTCATGTGAATGTTTCTTTACATATATAATGAGTTCATTGGCTAATCAAATTTAACACACACACACACACACACAAATCCATATCATGCACTGGACTGTCACTGACGTCGTCTGTTCACTGTCTGTCGGGTTGGCTGACAGTGAAGTTTAGGGTTAATTTTACAGGAACACACATGTACACGAGTGACTGCAGTTGAGTGTCACCCATGACTGACTGTGATCATAGTTTTGTGTACAGAAGAAGGTCCGACAAAACAGCTGCACGCTTTCACAAACACCTACAAACGTAAAACCAAAAAATAGTAATAATAATTAAAAAGTGCCTTTAATAAAGGGTTTGGGGGGGGGGGGGGGGGGGTTAGAAAGTAGGACTATATTTCTCAATGGAATCAGACAGCCCCTGGTTATAGACTTCCGAATAAAGCCCTCGGCGCTGAGGTCCCATGGGGGAGGGGTAAAACGTCATGAATTTTGCCTTCTCTCAAACATTTTCAGGATGGGCAGATGGCATTTGTAGAGAACCACATTCGAACACTCCTCGCTCGTCTTCTCCTATTGTCGTACATAAATGCAACGGGCACGCGCCCAAAATGTCTAAACCACTTGCTTTGCACTTGTGTGATTAAATTCATTGTTTATTCCCTTTTTTGGGGTGGGGGGCGAAGGGGTGGGGTGGGGGGAGATTTTTCTTATGCGCCTAGATCGTCAAACGACCTTAATCAGCCTCCGCGTGCAATCTAATTATACCTCTACCGCTAACGTGTTCTCCCGCCCAAGTTGGTGAATGTGGGTGTGCATACCTTCCACAAGACTAACGACTGCAAGTTGTTTGTTTCGTTTGTTTCTTTTTCTTGTTTTTCTTTCTCCAGTTCAATTCCTGTCAGCCATGATGTGTTTATCTCGTTGATACTATAATACACTGATGGGCCGAGGTTTTTTTTATTATCATTATTTTGTGTGCCCCACCAAAGGCGGAGCGTAGTTAAAATTTAGCGGAGGGGGGGTGCTTATATAGAAAATGTTTAGCCACTGTTTTCAAATCGCAGTGGCTACGGGGCCCTCATGCGGGACTCCGTATTATTTTATTACTTTAATAGCAATAAAATATTAATAAAGTATGTTAACCAACCAGGCCCGTAGCGTGCGGCGTGGGGAGGGGGCCGGGCCCCCTGCGTTTTGTCTGGCCCCCTCTGCTTGTTTGCTCTACTTAGTAGGCATAACATTTATTTCCTACTCCCCCCCCCTGCTATTGGTCTGGCCCCTGCTGTAGAATGCCTGGCCCCTGATGTAAAATTTTCACGCTGTAATCAACATAGAATGATGTGATTAAATTACACTTAGACCAGACAATTGAGACATAGAACTACTTCCTGGGCTGAATCCAATTGTGGGAGATCCAACTTCCAAATTTTTAACTAGCTGTATTGTCCAAACATCATTGTATTGGTAGTAGACAATAAATTAATACACAAAATTCAGGCCCCGGGGGGGAGGATAAATTTTTACCTATAATTAATAGGCATATCAGCATAAATACAATATATGCTACAATGTTATAAATGTTTCAATTATACATATATCCAGGGCTCGATTTACCGCAGGGGAGGCCAGGGATATCCCCGGAAATGAGAACTGTCATCCCCGGCTCTACTTTAGCTAATATACCCCTGCCGGCAGACCCGGCAGCCCCGTAGCGTGAAAATTCTACAGCAGGGGCCAGGCATTCTACAGCAGGGGCCAGGCCAATAGCGGGGTGGGGGGGGGCAGGAAATAAATATTACTATGTAGAGCAAACAAGCAGAGGGGGCCAGACAAAACGCAGGAGGGTGCTCCCCCTGGCCCCCCCTCACGCTACGGGCCTGATCCCCGGCTCTGCAGATTTTTCTTTTCCTCCCCGGCACTGGTTTTTTTCTTAAATCGAGTACGGCATATATCATTATTACCGTGTTGTTCTTTTTTTTTTATTGCAAAGAATAAATTATGTATTTACGCTAATGATTCAAATCTATTTGCCCAGGCTGCTCTAATTTATTAAGCTAAGTCAGTTTGAGAACTTTCATCACGACCTTGAAAAATAAAATTCCAGTGTCTCTCAGTGTCTGCTAATCCAGAGGTTTTCAACCTTTTTTATGCTACGGACCCCACATGCATTCCATGTTCGGGTGGCGGACCCCCATAGCCCAATGCAACCTGGCCTCAACTTTTCGTACATCAGGATGAGCAAGAAATTTTATTATTAAGTTTGCGGATGCAATCTACTTAAATTCTATTAAACGGTATGCCTAGCCTAAGTTACGCGAAATACATGTATAAGTCATTTCACATACGGAAATAGCTGTCTATTTAAAAAATAAATGAAACAACCACCAAGTATTTTTTCTACTGGTATGTCTGTCACACAGTTTTCTGTTCAGGCTGTGCCTGTTTAGCACTACAGAGTTTTTTCCAAACATGTTGGTATGCGAGATAATCATATGCGTATTTAATGTTCATTGTTCAGTCTTGACCTGTAGGCCTACTTGGTAAAAGTAAAAGCAGAGAATGCAGTTTCACACAAGTACGTCGTAGAAAATGGCAGCGGGACATTGATAGCTTTGTCTGATAGTAGTGAGTACTCCTGGAGACATGATAGGCAGAAAGACAACAGTGACAGTCTGCTGAACTGCAAGCACAGTGTCCTGTCAGACGACAATTCGACCGATTGTTCTTGTTCGAGACCAGTTAAAACGGTTAGCTCGCATTCAAGTGATTTCGAATCCAATCAAATGCGCTGTTATCGTCGTCGCCGATATACTGATGAAAGTAATACGACAGATGCTGTAGGTGGTTGCAAAATTGTGCCTACAATGACGCCTGTCTAAATATTTTTCACTGTAAGAAAGTGAGCCAACAACGGAAACATATCATAGGTACCTTCTTTACATATTCACCTTTCGTGAAGCTGAAGTGTGAATCTGATATGCTGAAGGTGTGCAATCCGTTGGCTGCAAATATCCCAGACACGTCGGCAATTCGTCTGCTTACTGTGTTATTAGACAGTGGAATGGCTTTCAGTTTTCGACTGTGTTCTTTTCATAGAACGACTTCGCACCAGTGGCGTAGCGAGCTGAACTCGCGCCGGGGCATAATGCATTTCAGCGCCCCCCCCCATTCGAAAACCATATGATATTATATGTAACATATATCATTTGGCGTTCCTTTGTGAGTAGCACCCGGGGCATTATGCACCCCCCACTACGGAAGTGCTTTGCACATGTCGACTACTGCTGGTATAATTGGCTCTTCTGCAAATGTGTGAGGTTTTTTTTTTTGGAACGCTCTATTCGTAATGCTACCAACCAAATACTACGCTCGAAGAGCTTTCTCGTTCACAGAAGTGCAGGCCATCAGTTTGCCTTTTTGTTTCAAAGTATTCCTTCGCTTTATTGGCGAGTTTCGAATGCACTGTGGTCAAATGTCGCCACAATTTCGCAGGCTTCATCGCATCATTCGATAATGTTTGCATCACACGACACAAAGAGGTTGGTCAGCATCGGTCCCCACTGCGGTGAAGCCGAATGGTGTATATTCTGGATTAAACTTGCGCCGTTTTCTTTTTCGTTTGTCTTTGGCTACTTGATCATCATAATCTTCCAGGTTCTGGCCAGTTTTCCTCTTCACAAATGTATCCATGCTACTAGGCTTGGACAGTTTACTTTGACAAATATTGATAAAAAATGACCAACAACAGTTTGTCCCGTTGACTCAGATCTCACAGGGTAAAAAATTAGAGACAAGGTTTCAAAGTAGAGAGGATTACATAGGTAATTATCTGTAATTTCTCATGAAAAAACTCACCCACTACAGTAATTATACAAACATACAAATTTTATCAAACATTTTGAATGGTTTACTAACATTTAAAAAAAAAAAGTATTTGTCACATAAATCAGTCACATGAAAACAGAACAGCATAATTGGCTCATCGCAAGAATTTGGCACCGTTTCATCGATGAGTTAGCAAAAAATCTCTATTATCGCTATGGCCTATTTTCATATCAAACATTTACGAAAAATCTACTTCCAACCAAAAAAAAATATGTGGGTGTCATGCGAAGTGTATACAAGCAATTTGATATAAAAACCACTGATTAACCAGACTATTTCAATACACACATTTGCGCAGATACGATGTTTTAACAGTGATGTCAGAGCTCAGTAAGTAAGCAATATTGCCAAGACTCCAAAACTCACTACCCAAGTACATGTAGTATGCAGTCTAGTTCCGACTTCAGAAGAAAATATAAGGAAATACCAGCGAATATTTTAATTCTACACATTGTTGTTTGTGCCTGAAACATTAGCATAGCTAATATTTTTGTTTAGCTATAAACTAACCAATCAACCAATACTTTATACAAGAAAAATCACTACTTTTCTTGACGTTCACACGGACCTCCTAAAAACCTCTGTGCTAATCGACAATCGATTGTCTGCAACGCGAATTGGTCATAGAAACAATTGGTCATAGAAATAATTTGTCATAGAAACAATTGGTCATAGAAATAATTTGTCATAGAAACGATTGGTCATAGAAACAATTGGTCATAGAAACAATTGGTCATAGAAACAATTCGTCATAGATAAAATTTGTCTTAGAAACAATTGGTCATAGAAACAATTTGTCATAGAAACAATTGGTCATAGAAACAATTGGTCATAGAAATAATTTGTCATAGAAACAATTGGTCATAGAAATAATTTGTCATAGAAACGATTGGTCATAGAAACAATTGGTCATAGAAACAATTGGTCATAGAAACTATTGGTCATAGAAACAATTGGTCATAGAAACTATTGGTCATAGAAACAATTGGTCATAGAAACTATTTGTTTAAGACTCATTTTCGATATAGATATTCTAAAATAGCCGCGTTTTTCATTAACTTTTCGACATTTAAAAAGTTCACTAGTGACAAGTCTCGATAAAAACATTTTTTTTTAAACTTATCGTTTTCTAATTTTTTTTTTTTTATAATTTCGCAGCGATTTTTTTTTAAATCGTGTCATGTTTAAGAAAGAAATTGTGAAGCTGACCCCAATTTAACACTAACACAGCTATAAACAAAATCAGTTTTGTTTACATTTTTAAAGACTCGATTGAAGAGATAGAGAGAGAGGCATACACTGTAGCACATGCCTGTTTACTATTATGATAATCACGGTAAATCACGTGCTGCCATAGATCTTGATCTAAAAACATGAGGGATTATATTAATGCAAGGGAAGTAGCCCATTTACTAGACGCTCATCATAGTTAAATACGGTTATGTCCCTTAAACATTAAATGAGAATTTTTTTGACACAGATTGGTTAAAAAGAATAATTAATTAATTTTGCAAAATATTCATTGCATCATGATGCATTGTCATGGAGCAAGAACATGTATGTAAAATGTCAAGAAAATCTTTCAGTAAAAAGACTTTAGGCTGTTATTTATTCAACTATGGGCCGTTATACAGAGAAAGGAAAGTAATGAGTGACAACACAACGATGGGTACATCCAGGAATGTACTGCTGTGTCACTACCACACAGCCATGAATCGACCACTCATTTGTGGACGGACCACACAGCCATGAATCGACCACTCAATTGTGGACGGACCACACAGCCATGAATCGACGACACAAGTGTGGACGGACCACACAGCCATGAATCGACCACTCAATTGTGGACGGACCACACAGCCATGAATTGACCAGTCAATTGTGGACGGACCACACAGCCATAAATCGACCACACAGTTCTGAACGGACCACATTTCCATGCATGTACCACGCAGTTGCGGACGGACCACACAGCCATGAATGACGACCACTTACCCATGAACTGACCACACAACAGTGGAGGAAACACATATCTATCAATGTACCACACAACTGACCACAGATCAAAAATCCACACAATAAACGACGATCCACAAATCCATGAATGGACCGCTCAATTGTGGAGGGTCCACACAACAAAGTATGGACCACATTAATGAATGGACCACCTACTAATGTACCAGTGTCTAAACCATGTTCTACTACATCAATCAAACAACTGGTCGATCTATTCTCTGTATATAAATGGAAAGCTTCTCAACTCATGCAGGATGAGCCAGGATGTTGGTTGAACCAAATGTAACGTAGAGACTTTCTGTCAAGTATCCAGGACCAAAGAAAGCTGGTCTGATTGGAGTAACGGAAAGTTTTATTGAAGGCACACAAAGTAGCACATGACAGTTTAGATTTCATGACGGTGGTCCACATTGTGGTCTCATTGCAGCCCACAGGTTGTAAGTCTCTGTCCGTGAACTTTGTTGTAGAAATAAAATTACTTTTACTGCAGTACATGGCGGAAAAAGAAAGTAGTGACTAGTGAAATCACATTTATAAAACACAACGAAATAATTAACATGATGAAATAAATATCAGTTGGTTTCAATCCATAAGAAAACGTTTTAAACAGACTTTCAAACTTTAAAACTCATAACGTGTCATTTTAAAATGCGCAAAATTTATTTATTTTTCAATGACTCACAGGAAGTTACAGCTTGCCAGATTTTTTTAACAATGTCAACAACTCTAAGCCAAACCAGTTTTAAATGTCTGTTTTTTCCACACAAAAAAAACTGGTTTGGCTTAGCTTTGTTGACATTGTTCAAATGAATCTGGACAATGTCAACAACGCTAAGCCAAACCAGTTTTAAATGTTTATGTTTTTCTCGACACTATTCAAAGTAATGTGATGTAAACTAAATTACAAAATGTAAGTTTACTAAAAAAAAATTGTAATATAAAAGGTTAGAAATATTTATTTTAGATTGACATGGTATAATATTGTTTGAAATCGATTCAACTCCCATGAGTTATCAAAACAAAAATGTTTCCTGTTAAATGAATTGACTGATTCACCTGGATGTGCCCATCGTTGTGTTGTCACTGATTCACCTGGATGTGTCCATCGTTGTGATGTCACTGATTCACCTGGATGTGCCCATCGTTGTGTTGTCACTGATTCACCTGGATGTGCCCATCGTTGTGTTGTCACTGATTCACCTTTTATATTACTGATCATTAAGTGTGCTCCCCGAGACCCAGTATAGCAAAGGTGGGCAAAAGTTTCGTCCGGTAGCCACATTGAGATGGTCGTGGTGATGCGTTGCAGACGATCGATTGTCGTGATGAAAGTTCTCAAACTAACTTAGCTTGATAAATTAGAGAGGCCTGGGCAATGGCCTAGTTATATTCCGATCGTCTAAAATAGATTTCAATCATTAGCGTAAATACATAATTTATTCTTTGCAATAATAAAAAAAAAAGAACATTACGGTAATAATGATATATGCCGTGCTCGATTTAAGAAAAAAAAAACCAGTGCCGGGGATGAAAACAAAAATCTGCAGAGCCGGGGATCAGGCCCGTAGCGTGAGGGGGGCCAGGGGGAGCACCCTCCTGTGTTTTGTCTGGCCCCCTCTGCTTGTTTGCTCTACATAGTAACATTTATTCCCCCCCCCCCCGCTATTGGCCTGGCCCCTGTTGTAGAAAATAAAACATGCTTTTTATAACAAAATTAGCGACCATCACACCCTCCCGTTATTTTAGAATATAACAAGAACCGGAACCACTCTCCCTTAAAAAAGTTATATAACATGTGAACGTCTTTACATACATCTTTACTTTTACACAACGAAATGGCTACGGTACCACCAAGCGCCATTATATTAGGGTTAGGAATATGGCTGGTGCCCGTATTTTTTTTTCGGGTACCAGTAATTATATTAGGTTAGGATTAGGGTTAGGGTGTGGAGCAATATCTATTGCTGGTACCCAGAAAAAAAAATACGGAGTCCCGCATGATGGTCCCGTAGCCACTGCGATTTGAAAAAAATGGCTAAACATTTTCTGTATAAGCACCCCCCGCTAAATTTTAACTACCCTCCGCCTTTGGTGGGGCACACAAAATAATGATAAAAAAAACCCCCGGCCCATCAGTGTATTATAGTATCAACGAGATAAACACATCATGGCTGACAGGAATTGAACTGAAAAAAAAAAACAAGAAAAAGAAACAAACGAAACAAACAACTTGCAGTCGTTAGTCTTGTGGAAGGTATGCACGCCCACCTTCACCACCCAGGGCGGGAGAACATGTTAGCGGTAGAGGGTATAATTAGATTGCACGCGGAGGCTGATTAAGGTCGTTTGACGATCTAGGCCAGTGGTTCCCAAACATTTTTGACCCACGGACCCCTTTTTATAATCAAAACTTGCCCACGGACCCCTTTTTATAATCAAAACTTGCCCACGGACCCCTTTTTATAATCAAAACTTGCCCACGGACCCCTTTTTATAATCAAAACTTGCCCACGGACCCCTTTTTATAATCAAAACTTGCCCACGGACCCCTTTTTATAATCAAAACTTGCCCACGGACCCCTTTTTATAATCAAAACTTGCCCACGGACCCCTTTTTATAATCAAAACTTGCCCACGGACCCCTTTTTATAATCAAAACTTGCCCACGGACCCCTTTTTATAATCAAAACTTGCCCACGGACCCCTTTGTATAATCAAAACTTGCCCACGGACCCCTTTTTATAATCAAAACTTGCCCACGGACCCCTATTTATAATCAAAACTTGCCCACGGACCCCTTTTTATAATCAAAACTTGCCCACGGACCCCCAAGTGAAAAAGCTACAAAATGCATAGGATATTTTTTTTTTCTTTAATTAATTGAATTGTGTAGCAAATCATTGTCTTTGCTTTCCATGAATATCAACACAGAACCAAAGAGCGCATACAATTTGATTTAAACATGCACCTTTAGATAACCAACGTACTTCTGTGTGAAGTAGTAAACGGCTATCGACTTCGTCAATTTTCAAACAAAGTTGAGAAAATAATATCTTATTTAAGGCATTCCTTTTGATTTTATTAACTGCTTGAATGACTTAATCTAGTGATCCATGTAAACGTTCACTAAGATTTTTTGCGATAAAATGATGTCCATGAATGACACAATGTACTTAAAATACATTCGGTGCACTTGTTTTAAGTATATCACACAGCCTCTTTATCTTCCTACCATTGCCGGAGCACCATCAGTAGCAACAGAAATGATATTATTCAAGGGTATAGCTTTTATATTGAAAAAATCTTTTTAATTCGGTAAATTACGTTTCACCTTTTGTACCGGTTTCCGAACATTTTGCAACATTTTTCTTCTTTACAAATCTTACATAAGCTAAAAAGTAAAGCTTCGGTTCCTGGTAAAGTGAATCAGTGCCGTAGCAAGCTCAACTCGCGCCAGGTGCACAATACCTTTGATTACCTTTTTGTGCGCCCCCCCCCAATTCGAAAACTATATAACATATGATAAATATACAATTTGGCTCCCTTTGTGAGTAGCGCCCAGGGCATAGTGCCCCCCTGCCCACCCCTCACTACGCCTCTGAAGTGAACTCGTCAAGCTGAATAGAAAATTCAGATGTTTTTAAGTAATCACATAAAAAATTTTCAACGGACTGAGCCATTTCGTCAATCTTTCTTTCTACTATAATATTACTAAGTGTAATTCTTTTTATGATGTCGGAATGTGGTTTATGCAAAACTGTGTGTATTACACAACTGGTAAAATAAGTTCTTCAGCAATAATATTCAGCTTTCTGGACTCTGCAATCATTAGGAAGCATGCAGTCATCATCATCTTGCTTAGATATTGTCCCGATAAATTGTTGCAGTGACGTTTCTCGGCCTTTTGGCTAATATTAAAGAGTAGTATCTGCACTATAATAGATCTTAGCTATTTGGCTAACCTGTTCTAGAAGGCATACCATAGTCTGTGGGTAAAAGATCATTGGGGTTCTCTTGGCCAGGAAAAAAACTTTTAGCGACGGTGGTGGTACTGTGGTCAATGAGGACAATCCGAGACAATGGTATTCACACCCTTCCACTCTGCCCACTCAAACACACGTTGCAGCCTGCCATTTCTGGCGGGTAGTCAGGCACATTACACCCTCCCCTCTGTTCAAGTGACAGGAAAAAAAAACAACCTTGCATTGCCATTCTGGCCGATCAGCAGTACACTCACCGTGCGGGTCTGGTCAGTCTAGGCATGTCTTAATAACCGTTTTCTATGCCGTGCCGACAGATTGTGGGGAAACAATATAGAGTTTGATGACGCCACTTCCGCATACTACGGTGCCCAAAGCTAGACTGTAGTACTCCTCCTGAGTTCACCATCATATGTCAATTTATGTTCATGCAGTTATACTAAAGAATTAAATATTACTATTGTTAATTTCAACCGGCGTCAACTTAGTATATTTTAGTGTTGTTCACTGTTGTTGGAACAACTAATACAAGTTATAATTTTACAATTTTATATTAAACCTTTCACGGACCCCCTGGAGTTGTTCAGGGACCCCCAAATGAATTTTAATTTTCCACGGACCCCCTGAATGGTACCGCGGACCCCTGGGGGTCCGTAGGGACCACTTTGGGAACCACTGATCTAGGCGCATAAGAAAAATCTCCCCTCCACCCCACCCCTTCCCCCCACCCCAAAAAAAGGGAATAAACAATGAATTTAATCACACAAGTGCAAAGCAAGTGTTTTAGACATTTTGGGCGCGTGCCCGTTGCATTTATGTACGACAATAGGAGTAGACGAGCGAGTGTTCGAACGTGGTTCTCTACAAATGCCATCTGCCCATCCTGAAAATGTTTGAGAGAAGGCCCTCCTAAATAAGCAAATTCATGACGTTTTACCCCTCCCCATGGTGCTCCAGCGCCGAGGGCTTTATTCGGAAGTCTATAACCAGGGGCTATCGGATTACATTGAGAAATATACTTTCTACACCCCCAACCCTTTTTTAAAGGCACTTTTAATTATTATTATTATTATTTGGTTTTACGTTTGTAGATGTTTGTGAAAGCGTGCAGCTGTTTTGTCGGACCTTCTTCTGTACACAAAACTATGATCACAGTCAGTCATGGGTGACACTCAACTGCAGTCACTCGTGTACATGTGTGTTCCTGTAAAATTAACCCTAAACTTCACTGTCAGCCAAACCGATAGACAGTGAACAGTCGACGTCAGTGACAGTCATATGGATCTGTGTGTGTGTGTGTGTGTGTGTGTTAAATTTGATTAGCCAATGAACTCATTATATATGTAAAGAAACATTCACATGACGCTTCAGAGGATACTGTGTGCGCGCGCAGGCAAATCTCTGCTTGTGAGTGTTACAGTCTATCTATCTATCTATCTATCTATCTATCTATCTATCTATCTATCTATCTATCTATCTATCTATCTATCTATCTATCTATCTATCTATCTATCTATCTATCTATCTATCTATCTATCTATCTATCTATCTATCTATCTATCTATCTATCTATCTATCTATCTATCTATCTATCTATCTATCTATCTATCATAATTATTGATATCTGTTTGTCTCAGGGCTCGATTTACCGCCGGGGATGCCGGGGATATGCCCGGCACTGAGACCTGTCCTCCCCGGCTCTGCTTTAGCTAATTTCATCCCCGCCGGGGATGAATCCATAGACATTTATCCCGGCTCTGCAGAAATTTTATCCCCGCACTGGTTTTTTTCTTAAATAGAGCATGTCTACATGAACGTGTGTGTCCACCCTAGGAGAGAAAGTGCAGCCGACACACAGGGCCCCAGCGGCTCACGACGTTCATAAAAGGGTCCCAAGAAGCCCCACTGCGTCCACATTTTATTACGATTTGAAACATTACTTTGTGTGTCTTTGTATATTACTGAATTACATACATAAACTCTCGTTTATTCGGCGCGCTGTTATCCAGACTCCGAATTAACATGCCTTGTTAAGCATATTATCCGTGATCAATTTATGTCTTAATTGAGGGTTTAATAAAAACAAAGATATATGTGTTTTTACTGGAATAGGTGTAAGGCAGTAAACTATTTATAGCTTACCGTCATATCCTGTTTTGTCGATATCTGAAACGCATTAGCGCATCATTAGGCGGGATTGTTGAAAAACATTTCACTATATTCTGGTTGATCGCTTAGGGTTCACTATATTCTGCTTGATTGCTGATGGTTCACTATATTCTGCTTGATTGCTGATGGTTCACTATATTCAACATTTTCGTCAACGAAGGTTTTAGTTTTAGTTTTAGTCAACGAAAACAATACTAACGTGGGATGCATTTACGCAGACAATAATAATTTCATTAAAATATGTGTGTAAGTGAAACATAAAACCTCAAAACTGGATGCTGCAAATCAACAATAGTATCGACACGAGCGACCATTCACTTATTGCATAACGCATATTTCATTGATTTTAGATTTAAATATTTATTTTTCTACCATTCCTTGTCATTTCTTAAACAATTTAAGGGAAGGGGGGAAGTTTTAAAATTAATGACATGGAGGAGGGGGGGGGGGTGTGAAACTTTTGATGTGTACAATTTCATCAGCTAGGAAATTAACATGAATTAATTGATCCTAATCATTTTGTTGATCCGAATTCTAATATTCTACAAATGGTTAAATATATTCTCCGATCAATGAAATAAATTGATGGTATTCAAAATATTAATAGAGCTTTTTTAATATGAATTTTAGTACAGTATACAGTTTACTAGTTTATATAAATTGAATCCCTTTGAGCTATTTTTAGCCATTACTATTGTGTGCGTGTTCTGACAAATTTTTCTATCGGCTGAGTGGGCTTCCAGCAATCTTAAAATTGGTACAATGTATTTTAAGATGTAAATTGTTATAACCGTTTACTGTGGAATTTGAAAGACTGATATTGTCTAACAAAAACAATTCCTTTTGTTAACACTGGACAGCACATTTCTTTAATTAATTTTATTATTTCCTTTTTTAGCTATTCGGTATTAATATTCTAACTATAAAATATTATTATATTGGAAACAGAAAGAAGGCTTTCGACTATCCCACCCATTGTTGCGTAATGACATTATTTGAACATGCCCGATACTTCAAAAGGTTGTACTACTGTACATGTGTAAAAACGAAATTAAGAGCGCAAATAGTTAAATTAAATCTGTAACAATACCATCTTATCATCTTAGATTAAGATAACATAATCTTTTAAAACACAAAACTCTTAATACATTGAATGTTAATGCTGAATGCTAAATCTGTTTAATACTTCAAATAGGTTTTCTCAGTTACATGTAGGCCTACTTAAAAAAATTAACTGCCTGACATATAGTAATCAAATAAACATTTGTATTACAGTAATTCTACTAGTTTTTTACCCGTTTATTTTTCATTAATACTAAAACTATTTATAATCATTTATTGTATTGCGGATAAATATTGAATCATCTGAAGTATAATCAGTAGAGTTGGAAGGGCGCCGAGCTAGAAGGGAGGCTGAAAAAGTAATCTAGAAAACAATATTCAGTCACTAGACCAGGCATAAATAATTCATGGCCCGCAACCTAGTACGACCCGTTGAGCAGTTCACTCCCCTCCGTTCATTTACATCAATGACGTTAACATATAATTTATGTTTGTTCATATACAATATTATAAACACTCCATTCGTCTACTCTTGGTCCGGATCTTCATTCAAATTAAAAAAAAAACCCACTATGGCCCATACGTGGTTATAAATCTACACCTGCTTCCAGTGTACAGACACACATATAGGCTGCAAATCATAGCGCTAGATGTGTACATAAAGTACCATGAGCTGCTTACACAAATGAACTTTAATTTTGTTCGAAATACTTTTGTACAGTGCAACTTTAGGTAACTGAAGTCTACTTCAATACATGTCAGAGTTCGCAGGTCGTAACTTTAAATTAATTTGTAGCATACAATTTAGTACCTTTAAATAATGGCTCTTGTGTGTGTGTGTGCTGGAATGTCGGTCAAGAATGTTGTCAATGAGTAACTAAGTCAGCAAGTGACTCTAAAGTAAGGAAATATATAAAAACAATACAGCCACGATGCTTAGAAGTTTATTAGTGGCCATTCAGAGTGTGCGAAATTATGGAATGAAATCATGACTACAGACAATGATGATACAAGATGGAAGTTCCAGAACTATTTTTAGAGGAGAGAAATGTATGAGAATACTACATATAAAACAGGCAATGTGTGAAGGAAGTGATCTTACACATTAATTAAACATGAAATGTGTAGTTTAAAAATGTTACACATCGTTAAGAAATGTATACATTTTTCAGAACGTTGGGTTGGAGAGGGGGGGGGCAAAAAATACTGACACAGGGCACACCAATAGCTAGCCACGGCTATGCGGAAATAATTGCGAACCGGATAGTCCAACAAAATTCATCGAAGAGCCACCTACTGTTGTATAAATATTTAAGGGTTGGAGATGTGTTGCAGTTGTTGTTTTTTTTGTAAAAAAAAAACTCTTTATATATGCAAGTTCAATTTCAGTTATTACATAAGCTGCCGGAGTTGGAAGTGTGCTACTTGACGTTATATTTGAAAAAAAAAGGGGGGGGGATTTTGTTAGAAAATTGACGTAATTTTACTAGGGGGGGGGGGAGTTACGGAAAGCTTGACAGTTGTTGAGAGGGGGAGGGGTCTAAAAGTGCTAAAATTTGTTGACGTAATTTATGGACGAGACCTAACTGCATTGTAAAACATCTATCTGAAGCACATCACTTTATATATCAGTCGAATAAAAAAAAAGATAGAAGGGAGACAACCACAGAAAAAAAAATCCAGCTCAATTAAATGGGGTACTGACTGATGAAAAAAAAATGACAGTGACGTCGTCGGCAAGGGTTATGGTAGTCTTCGATTGTCATTGGAACTAAATCAGGGCAATTTTAACACAGTGATCAGAACTGCCTCGTTATCTCTGAATTTCTTACTGACGGCATGCCTTTTAAAATCTGTTTGTTTCGAAAGAAAGAAAACATTTCAATGAAATTACATTTTTCCCACATACTCCCCAAACGGCTCCTGTTAAGAATAAATCACTGATATATATATATATATATATATATATATATATATATATATATATATATATATATATATAACAGCTGAATACATATAAAACATTTATGGCATATTTGTAAACTAAAAGTAAACAAGTTTTTAATTTAAGCAAGAGTATATTTAAAAAAATAAATAAAGTAAATGTACAATGTTATATCACATATTCAATGTATAGAACATTTTTTGTCATGTTAATGTTTATATAACTATATCAGTTAGCATTTCAAACGTATTGTTATTAAACTAGAAAACAATCGTTATATATTAAATTATCACTTAGCTAACTAGATTTCCAATATCAAACAATAAATAATATTTATAACTTAAAATAATGAATGTGTTCATCGTACTCCACATTTAACATTTACATGCTTATACATTCAATAGACTAATCTAGCAACGACCTATCAGTATAAACATATAGTTGGTAATCATGAAAGCTGCATCATTTTATTTGAGCTGTCTAGGTGTCAGCTACATTTTCTAAAATGTTTCTAATATGTTAAAATACCTCGAACGCAGCAGAGCAACAACCAATGATAAGACAGAAGACTGAAGAAGACAAAAAAACTGACTTTTAAAATTTTGCTTCCGGAAATAGCTATCTAATTATGTGTTGACTAGTTGACAGTACCACATAGATTGTTAGTTGACAGTACCACATAGATTGCTAGTTGACAGTACCACATAGGTGGTCATTTGACAGTACCACATAGATGGCCATTTGACAGTACCACGAAGATTGCCATTAGACAGTACAACATATATGGCCCTTTGACAATACAAGTATAAATTGTTCACACATTAATATAAAACCTAATCCAAACACTACGACTACTGCATCATGTGCACCATTGTTTACAGAATAAATTCCAAATTCGTCGTCTAATTATAAGCAACTAGTTTTGATCCCTTTCGCTATGTAGGCCAACTGTGTTCATTATGACGACGCCACTGGTTATATTTTCATTTGTCTCCTTGACAGTGCCACTATGGACAAACACTGAATTAGTTCCAGTAATAATGGTGAGACCTCCACTACTTCCTGTGCAAGATGCTGCCTCGTGTGTAAATCTTCCATCACTTTCCTCAACAGCTTTCCCCATAGAAACATAGGTGTAACAGCCATGGGGGTGAGAAACTAAAACACAAAGTTTGTTTTTGTCCCTTGTCATTCTGTATTTGTTGGGCCAATGTCTACCTTTCTTCCATTGTTCCACATTTAGATTTATCTTTCCAGCGTCAGTATTATTATATATCTTGCATGAAAATATGCACCAATCATCATCAATATCGCACTTATCTACAACACTTCCGCGTATCACTGTTTTCTCGTTTTGGCCATGAAAGTACAACCAACATTCTGATTGGCTTGCTTCGTCGGAGTCATATACTACATGGTTGGCTGTCAGAACTCTAATCATCCAACAGTTTGACTCAGTTTGTTCTATGCTTAAAATAGTTCCACTTCCGACCTGCTGATTACCTTCATAGTCAATTTTTTTTGGTCTGCATTTATTTTTGTATTGAACGTGAATTCTGACGGAAAGGTTAATTATGGTCATAATCATATCTGACAATTTCTCATTTTTCTTTATGGTCATAATCATATTGTACAATTCCTCATTTTTCATGTAATTATTGGGAAAGGTATTTTGACAGAAGTCCCTTATAGCTATGTAGTGTCCGTGGTTTGAAGAATTCTTATTTTTATTACAGTTTTTGTTATTGTTAATGTCGAACTCGTCTGGTTCGTTGATGGCTGTAAAAGAAAAGAAAAAAATAAATCAATTGCTATTCTTAACATATTTAACTCCACCACACTTTCTGAACAATTAATGTTTGTTATTAAATGGACGTCATGCAGGTTCACCGAGATTGACTAATTATAAAACTGCCACCCAATCTTTCCCTTCAGTAAATGGTTTTATTTTTTTAAGCTGCGGTGGTTGCCTGGTCATTGCAAAAATGAATACCTTGGGTGGTTACAATATAGTTAACTAAATATGTCTTTACATTAGTAGCAATGAATGGGGCTGGGGGAGGGGTGGGTCTAAAGGTCTTTGTAATTGAAGACATGTTTTGTAAACGGTAACCTTGATCTTTTAATTAGAAACACATTTAAACTTTAAATTTTGTATTGTGTTACAAAGAAATCAAATTTACGACGGGCGGCCCTCTTTGAAGGGGATGGGAGGAGGGGGGTTAAACAGCGCCTTTTAAAATATGTACCAATATAAACGGCCATGCGTCAAAGGCAAAGTTCAAATGTTTGATAGAAAAGATTGGGAACCAGCGGCCATGAACATTATCACTTGTTTATTTATTTATTATCTTAAAAGGTGTACGTTTAACATATGTAAATATGTCGATTAGAATCATTAGATGATCTCTGATAGCACATGTCAAGATAGCATAGAGTAGTTGAACGGAGTGTATATTGGGAAGAGTGTTTGCACATTTTCGTGGCATGGTATAAAACAAAACTTAGGTGCGCTCTGTGAGTGAACAGCTTTGGAGGGAACAGAGCTTGTATGTGCAAGTGACGTACAGCGCATAGATTTGATACGTTTTATTTTGAATTCTCTCTATGCCATTCACATACACGCTCTTTGGTATGTGTGTGGAAGGATGACCGACCTGGAGGCCCTGATTTGAGTGTACCCTGTTTGAGTTGTACCTTGTCGGCCCTACCTGAATTGTGCTTAAGTCGGCCCTACCGGAATTGTGCTTAAGTCGGCCCTACCTGAATTGTGCTTAAGTCGGCCCTACCTGAATTGTGCTCAGTCGGCTCTACCTGAATAGCACTTATTCAGCTGGAATTGTACCTAATGGGCCCTGCACCTCGACAGCCCTGATTTGAATGCCACCTTATCGGCCCTGTGGGAGTTGCACCTAGCTGGCCCTGCCGGAGTTAGATGTAGACGGCCTCTGCATGAGAGGTTACTGGACAGTGTCATTTGATATTTGATGTTTGTAACATAGTTTACATTTTGTATGGTAGTACTATTTGGCCATGTGCCAGTTTTATGTTGTATTGATATAACTAGGCGGGTGATGGCATTCGACACCCCACCCCCTGTGTTGATCGATTGAATAACTATATTTCTCTATATCATTTATGAGTTGCATTAAAGTTCTTTGTTCTGCTATTTTATGATGGTTCATGGATTTTTGTGTGTGTTATACAAGTCAATATGTACGTCCAACCTACGGGGAACCGGGATGACCGTCTGGCTTATGTGCCCCTAGACCACGAGCTGACCAGTTGGGTTGTGACAGCACACTGTCATAGGTTGAAACACTACCTTTTTTTTTAAATTTACATTATGAACAGCTTGGGGGCAAGTCTGGCAATAATACTAAAAAAAAAACAATTATTAATTCACGCCCACCAATGAAAGGCATTAGTGTATCCCAGTGAGATTGTTTTAAAATTACTGATTGCTACAACACAGGACCGGCTTAAAAGTAGGTCAACAGATCATGCAAGATATACGTGGAAAAGGAGGGGGGGTAGTGTTTGCTCGTTCTAGGTGTGCACAAATATTATATCAATTAAAAAAAAAACATTGTTATCTCCCATGGAGTGGCGCAACCGGGGGGGGGGGGGCAGACCAAATCATCAATACATAATTAACGTTATAAAGTTACAAAAAAGACTGTCAAACTGTCATTTCTCATAATGTGACCCCCCCCCCAGCATTTTTTGCTGGTTACGCCACTGCTCCCATGTGACAAAAATAATCCTATTGACAGGGTCGAACCGTCCGGAGGGTGGGGGGGGGGGGTCAAATCGTCTGTGCCGGGGTAAAAATTGTCCGAGAACTAAGTTGACATGATATTTCCGTGGGCAGGCCCACCGACAGAAATTTCGGGCCCCTGGGCAGGGCTGTCACGCCCCCCCCCCGTGCTGATAATAATATTTTCAAAAGTTGATTGGCCAGCTTAGTCCGGGCCCCTAAAACTCGCCCTAAAACTCGCAGGGCCCCTGGGCATTTACCCCACTCCTGCCCCCCTCTCGGCGGCACTGACTGCATGTATATAAAGAGGCAGTATACCACCAAACCTGTCAACATTGCAAGTGCCTACGGCATGGACTTAGCAGTGAGAGACGTAAAGTTATAATCAACTCTCAACAATTGGAAGCCAGGAAGAAAAAAAACCATGAAAAAGAAAAAAAAAAGGCGTTGAAGTGTGAAGGACGGCACCCGAGAGTCTGGGATTCGTGCTAGAATCACAACAGTTATGCCACAACTGTACTTTTTAAAGGATCTGGAAGAGTAAGGCACCTAGTACAGGATGTACAAATCACTGGTAATTCCCTCCTTGCTCTACGGGTGCAAATCTTGGACACTTCGCGCTGAGACAGACAGAAGGATACAGACATTTGAGACCAGGTAATTAAGAAAACTACACAAAATCTCATACGCAGAGAACAAGACCAGTATCTTGAGGAATGGAAATGACTAGCAGCCTGGTGGGGGCCTAAGAACACCCCCTCCCCTCCCCCGGCTACAGTAAAAAGGCGAAAGTTTATTTGGTTCGGGAACGTCTCTCGCTCCGATTCCCCTGAGCAACACTGCAACGGAGAGGTACCTTTGGTGAAGCACGGAAGACAGGCCGTCGTAGAAAGAACCGGACTGCTATCATTAAGGAATGGATAGGCCATAACATGGCAACTTCCCTTGAAATCACGCGACAAAGAGAGAAATGGGGAGATATTCTATGACATTCTTTCCATCAAGAAATAATTCAGCGTTACGTAACAAGTGAATGACTCCTTAAGAAACAAATAGATGATGGAATTTAATCGTGTGACTTGTTCATTATTTTAGATCTTAGAATAAAGTTTGCACAATATAAAATGTAATACTTACTGCCAAGGGTTGCCATATCTTGAGTTCCCATATCTTGGGTGGCCATATCTTGGGTTCCCATATCTTGGGTTGCCATATCTTGAGTTCCCATATCTTGGGTGGCCATATCTTGGGTTCCCATATCTTGGGTTGCCATATCTTGGGTTGCCATATCTTGAGTTGCCATATCTTGGGTTGCCATATCTTGAGTTGCCATATCTTGGGTTGCCATATCTTGGGTTGCCATATCTTGGGTTCCCATATCTTGGGTTGCCATATCTTGGGTTCCCATATCTTGAGTTGCCATATCTTGGGTTGCCATAGCTTGGGTTCCCATATCTTGGGTGGCCATATCTTGGGTTCCCATATCTTGGGTTGCCATATCTTGGGTTGCCATATCTTGAGTTGCCATATCTTGGGTTGCCATATCTTGAGTTGCCATATCTTGGGTTGCCATATCTTGGGTTGCCATATCTTGAGTTGCCATATCTTGGGTTGCCATATCTTGAGTTGCCATATCTTGGGTTGCCATATCTTGGGTTGCCATATCTTGGGTTCCCATATCTTGGGTTGCCATATCTTGGGTTGCCATATCTTGAGTTGCCATATCTTGGGTTGCCATAGCTTGGGTTCCCATATCTTGGGTTGCCATATCTTGGGTTCCCATATCTTGGGTTGCCATATCTTGGGTTGCCATATCTTGGGTTGCCATATCTTGAGTTGCCATATCTTGGGTTGCCATATCTTGGGTTCCCATATCTTGAGTTCCCATATCTTGGGTTGCCATATCTTGGGTTCCCATATCTTGGGTTGCCATATCTTGGGTTCCCATATCTTGAGTTCCCATATCTTGGGTTGCCATATCTTGGGTTCCCATATCTTGGGTTGCCATATCTTGGGTTGCCATATCTTGGGTTGCCATATATTGGGTTGCCATAGCTTGGGTTCCCATATCTTGGGTTCCCATATCTTGAGTTCCCATATCTTGGGTTGCCATATCTTGGGTTGCCATATCTTGGGTTGCCATATCTTGGGTTGCCATATCTTGGGTTCCCATATCTTGGGTTGCCATATCTTGGGTTGCCATATCTTGGGTTGCCATATATTGGGTTGCCATAGCTTGGGTTCCCATATCTTGGGTTGCCATATCTTGGGTTCCCATATCTTGGGTTGCCATATCTTGAGTTCCCATATCTTGGGTTGCCATATCTTGGGTTCCCATATCTTGGGTTGCCATATCTTGGGTTCCCATATCTTGGGTTGCCATATCTTGGGTCGCCATATCTTGGGTTCCCATATCTTGGGTTCCCATATCTTGGGTTGCCATATCGAATATGTTTTTTGCTTCAGGTGTATATTTGTGGGCCTATGAACGAAACAAAAAAATGTAATAACATACTCATACATTTTACATTGTAAATACCAATATTTAGAAGCTAAAAAGTCATCTATGCTTGGAATAAGTTTAAACCACAAATATATTGCCGACATTATAATAGACTTACAGTGGCAGGGCAGTCATATTTTTGTTGATAAACAATTAACTTCGGGAATTTCCACTGTGATCTAGCTTACTGCTTAGTATCAACATTTTTGCCCTAATGGACATTTTGATTTATAATTTCTTAACATTTTTCAAATATATAAGTAAATATTTTTATGAAATGTACTGAGAATTAGATACTCTTTTCTTTTACAACTTCTATTAAGTATCTTCTGATAAAAAGGTGATGAAAAGAATGAATACAAAAGGATAATTTAAAAAAAAAAGTACTGACTAGAAAAATGGTCGGTTCACTTATTAAGATTGCTCAAGGACTAAAACCATCAAAAGGTAAAACATAAATCTGTATTAATTTAGATTAACAAAAAAAACGTATAGATTAACGATTATTTATTTTCCTTGTAAAATCTTTCTTAATATCTATCTATCTATCTATCTATCTATCTATCTATCTATCTATCTATCTATCTATCTATCTATCTATCTATCTATCTATCTATCTATCTATCTATCTATCTATCTATCTATCTATCTATCTATCTATCTATCTATCTATCTATCTATCTATCTATCTATCTATCTATCTATCTATCTATCTGTCTGTCTGTCTGTCTGTCTGTCTATCTGTCTATCTATCTATCTATCTATCTATCTATCTATCTATCTATCTATCTATCTATCTATCTATCTATCTATCTATCTATCTATCTATCTATCTATCTATCTATCTATCTATCTATCTATCTATCTATCTATCTATCTATCTATCTATCTATCTATCTCTCTCTCTCTCTATATATATATATATATATATATATATATAAATATATATATATATTTATATAAGATGATGGCACATCGAGCAATCATGACAGTGTCGGTAAAAACTGGGAGGCGAATTCAGACAAGGTAATGTTCATGTTTTTTTACAACGCGTCTAAGGAAATGTAGTTTTAAGTATAATTTCTTCACTTTTAATTAACACTTATGCTGTATCTTTTATATGTAAAGATCATATAAAATAAATACAATTTTTAAGTCTAAATTGATCTTGAACTCTTTATGAAAAAGCTACATGAATTAAATACAAAATTTATGAATTGATGAAGTAATATATAAAAATTCTGGACATAGAATTTCTTCAAAAGACATTCAGGTTAAATTGAGAAATTAAACTGAACTGTATATTTATTCAAGCTACTATCGCATATAAACATAGGCGAAAAAAAACCGGCGAAATAACTAAAAAGTATTGAATGGTACAGTTTGAATAAATGTTTTTGTCCTTCTTAAACTAAAATATTAATGTCGTAAAACACAGAAAAATCAATGTTAACAACAAAATAATCTTCCTTCTTCATTTGTAATGTATGGGCATAATATATATATATATATATATATATATATATATATATATATATATATATATATATATATAAATGAACTAGCATGTCTTGGTGTAGTGTACCTGCCACACTAATATAATTGGCATCTCATGAATGCGTGCCTTCATATATGTGTGTAAAAAACAGAGATGCATAATATATGTGCATGACTGGATTAACCATTAGGCAAACAAGGCACGTGCCTAGGGCACCAAGCGTTTGGGGGGGGGGGCACCACAAGTCCTCAAAATGTTTATATTGTCTCGGTAGCCGCGCGTAATCGACATGACATAAGCCAATTGAATCGCACATTATTTAACCTTGGTCCCACAAACTGGTGGTAAAATACATCCCACGCAGTTTTTTTTTGCTATTTTTTTTTAGTGCTTTTTTTTTTACTTTATTAAGCTATTTTTGTTGAGTTATCTCTGAAAGGCAGAGAAATATTTCGCACATCTACTTTCTACGCCATTGCTGACAAACTTGAGACATAGATTAGTAGACAAGGACAGGTGTATTATGATATAGCAGTTCGATTTTCTTGTTTGATCGATGTAACATGAACATCTCAGTATTGTCAAGGTCGGATTGAGACTTGCTAAGACCCTGAGCTATTTGAGATATGAGGCTATGTGTAAATCCAGATATTATATGTCAGTACCAAATATTTAAGTATACATGACAATTTGTCACTCGGACAATTATTTGGGGGGGGGGGGGCTTCAAGAAAGTGGGAGCTCTAAGCTATAACTTGTGTAAGTTATACATAAATCTTGCACTGAGTATTGTGAAGGACTAATAAATGCTAATCCTGAAGATCTGAACCATAATTTATACATTGAACTACAACAGTTCCACTCATAGATTCGCCATAAGTTTCGTGCATCAAAATCTGAAAACAACATTTTCAGTTATGTAGAATTATACAAAGTAATAGTGAGCGACAACATCAAGTGTGCTTTTCCAAATGTAGAAATCTCCTTGCGCATACGTTTAACATTAATGGTTATGAACTATTCAACTGAGCGCACTTTTTCTCAGTTGAAACGTGCAAAAAATCCAAGTAGACCGATAATTAAACAAGAAAGGCTTGATTTGTTATCTCTGCTGATGGTTGAGACAAACTTGTTGCGAAAATTAACTTTGATGATGCACTCAAAAACTTTGCCAGACGTAAATCTAGAAAAAAGAACTTAAATATTTAAATCTGTGCTCTCTTTGATTGATATTCTTATCTATTAAAAAAGTTACAGTATTTCTGTAAATTATTATTACACAATTTTAAGACAGAAATACCTTATTGTATGTTTTATATGAGTGACAGTAAAGCAAGCATAATTGTTTACAACTGTTTTCATTGTTACTATTTTACATAATATTGAACATAATAATGAAATGACATCTGTCATTTGAAGAATCGAGGGCTCTGGGCAGAAGGGGGCTTCAGAGTGGTTTTGTGCCTAGAGCACCGAGATGGCTTAATCTGACCCTGTATATGTAAATACTTACATTTGATAAGTTTTTGTTCATCACCACTGTGTTTAAAAAAAAAAAAAACTATTTGATTTTGTATGTGTAGGCCTCTACCTTATCTGGATTGTGGAAAATACATTATCAAAAGTTATCTGCATTGTCAAAGTTACATCAAGACCTATCTGCACGGTCGAAATTACAGCATCAAACATTAGTCAGCCGTCATGCCTTAATTCAAAAGAATTTGGTATAAAAACTATATTAACATTTTTTTCTTTCATAGTTTTAAGGTACATTCTATTTTTTAAATTTTGTTATTCTACTTTAATTAAGTTTCATTACATGGTATTTTACTGTCTTTATCAATATATATATATATATATATATATATATATATATATATGAAAATTGGATGAAAACTGAAAATCACACTCATTACATATTAATTTAATTATTTATATTTTAATTTTTTCATACAGATGGAAATTAAAGCAAAATATTTAAAGGAAAACATTTTTAACCGGTGTAAAAGTATAGAGGAAGATGACATTAACAGACCATTGGAAAATGTAAAACACATACAACCCTGCCCTGATTTGATTGTTAAACTTACGTTTAAATATGGTAGCTGTAATATAACAGATACCCCGGCAGAAAGTTTAAATGGAAAAAGAGAAAAAAATAAGTTATGTTTTGGAAGTGGCAGAATTACAAATGTGCGGAATGTAGCAAACTTAGGTCTTACCTGTAACTGTAGGACATGTAAAAATTCAACTTCACCAAAGAACATATGCGGAGAAGTCTGGATAAAAACTGCTGTTAGTAAATTCTTTGATAAATGTAAAGATGGGAGAATAACGTGTGATGCGTTCTGCTATAGTAAAGACTCACATTGTAGCACAGAGAAAATGGAATTTTATGATATCATGGAGTTTTCTAAAGATTCTTCCACATTGGCTTTCTTAACCTGTGATACGAAATTATATCACAGGTTGCAAGTCATTCTTAACAGGAACAGATATTTGAATCAATACAGTGATAATCAGATGGTACAAAAACAAAAGGACGGAATGCCTAGAGATGGTTTATTGAACATTGAAAACTATATTGAGAAAAACATCTATTCAGTAAATGAAAACTTGGCTGGTGAACGAGCAAGTACTGAAAACAAACAAATGTTTCTGATCCTGCAGTTTTTAAAAGTTGCAGACTGCATAACAAAACAAGGTAAAGTCGTTTTGCTTTGGTTTGAATGACTAAATTAGCTTAAAATTACGTATGGTATATATTTTATAATGCATTTGGCTAATTTGCGTGGAAGAAATATATAGCCTGTACTTCTTCGTTGTCTTGTTTTTTGTTTATAGTCTAATAGGTAATTTTTTGTTTGTTTCCAAAGAGCTCAACCAAAAACGTTTTTTTTTCTTTGCTGCTTTAAGAGGAGGCACAAAGAAAAAAAATCGAGAAAAAACGAACAAAAGTCAATAATTGGTTATGTTGTCTTTTTTTTTTAAATTGACACATAAGAAAGCCCGAACATAAAAAATTAAAACCAAATAAAAGTTAAAAAATAATTAACTTCTGTCTCCAGTTTTGGCGGGGAAGGAGTTCCTGGTACACGCGCACTCCATGGCTACTCCAACGAGAAGAATGATAGTCTGCTTTTAAAGTTTATTTAAAAATCCCTGATGATCTTAAGGGGCTTTTATGTGATGTGAACGTTTTTAGGATATTAATTGGGATATAGTTGTTTTTATAATTTGATTATGAATTTTTAAGTTTCGAATTGACTGGATTCCTCTTGCTAAAATTTTTTTTTTTTGTTCTTAAATACGTCATGAAGTACTTTTGATTATATATATCATTTCACAGAACCAGCCATTGAGCTTGATACAAGTTTCACCAATTATGAAACAGATATTAGTTCAGAAACAGAAGAAAAAATTTTAACGATTCATATTGCAAACTTTAACATTTCAAAGATTACTGAGGCTGTCAAGAAATCAATCAGTGATTACGATGCATCAAAAGAAAAACGCACCATGAAGGAAATTAATAGATTTTTAAAGAAACGTGTTAAACATGGAGAAACAGTACAATTTGGAGAAAAACTCAGTAAATGTGTGATAGTAGAATTTACTATATTGAAAAACATTGAGATCAGTACATTTTTAGAAGAAGACCTAAATAATCTGGTAGAAAAAGAACTAAAAACACTTGAACAAGAGAAAGCTATGAAGTCTTTACAAGGTAATATCATGTCAATGTTTAAAATATTGACATTCACTTTACTAATTTTATTTAAAAAATCTGAATGTTGTAGCATGATGGAGGTAACATAATCATTATAAAATACAAAAATTTCAGATTCAAAAAGTCTACACAAAAGTTTTGTTAAAATGTATTTTTTTTTAAAAAACATGCACAATTCTTCATGTATTTTTTTTTAGCGTTTCCATAATGCGAACCATAAAAAAAAAACGAAATCTTCGTATACTTAGGAGAGAGGTCATAGGTATGAGACAAATAACCAGGAGATAAAATTAATCACAGAGAATATAAATACTTTTGGTAATGACCAATATATTTGTAACAAGTTAGGTTTGAATTTTTCTACAGAATGCAGGATTTTTTGAATCTTGACGAGATGTGATGAATTTGAAAATAGAAGAAAATTGTGATACCTTCGTGAACGTAATTTAATTGCTTGCATTGTTAAACGCTCTTTTTAAAAGAATGTCAGATCTTTTTTATCATGGTTTTCATAAAACATGACCAGCGGTTTTTTAAATTGGTGCAGCGGAAAAAATACAAAACTAATCTTTTGAGAAAAAGGATTTGGGCAAGCAATGTTTTCTTTGTTTCTAACTTAAACTTATTGCTTCAAAGTAATGTTTTAAGCGTTCCGATGGGATATAATTTGATAGTTGATATATAATTTAAAATACTATAAAAATACTTAACCTCATATTATATTATTGTAAAATTGTTTATTTTGAACACCATTATGTAATTTTCTTGGCATTCATCATTTATATTTCATTATTTTTTAGCACTTATAAATGTTGCGAAAAAAAATGGACACTTTCTGAAAGGAAGAGGTTTTTACGGCTATAAAAATAATGTTCAATTTACCCATGTTAAAATGCAAAAGGAAGAATTTAAATATGCTTTCTTAAATTAAAACAAATATAAGAAGTTGTAGATTTATAAAGATAAAAGTGTGTAGAATAGCAGTTTAACAGTTAAACTATAATATGATACATTTTGATCTTGACTTTTTAT
Organism: Bulinus truncatus; assembly: GCA_021962125.1. Classification (NCBI taxonomy): domain Eukaryota; kingdom Metazoa; phylum Mollusca; class Gastropoda; family Planorbidae; genus Bulinus; species Bulinus truncatus. The sequence continues at coordinate 2,426,862 of JAGDYQ010000023.1, read as the reverse complement.
TAACGGGTCTGTTTGTTTTAATCGCCCTTAAGTTTTTCCTCTACTATCTTTGTAAAGTATAATAAAGACTAGTATTATGTCAAAAAATATAAATTATTGTAAAAAATCCTTATGAGGCTTGTGAAAGATCTGAGAAATAAGCTATTTGAAAATCTTTCAAATCCCATGCATTAAATCAACCTGATGTGAGCAGCTTTGAAAATCAAGGGTACTTGCAATGTCTTTTGATAAATTTTATCTTAGTATTCTTCACCTCTAATTTATATTTTTTTTCTTTAAGAATCATATCATTCGTTTAGCCATAATCCTAATTATGGAAAAAATATTTACTAGAATACTAGATTAAAAATAATTTTATTCGAATTCCACTTGCCACATTATAGAACGATATCCATGATACCACAGGGGGATAAATTAGTATGGAATAATTAGTTTAGGTTGCGTATGTACATACTTTTCTTTCTTTCTTTTAACATGACTTATAAGTTTTATTTGTTATATATTTACATATTATTGTCTATATGTTTTTAGGTAAACAAAAGGATCAAGAAAAGGAGTTTAAAAGCGCGAAGGAAGAACAAACTTTTCAAATTCACCAAAAATGTATTGACATATTATCTTTTACAATGAAAGATTTGCCTGAATGTTATCAGCACAAAGAAATGGAGGATTTAATCCTATCTTTAGCAGATCTAACAGTTTTTATACAAGTCAAGCGGGTCCGTAAAGAGACAGCAAAAACCTGGCAAGGAGCAACTGCCAGCTTTTCTATATTTAATTCAGCCGATGCAGAGATGGGAACTGGCAAAGTTGATGACGTATTTATTTACAGAAATAACCAAAAGGCTTTATGCCGTTGCAATAAGTGTAAAGTTTCTGAACTCCCAAGCAAAGACTGGGGTGAAGTCAGAATAGTTACTTCAGCGCAGTTGGTGAAAGGTGATAATGAGGCTAAACGTACGACCTGCACATTATTTTATGATAGTGAAACATCATTGGAAAGTCGCCGATTCATTCATGGGGACAGAATTGTAGTTTTAAATATTGATACCGACCTGTGTAAGTTTATGTGCATAACCTGTGACCTGGAGTTACTGACTAAATTAGATAAAAAGGTAGACACCTTTGTAGACAGCTGGGAAAAAGCATTTGATAAATATGTGGAATTGGAAGATTGTGAAAATGAAAAGTTGGCAGTAATCGTATCTCATCCATTTGGACTCCGAAAACATGTTTCCATAGGCAAATGGACTGAAAAAATGATAGAAGCCCAAAAAGTGAAAAGATTTCGTTATGATGCTCCAACTTATCCCGGTAGCCGGGGAGCCTTTGTCCTGATGCCTAGCTTTAAGGATTTCGATGATTTGCCTCATTTTAAATGCTAGGTAGATAATGACGGCACAGTAAAACTCAAGTGGTAAAGAATGCAGTAAGGGTTTCGAATGTGAAGACGTCTACAACATGTGTAAACAAACTAAGCTGATTTAATTTTTAATTACTCTGCCGTGTTCAGTGCCGGCCTTAGACATTTTTGTGATATAGGCAAGGACAAAAATGCCGCCCTTTTTAGTTTCATTTTTCTAAGAAAACTCTATAAATGCTATTTATTATAATACATTTTTTAAAATTTTGCAACTTTATAATAGTTAAAGAGTTTTAAGTATACGTAGTGTATTTTAGGAAGTTTTTTTTTTTGGTTAAGTTAAAAAAAGTAATGAAATATTAAAAAAATAATGAAATGTCATGTTTATTAAGCGTTAAAAAGATTGAAGAGAATTCAAGAAAAATACGCTTTTCTAGCTTTTGCAGAGGCAAACTTTTCAATTACTTCGGTCAGATCCAAATCTTCTGCAATCGTTTTCTCTATAGATATTGTAGCTAAACCAACCAAACGATCCTGAGACATGGTAGAACGGAGATATGTTTACATGAGTTTGAGCTTCGAAAAGCTTCTCTCTGCACTCACCACTGTTATCGGGAGTGTAAGCGAAATTCGCAATGCCAAGTACACATTCGGAAAAAGAGCAACCACGCCCATTCCACATAGATAGTCTAATATGACCCTAGGGCTTGATTTTTCTGTAATTCTCCTTGATAAATCAAATAATTCATCACAGTAAACTGCCGCACAGTTCTGTTACATTAATGTCTGCTGAATCTTCGTTTTCAGATGTTAAAGCTAATTGAAGGTCCTTGCAATCTTTGAAAACCTCTCTTTTATCACATTTCTCCAGTTTTTTAATGTCATACAAAAATCCAAATAAATCGTTATGAGATGTTAAGTGCATAAATCGATCATTATCTGATTGAATTGCGGTATCCAATATCTGGTTGAAAAAAATTACTCTGAAATTCATTTCTGGCTCGAGAATTGGATCGTCTGAAACTTCATTGTCAAATTGTCTCTTTCTTAGTCGAGATCTTATTTGTATTTCCGTAGGTAAATTGCACTCAATACCAAATTCTTCAGCCAATGATTTAGCTGTTGTAATTGCTTTGGTAAAACCTTCATCTGTTCTATAATTCTGGAACATTGTTTTAGTTGTGTTCAATTGTTGAATAGATTTTTTAAAATCAAGATCTTTTTCTTGAAATGTTTTGCTAGATATATTGATCTTAAATAAAACATCATACCAAATCACTAATGAACAAATAAACTTGAAATCGAGCATTTTTTGTGCTATTCCCTTAGCTTCTGCACGGGACTGGGTTCCACGTGGTCCAGTAAGGGAAATGTCATCAGCAATTGAAATGAGTGCATCGTAAATTTCAACTGTTTGGTATCGAATTACCTTCACGGCATTAACTCGACTTTCCCAACGTATTGCGTATAACTTGTTAACAGTTAAACCTGCTGCCTCTTTGTTTTTGGACATATTCTAACAATACAATCCAGCAGTACCGTACCCAGGAATTTTTTTTTGGGGGGGGGGGGGGCTGTTCAAAGTTTTTAAAGGCAAATATTTGTCATTTTTTTATGAGTTACTATCAGCAATAACATTTTTGGGGGAGGGCCTACAGCCCCCAGCCCCCCCTCCCCCTGGGTACGGCCTTGCATTCCAGCGATGTGTTGATGTAGAAAAAAAAGTTGTATATATTTTGAATCACCTCAAAAAACCTTACTGCTTCCAAACAACAGTTTACGGCATCATTCACCACCAAATTCAACGAATGCGCATTGCATGGGGCATAAAAGGCTCTTCAATTTAGCTCTTTAACTATTGCTTGGATACCATTGTGTATTCCCCGCATGTTCGCTCCGTTATCGTAGCTTTGTCCCCTCTTATCATTTAGAAAAATGCCTGAATCTGACAGTTCTTTAAGTAAAATTTCCTACATACTTGCACCTGTAGATTTTTCAAGTTCTACGAATCCAATGAAGTGTTCATTGATAGAAACTTCTGAAGGTTTGTCATTTGTCAATTCATTTGCTGTAACAAATCTAACAATCATTGTCATCTGTTCTTTGTGACTGGCGTCTGGTGTGCAATCGAGAACTATAGCGTAATATTTTGCATTTTTAGTTCATTTATCATTTTCTGTTTGACCTCCTTACTCAACAGTTGAATGATCTCATTCTGAATATTTTTTCCCAAATAATGGTCATGAATTTCATCTGATTTTATACGTCTTATATGTTCTTTCATTACCGGATCAAAGTCAGCAATAACTTCAACAAATTTCAAAAGTTGCCATTATGAGATGTATATAACCGATCAGACTGCCCTCTCAGGGGTAAATTTTGAACTCCATGTACTCTGACCAAAGATATTATTCTTTCTAATACATCCTTCCAGTGTTTCGCTTCACGATTTATAAGGCGCTGATTCACGTCATCAATAGTTTTATTATTTGTTATCCTCATCTTTAGATCTTTCCACTCATGATACATGATAACTGGTTAAATGATCTGGAGATTTTTCATGATGCTGCAATATACTTGACAAATTTTTCCTATCACAACTGCCATGTGTAGTTAAGGCAGATTTACTCCTGTTATATATTCTGCAGCAAAAACAATATGCCTTGTCTACTGACGTAGAATACATCAACCATTTCCTTTTTAAAGTTTCTCCGTTAGCCAGTTTGCGCGTATAGTGGTAATTAGAAAAGTGTCTCCCACTTTCATCTTTTGGAAACAAGACTCAAATTTGATCTGCTTTGGATCATGCTGAATAAGAAAACAACGATCTGGTCATTTAGCAGGATCCTGCATTATATCTGAATCAAATTCATTTATTTCATTTTTAGTTTTTATATTTTTATTTTATTTTGCTGGAATTTGCCACTCCTTGAAATAATGCCGCTCTAGGCGGCTGCCTATATCGCCTATACCTAAAGCCGGCACTGGCCGTGTTTTAATATAATATGAAGTCAATTTTATTTTAAAGAAATCGAGTCCCTGTGACTTAACCCGCGATCCTAGACACAGTACCCCAGTAATCTCTATAAATAGAAATGTTAATAGAATGTAGTCGTGACATCATCTCTCCAAAAGGTTTTCACCGATCACCTAGAAATTGTGACACAAAATCGAAGTAAATCTCTCGGCGTGTTTTTATATACTTAAAATTATAGATTTTACACATGTTGTATTCAAAAATAATATTTAACCAATGGGTTTGGTATATAATTATCTCTTGACTTAAAAAAAAATAGGGGAGGTAAATCTCCGTGTACTAGCTAATATTTCCTGAACATTTTTTAGAGCATTTTCGAAAAAAAATGCTCTATTGTCCCCGTTTTGTCTGTCTGTCCGTCTGTCTGTCCGTCATCACCCTAGATCTCAACAACCATAAGTCCTAGACCCATGATGTATATATTATTTTGTAGGTCTTGGCCTGCCAAAAAAAAACACTTTTGTCCGTTTCGCGATCTTACCTCTCAGGGCCGTAAAAGGGGGCTTATAAAGTACCGTTTTTTACTATATAAGCTATATTAACCAAGGAGCGCCCTATATCTCAGCAACCATAAGTCCCAGACCCATGATGTATATATCATTTTGTAGGTCTCTGCCTGCAATGTGTACATCAAAAGTTCATTTCGCGATAGGATTTCTGAGGGCCGGGCTTCAGGGCTCCTAAGGGGCTTATATATATGGCCCCATTCTACACCTTGTACGTTCAATAGCCCATTCATTTGGTGCGAAATACTGCAGCACGTAGTTTCACCAAGATTTATTAAGAAACTCATCAAATGAAATAGTAAGCTTGTGTTCTGAGTTTAATTGAAAGTATCAGAGCTATGCAACAATTGACGGAGTTTTCGGACGATTAAATGACTACAATTTCGAATGTTTTCAATTATGAGTCCTATTTCAGTAACCACAAACCACTTGTAGTTAGATTTAAGAGAAAATATTTTTTTTTCAAATATAAAGAAACGTCTTTATAATATTTTTTTACAGATATATGCATTACACAATTGAATTTATAAACATTTCCAAAATTTACAAATATTTACTGAAAGCTAACAAACGTACTGATACATAACACGAAAATGCGCTAACACGTCCTGTGTCCAGAATGGAACAGGCTTAATTGCTTGTTTTTATTAATCAAACGGTGTCGTAAAATTGTTCTCTTTAAGTGTTGCCACTCCTTGGGTTTTATCCCCTAGTTCTTGAGTTATCGGACACTAGCTTGGGAAATTAGGATTTCAGCTGAAAATCTTGTTTTTTTTTTTGTTTGTTTTTGTTGTTCTCTATTGTAATAGTGTCCCCCCCCCCCGACTGGACCATTTATATTGGAAGAGACAATATCTGAAAGGACCCAAAGTGGTTACTGTATTACTTAAGTGATTATTATTTTGTATTCGTATTAACTATTAAGAGCGCTTTCGACAGAAAGTAATATTTATTTCGTTAGCATTTCTTTTAAATAATTTTTTTTTTATTTTCCTTTGTTACTAGCTTTAAATGATTGATACTTTTTTTAATCAATATGTGTGTGTGTGTGTGTGTGTGTGTGTGTGTTGTTTATTTCTAATAAACATAACAGATTAAACAAAACTAGTTGTATGCCTATATAAAAATTACAAGTTTTATGTTTGTATGTTTCGAAATATCATGAGTGCATGCAAGCCAAGAACTATAGAAAAAGAAAGATAAAAGTCACATATATGTGACTTCGTCAAATATGGAGGGCCTTCTCACGGGCATTACTAAACCGTCCATTTAGTGGTTTATAGCATATAAATATAAGAGATAAACATGGTTCGATTTACCGCCGGGGATGCCGGTGATATCCCCGGCACTGAGAACTTTCATCCCCGGCTCTGCTTTAGCTAATATATCCCAGCCGGGGATGAAATCATAGACATTTATCCCCGGCTCTGCAGAAATTTTTTTTCATCCCCGGCACTGGTTTTTTCTTAAATCGAGCACTGGAGATAAACAAATCTTTACTCACCAATCTAACACTAATAGCCTAGTCAAGATAACGTTGATTAACTACAAATTATACAAATGTAACTTTTGTAATCGCTGCTTGTTGTGATGTGTTTTATTCAACATATTGATGTTAAATAATTTCTTAGATATTAAGTTTGTATTTGAAAAATTTTCATTTGTTTATTATCGAATCAGCACAATTTAAGATATATTTTAACATCAACACAGCTAATATGTTTACTTAATTTACTTATATTTCAGTATTTTAAAAAAAAAAATTGATAAAATAAAATAAAAAAATACCAAGCATACTATTATTCAAGAAGTTGTATCTCATTTTTCAGTCCTATGATTTGTGTGCTGTCGATAAATTAAAAAGAAAATAGGTCGACGAGATAAATCAAGAGAATGTCGCCATGGAAATGATATGACTGCTGCAAGTCTTCCATTGAAACAGACATCCCCCCTCCCCCACCGTACCTCGCATAAACGGATAATATGCTTGTGACAGAAAAAGAAGCAGGGATATAACAATGTGAGGGAAAAAAAAGGATTGGGGGTGGGGAAAGGGTAGTTAGTTGAAATACTTGCTATTCCGTTTGCTTTTGTTTTAGTACATTGCATCATATACTTACAATCATTTCAATGGATTGAATTCTGATTTCAGTGTGGTGGCTAAGTGGCTTCGTTTAACTGAGCAAAAAAGATCTCATCAGTGGTGTTACTGTGGGGATGGGTGGGGGGGGGGGCACCGAGTGACGACACCATAATGAAAAATTCTAAATTTCAAAGTAGAAAGAACTCGGTCTAGTCGGGCTTTAAGACCGATCATAGTTAAAAACATGAGCAGTAGCACAGGTTGACACCATGCAGAGCAGAAATGTATACAATTTTAAACTGCTCGGATCAATCTGGAGTTATTTGTAAACGCGCTAAAAAATTACGCATGCAGTCACGTGGTTTCAAGAAACTGGAGACGTTTACAACGGTGAAAAAATTGCTCAATGGATCTATAGCTCGATAAGTCAATGATCTTATTATGACTGTGGCTCATCAAAAGGTGTTGTTCATCAGCCCACACTTGTCTGAGCGGCATGAATTCTACTGAAATGGGAGAAATTGACATATAAATACATGGAATGGACGTAGACAAATTTGATACTGATGCGGGAGCTGAAAATAGTTGTAACCAATGTGATGATGAGTAAATTTAATGAGAAAACAGAATATTTCATCAATTGGGATGTTCCAGTTCCACGTCATTTTTTTGGGATGAAATTATAAAAAAAAAGAAGTATTTTTTTCAGAACACGAACATGGAGGGACCTTCTAGTGCTGTAACTTGGCAAGACGTTAAAGCTAAAGGAGATGTGCGCCAGCTTTTCAGAGAATGAAGACCAAGATAGAAAATTTTAAATTAAGTGTAATATAAAAATAACAATTATTTGACTTTGTTTTGCTAGTTGTTGAAGTTATTTAATGCTTTTTCGTTAAATTATATTGTGCCATTTGTTTTTAACTTATGAGGTTTAATAAGTTCGTCAACTCTTGGACCAATTAGACGACTTATTTCACAAGCATTACAATTATAGGCGGTTTTCTGTGGTCTAGTGCAGAAAAATTCGAAACATGTTCCATTGTTCATTGTGGAAGTCTTGAGGGGAGACTGGGGGTGGGGGTGCCACCATGAATTTCTCGCACCGGGTGACACCAACCATAGTGACGTCACTGGGTCTGATCCAAAAGTACCTGACCCTACCACCACTATCAGGAGGTGAAATGACACAAATTTTGTCAACAACATAATCCTATTGAAAAATACTCGTCTGTGGTCTCTACATAATTAAGACATAATTTCGGAGAAAGATGTGTAAGATCTGTAGCATATTTTGACTGTTTCAAATAGTTGTGCACAATAATCGCTAAAATCAACCTCGGTTTTCAGAAAAAAATATTATACGTGGCTTGATTCTCTAATCTTGACAGAATTGTGAGCGACATTCTTATGTTCCAGAAGTCGTTTGACTGTAACCTTTTTATTGTGCTGCATGAACTACAGTTGACACTCATTGATTCTCAAGTAAATGTCTTGAAATAGATGGAAGGAAAAGAAAAAAAAAACGTAGAATTTTATCTGATTCTGAGTTTCCAAAATGGACGAAATTCGTCGCAAGTATTACCTTCATTCGGTGTTTCCGAAAGAAAAAAATTATGTCTGCGAACTTTTAAAAAAAAATGAAGTATGCCAAATCAACACTTCGAACGATTTTGAGAAAAAAAAACCGCCTTTTTAAGTACCCCCCCCCCCCCACCAAAGAGATTTTGGTCTGGCTTGCAAGTAGTAAAAGGATAATGCGCCCCGCGAGTTAGATATGTGTTAGATACAGAATACAAGTGATGCATGAGTTAGATACAGAATACAAGTGATGCATGAGTTAGATACAGAATACAAGAGATGAATTTTCTCTTTGAAATCAACGTACGCAACCCTATGAACCCTACAATTAGTGGATAGTTTTTTTTTTTTTTAAAATATAAGAAGTGTAAAATATAAAGCATTTTAAAAACATAAATGGTGAATGGAGGGTGGTGGGGGCTCTTTTTGTCTGGGCCCTGTCATCTATGTCCATGAACGGGCCGGGGCTTTCTCCAACAATTTTCAGAAGAAAGTTTGTGACGAAATATGATAATCATGTAGAGGGCACAATTTGTTTTTTTAGATGTTTAAATAACTCATGGTATATTTCACAATACAGAGTTATACAATATATTTATATATAAGAAGAAAACAACTTTGGGGCTGTCTCGCAGAATGGTTTTTTTTGCGGGGGGGGGGGCTCATATATAAAGTCCTAGACCTCCCTATGACGTACATAGCCTCTTACATAACATGTTGTTGTCTAAACTTGGCTTTTTTTCGAAATTTCAGAGACAATTAAACACATCAACAAACAATTTCAGCACTTTTAAACCCAATCTCTTTCTCTCTCTCTCTCTTTCTCTCTCTCTTTCTCTCTCTCTCTCTCTCTCTCTCTCTTTTTCTCTCTCTCTCTCTCTTTCTCTCTCTCTCTCTCTCTCTCTCTCTCTCTCTCTCCAGCCCTGAAATATTATATAACAGTAAGTGGCTCTTCAATAAATTTTTTGTAACTACAAATCTCATGTTTAATTAGTGTGTAAGATCACTTCCTTCATATATTGCATGCCCTGTATGTTGTGTTCTCATACGTCTTTCTCTCTACTCTAAGAATAGTTCTAGAACATATATCTTTTATCACTGTCTGTACCCCTTGCAATGATTTTACTCAAGTATTTTGCATACCCCGAATGGCCACTTATAAACTTCTAAGAATCATATCTGTAGCGCTTTTAGATGTGTCTTTACTTGTACAACTGATAATACTTTTTTTTTATCATCGTAATGTACATGCTTCAAATTTTCTTCCATTTTATATAAGTACTGTAAACAAAATTAAATTGCAGTGTGTAAGCAGCTCTTAGTACTTTATTTAGGCCTACATATTTAGCACTTTTGATTTGCAGCCCAATATGTGTACTTAAAATTGTACACATTTTACAGGTCACTCACTGACCTAAACTTTTCCTCTCCAGTTTGACACCTACAGATAAACACTTACCAATTATTCTTCTATTTCAACAACCAGTGGCGCAACCGGGGGGGGGGGGGGGACTATCAAACTGTCTTTTTTCTATATGTGTCAACAACCACACCTTTTCATGTACAAATATGATAAACACAAAGTGTTGTTTTGATTTAGTAGAGCAGCGTGAAATATTTGACGAAATTTTACAGATTTAAAACCACGGAAGGGCCACAATAGGTTCTTAAATTTGATTGTAAAATTGTTCCATGTAAATGAACGGAAGGGTCGGATCAAATCACTTAACGGGCTGTAATTTATGGCGGTCCATAGATTGCCTATGTCTGGCTGAAAATTGTTTTCAAGATTACTATTTCAGCGCCCCCCTCTATCTCGGGGAGCTATGTGGCCGCACAACCGCACAAGTCCGCTATCCTTCCTACGGTACTGACTATCTGGCATAATAATCAATATTTATCCGTAATAAAATGAATGATTATAAATATCTTCAATAATAATGAAGAGTAAAGGCAATAATAAAAATTAATTTAAAAAAATGAATTGTCCAAGATTATCAAAATAATTGGTTTCGCTAGATCATACCAGCCTTGCTAAGTCCAAATAAACGGTTATACCATCTCACAACTTAAAACATACTGTACCAGTTATAGATTGCTGAATGAACGCTCAGCCGACAGAAATATCTAGCAGGATACACAAAATGATACACATATTATGCAATTTCAAAAATTTATTTCTTCTTATTTCAAAATTATAATGGCCACAAATAGTTCAAAGGGAGTTAATTTTTATATACTAGTAAACGTATACTTAAATGAATATAAAATACGCCAAATTATTGTTTTAGACATCATAAAATTATTTTACTGATCGAAGAATAATATTTGCATCATGCTAATATTAAACTTAGATAAAACGTTCATTGTGTGTTTGTAAAAGAAACAATGTAGTTAATTCTGTAAAAAAAAGTGGTTACATTGTTGACGTCAAAACAAAATCTTCATACCCCCCCTCCCCCTTCCCATGCCAACAACTGTCAAAATTTTTCAGACCCTCCCCCCCATAAGTTGTTGACGTAATTAATGATGGATGACTCCTTATGATGCCGGCACAGCGCTGAAACTGGCCAAACAGTAGAACATTTGATGGCACTCCATGGCACATTGACCTTAAATTACAGTGACCGGGTGAGTGGTGTAGCCCGTGTATGGCTTATTTTATACTGTTAAAGTGCCTTGAGGACTTTTTCATCAAACTTTCATTACTTAAAAACCAATGTTTTAAAACTGTTGTAATGTGAAATGGCCCTTCTAGAAATAAATGGCATATTTTTCATGTCATAGTTGGATTCACTTTGAATATTGTAAATGTGTGTCTGCTCAGTATTTATATATATATATATATATATATATATATATATATATTCTGTGGTCCTGCTTCTCCATATCTGATTCAGTTTGGCCATAATTGTTGCAATTCAACAAATGCTCTCAGTTGTACAGAGTCCACTCTTGAAGATCGTAGAGCTCAAAAAATTGCCTCAGGCTTTTCATCCCCCTCCATTAGCTCTACATTAAAGTCTTTATCTTAAAACCGAAGTATCCTATTAAAATATTTAAAAGTTTTGTATACATTAAAAAAATTTTTAAAAAGCCATCAATGTTGTCAAAAGGTTTGATAATGTTTCTTGCATTTCAAAACCTGTTGTCTTGAACACAGTCAAGCTCATCAAATTTAATAGGAATATCAATGATTAATGTGTCATTTATCTAGAGCAAAAAAAAAAAATTAGATTTTGCAGTTGATTACATAAATTTTATTACACATATTATATATAATAATTTTTTAACATTAACAAATTGTATCACAGATAATAATATTGAAAAAAAAAATAAACTAATGCAAAAGACTAGCCTAAAATCATTACAATATCTGATTTATATAATTATTTGATTAAATTGTATTCTATAATGTCAATAATAACTCAAAATTGAAAAAGACAAGAGAAAACAAAAAACATCCTTTCTCTTAGAACAAACTACCAGAAAATAATTTCCCTTTGTCCTGATTAGAGAATACAATAATTTAAATGAAACATATAACAATTAGTTCAAAGTACTTTTTGTCTTGTAACTTTACTAAAATGTATTAGATTTTAATGTTTGATCCAATAAAAATTCAATTCTTTAAAAGTGAACAAAATTTAGCATCAAGACTACCTCAATAAGACACATTTATTTCTTATTACAAAACAATGACATTTAAAAACTTACAAAATATTTTATGGAAAAAATGATTATCATAATAAATAATTATGAAATGTAAAACTGTTTTTCAATGTTAAGATATTTTAAAATTTGACCTAAAGAAATAATAAATATAATGAAGTACACTATTTATTCAGTTTTCAAAAATGAAACAAAATAATTTTCAGGAGGTGGTATAAAATTATAATACACATTATTCTAATAGTAAAAATACAAATTAAAATATATGTTAGTAAAAGTAAAAAAAATAATCATAAAATAAGGTCGTCCCTGGGTAAATTTAGCTAACTCAGTTGTGTGTTTACAAAGATACAGTCACTGGGTAAAATTTAGCTAATTTCAGTTCTGTGTTTACAAAGATACAGTCCCTGGGTAAATTTAGCTAATTTCAGTTCTGTGTTTACAAAGATACAGTCCCTGGGTAAATTTAGCTAATTTCAGTTCTGTGTTTACAAAGATACAGTCCCTGGGTAAATTTAGCTAATTTCAGTTCTGTGTTTACAAAGATACAGTCCCTGGGTAAATTTAGCTAATTTCAGTTCTGTGTTTACAAAGATACAGTCCCTGGGTAAATTTGGCTAATTTCAGTTCTGTGTTTACAAAGATACTTAGTCAGATTTTGACACAAGAATAAATCTATCATTTAAAACTGGGATAATAAAGCATTTATCCCAGTAAACACACTTATTTAGAATTGAAAAACCTTAGCACAAAAATGAAATATTGCGTCAGGTGGTCAAAAAAAAAAGTTAATAACAAAAAATTTGCTATTTGTGCAGCTTATTTGTATGAACTTATAATTTAGTTAATTGATATTTTATACTCTATTTTTTAAAATATTTATTTCATATTCTTTCTTTAAGAAATAACAAAGCTTAAGATTTGATTATGTTTTTTATTGTATTATATATCTTTTTGCTGTCAAGAGCGATTCTTTTTTGGTGTGCTGAGTGATATCAATATAAAATGTGAAATTCTTTTAATTAAAGCTGGAGCCATCTTTCTTTTTATTGATAATTAGATATATAATTAAATGCTAGAATAATTTGAATATAGAAAAACATAAATATCTGTAATGGAAATTAAAGTATCTTGTTTTAGGTAATGAATGCAGCAACAGTATGTAAATATTACCATAAATAGTATGTGTAGATTGTCTAATGTGTAAACATTTGTCCAGTAATAACTAAATTGTAATTAATATTTAAGTTAATACTGGTGGGGCACTGAACGTGGTGTTTGACTGCTGCTGTAAACAGTCTGGGTCATCATTGTCTGTGAAAGGTTCTTCATGCTATCAGCCAGACGAGAGAACTCCTCCCAGCGCAACCTCTGCTGGTCTAGTTCCATAGTTTTTTGTAATCCCAGACTTCTAAACTTGGTCTCTAGCTCTCCAATGCTTGATTTCAGGGTGTAGATTTCTCTGTCTTTGTCCTCCAGCTGTACAAGATGACAGGAGTCAATTAAAATTGAAAAAGACAAATGATATTAAATTAATGCATCATTGAATAAATATGTATAATAAAATATGCAAATGTAGGTATATTAAAAATGATGTAAGGAAGCCCCCGGTGTACTTTGCGTGCACTGTTTTGAAATAAAAATAAAATAAAAAATGATGTTAAAATTAAATTAAAAGAATTACAAAAAGAAGACATCCGAATGCTAAAAAAAAGTAAAAGATCAGAAACCTTTCTTTGTATATCTGCAACATGATCCACAAGAAGAATCTTATCTTTTTTCAGCTGTTCGTTTTCTGCATCAATGACATTACGCATGCCTTCTGATTCTGTCAAACGTGACTTTAAAGTATTCACTTGCAAATCTGATTTTTTATGGGTTGACTCTTCATTGGTCAACTAGAATAATAAAGAAGGAATAAGAAATCATTAATTTTATACTTCATCTACCACTTAATGATCACAAAATTAAAACCATGGTAACTTTAAATACTGGGATTAAAACATCTGGCATTCATAAAAAAAAAGGAAATTTATTATATAGCATGAGTTAAAAAAACAAATTTGGATGGGGGGGGGGGGGGGGGCTCATTCGACAGACAAAAGGGAAAATACTGATTTGTGAAACTCCATATTTGATAAAAGATTTTGCCTAAAAGTGTCATGGATATTTAAAGAATGAAAAGCAACTAACATGACAGGAATAATTTTCAAGTGGTATTTTTTTTACTTCATTGCAAGTAAATGGAATAGATATGAAATCTAATTAATTTAATTAACATTAAATAGTAATCAGGTACAAATGCACTAGTAACATTTGAGAGCCATAAGGTCTGACTATTGTCAGTGTAATAAATGTAGCATTAATCTCACTATGATCTGTGTAATGAATGCATTAAATAAAATATATATGTGAATGCTAAACCTGAAGGTAGGGCTTGTGAAGTGTATTTAAAACCATTATACTAACACACTAAAGAACCATTATACTAACACACTAATGAACCATTATAATAACACAATAATGAACCCTTGTACTAACACACTAATGAACCATTACACTAACACACTGATGAACCATTATACTAACACACTGATGAACCATTATACTAACACACTAATGAACCATTATACTAACACACTAATGAACCATTATAATAACACACAAATGAACCATTATACTAATACACAAATGAATCATTATACTAACACACTAATGATTTGTTTCTAGATTTCTGCAAAAATATTCTATTAATGTTAAGATTAAATAATTTAAAATTGTATCAGGCAGTGGTCTGGGACACAAGAGAAACTAAAACATTGCGTGTCTCATATAATTCTTTAACCAAATACATGTACATTTATTGTGTCTCATATACATGTCCATGTATTATGTGTCTCATATAATTCATTAACCAAATACATGTACATGTATTGTGTCTCATATAATTTCTTAACCAAATACATGAACATGTATTGTGTGCCTCATATAATTCCTTAACCAAATACATGTACATGTATTGTGCGTCTCATTTAATTCCTTAACCAAATACATGTACATGTATTCATTGAAACAAATGAGACCAAGTCACCTGCTCTAAATACTGCCTGGATCTTTCCTTCTCCAGGCGCAACTCATCTCTCAGCCTGTCAATCTCCTGCAGCCTGTCTTTCAATGTCACCATCTCACCGATGCTCTGTAGATGGCGCTGATCTGTTGTTTCTCTCAATTCCCTTTCCTTTCAGAGATAAATAACAATGTCACTTTTAAGATTTGGAAACAATTTATTTTACAAGAAAGTTTTATTCAAAGTTTTATTTCCATTAAAAATAAATTATTCTTTTAAAATCTAACTGATTGCATTTTAAAATATGTCACTATTATTAAGTAGTAAAAATATATTCATATAGTAATGCTAAGATTTCTAGTTGAAACTAGACCTTTTTTTTTTTACCGAATTAGAAGTTTATATAAAAATAAAATCAAACTTTGAAGAGATATGTTGGAAAACCATGTGAACAAGGACATAATAATATATTTGATTAAAAAACATAGCATTGATTTTAATCCATTTTTAAGTAAGGGAACAATTAGTTAAAATAGTTTGAATTTTTTTTTAAATTCCATATCTTTCATACTTACACGGTCCAGCTGTGTAGTTAGTTCAAGAACTTTTTGACTCAGGGCAGAATTTTCTTTAACCAAACTGGCCATTTCCTCAGAGACTTTGTCCCTCAAAAACCTGTCTTTCTCTGCACTCAGTTCTGTTTCTTTTACTTTCTGATGCAAAAGTCGAATTTCGTCCTTTTTCAAAAGATTAAATTAATACAACATATATAAGTATAAAAGTATAATATTTCATAACAATGGGATATTTGAACATTTAATAATGCATTAAATTTAATAATAAATATAATGTGACGTGCAAACATTAAAACAAAAATTGTCATTACAAGATTTATATTGTCAAAACAAAATATAGGAAAGTGATTCATACTCTTAAATCCTGGGTGAGTTTATCTTTAAGTGTGACTGTACTGGAGTAATATTTCTCTTCTGTTTCTCTCAGCTGTGTCTCCAGACTCAGCAATGCACTGCGTTTCTCCTCTAATGCCAGCTGTGTCAGGTTGTGTTGTTCAATCCTCTGCTCTAGCTGAAAAAAGTATTTACATTTTGTTTTTGTAATTACATTTAAGCCACGCAGTTACCTTTTTATTAAATGTTGTGTTAATTTTATGGGTGAATGATTTTGAAGTTTTCATTAAAAAAAAAAGCTATCTAAAAAAAGTTTTTCAGATTTTTACAGCTAGTGAAAAAGTGGTCTTACTTGTGCTTTCAGAGTATTTATTTTTATCTCTGCATTTTTCAAAGCTAGAGCACTCTTATCTATTTCAGTTTTGGCTTCCAGCAGTTGTTCATCTTTGCGTGTAAGCTCTCTTTGTAGCCTGTCTTTATCTTTCTTCATGGTTACAAGTTCATCAGTTAACAAACGTTTCTCTCTCATATGATTCTCTGTTAGAATACAAATACAATAAATGTTACATTTTTACCTAACTGTTTTTTGAAACAGAGACTAGCAAATATGGGATTTTTTTAAAACCAAATGTATATTTAAAAAGAAAAAAAGTCTATTTCAGTGATTCTCAAAGTGTGGGATGCAGACAAATTTTAGGTGATTCCCTAAACATTTTGTGGGACGGATGGCCGAGTGGTGTAGATACTCGACTGTCAACCTGAGAGTCCTGGGTTCGATCCTCTGTGAGGCCCATGGAATTTTTCCAGGTAAAATTTGGTGCAAAGTCATCCCACAAGTCCACCCAGCTTTAAATGGGTACCTGACTTTAAGTTGGGGGAAGTAAAGGCGGCTGGGCGTTGTGCTAACCACACAATCCCTTCATATGCCGAGGTTATAGAAACAGATGAATCCTACACTTCATCTGCCCCGAAGGCCCGTTAGGGCTAAAGAAGGGAACTTTACTTTACTAAACATTTTAAATCTATATGTATAATTAAAGCCGTTTTTACTCTTTAATTTATTGTAGCTTTTCTTTCCTGGTGGGTTGCAATAAAAACCAGTTCTCATAGTGGGTCACAAAAAACAAAACAGTTGCAAGGTGCAAACAGTATGGGAACCACTGAAAATAAAAATCCAGTTCACCTTTCTCATGCTGGAGTTGTTCTTGGAGTCGTTCTTTCTCGGCTGTATGGATCCCAATACTGGAGTCTCTTCTCTTGAGCTCCATGTCCATATTATCTATCTGAGTTTGCATCTCCTAGATTACCATTGGGTTAATGATTTAGAAAATGTAATTTATTACCCACTTTAGCAAAGACAATTTTTCAGATGGGAAGGTTTGATTAAAAAAAAAAAAAAGACAATCATTAAGAACAAAGAAACAAAATTGCCATTCCCATATTTTTTTCTCAATTGTTGAAAATTTAAATTGCATAGGGTGTTAATACAACCCGTAAAAGATATTATTTCAACAGAGAATTTCTGATGTTTCTTATTAGTGTCTAGTACTGGCTATAAAATTGACTTTAATAATCAAGAACAAATGAGATTTGATTAAAATACAACATCTGGTTTAATAATTGTTAATATCATTGTGTTGGATTCTATTCTCAAGAAACATCTGGGAGGTGATTAAATCCTTAAATCTTAAAATTTTATCACAAATAGAGCTAATGCTTCAAAGGTCATTTTACATTTTAAAAAAAAACAACATTATTTTAAAATGAAAAAATAAAACTTACTCTAAGTTTATGCAACATTTTTTCCGCCTCCAGTGTCATCTGCGGATGCATCTCAGTAGCTTTTCTAGCCTGTTCCCGTCTGATAAAAGTTAAGATTTATGAAGTAAAAGGGTAACAGCTACACTAAATTTATGAGCTTCAGCTCAACAGGAATAGGTAGAAAAATAAGTGAAAAGATTTGGAGTAGGACATGAACAGAAAAGAGTGGAGAAAAAAAAAAAGTATAACAAAGTGTGTTAAGAGAGAAAAAAAAGATTTCCAGAAATAAGCACTTTTTATCAATTCCTTTTATACTTTTCTTAATTTAATAAAAAAACAGAAAAGACTATTACTGTAGGTAAGATTTAAGCTTTTTTTGCTAAAGAATGTACTAGTGAGCCATATAAATGAGTGTAACTGGTACTTAGCACTAAATCATACATTCAAAATCCCCACATAATAACAATGCAATGAACATGGAGGCAAGCTGGAGGGAAAAAGAAAATGAGGTCGCTGGGGGTTGAACCACACCAGTCATGCTCACAAGCTCAGCCGGCTTGAGCACATTTGAGGATTGACACACATTCCAAAAGGATACAAGTAGTTAGCCTCAAGTTCCAGGAAATATATTTGCTGCTGAAGATTTTTGATGTATTCAGCCTCAATGTTTGCCAAGTTTCCCACAGATTTGTTCAGTCGGCTGTAATATAAGAAAATGTTACTGACACATAGTTCAAACATCATGGTTAATTTTGGTCAAATAAAATTAATGTATATACATGTACACAGGCAATACATTTTTTATCGCTTCCTTACAATTAAATATAGAAAAAAACTTCAATTCTTGAGCACAACTGTAAACACAATCAAAAGCTAGGACATCATTTGACTATCTTCTTAAGTACTATAAAATGACCACAACTATGGATTACAAACCCACTCATGCTGAGGTCAGCAGTTAAACTGCTGCCTACACTTTTACGCAGGCTACTGGCGACATTTGACTTTTTCATAGATGACTTTTTGGGCACATCAGTAAGATAAGCACCTGTAAATCGATAACATAGATTACACTTCAAAGAGATAGAGACTATTTTAAGAGTACAAAATGGCTTTAT
Organism: Bulinus truncatus; assembly: GCA_021962125.1. Classification (NCBI taxonomy): domain Eukaryota; kingdom Metazoa; phylum Mollusca; class Gastropoda; family Planorbidae; genus Bulinus; species Bulinus truncatus. The sequence continues at coordinate 2,407,769 of JAGDYQ010000023.1, read as the reverse complement.
TATGTACATTTTAACAGGTGTATGGTAAGAAATAAGATCTTGATGTTTTTAATTTTACCAATTTAATTAAAAGTGTATAATATTTTTTTATGAATTATATTATCAAACACAATTAAATGCAGTTTAAAAAGTGATAGATTTTTTTTCTAATGGATGAGAAGTAGAAAACATCATGCAGGTATCTACGAAATTTTTTTTTGAATAGGCAGAAAGATCTGTCAGTAAATGTTAGCTAGCAGAGTAAGCAGAAACACAAAATAAAAAGATTAAAAGCATAAGACAAATATAGGTAAGTTTATGCCACATGGGTTATGTAAATAGAATTCAAGTAAACTTTCAAGGAATCGTTTTTTTTACAGCTAAATTTCTTCCTAAAAGCGCTTTTGTTATATAATATATTTTTTTAATTGAAAATATTCATAGAACTGGAAAATAATACCTTTCATGGTAGCATTAGGAGAAGGACTTCGTGACTGTCTGGGAAATCTATCCCTTGATCGTCTTGGTGAAGGTGATCTAGAACGCAATGTTTTAGTATGACTATCAAAAGTCTGACTAGCTGAGAGTGCACGTCCAGGGCTTGGTGATCGAAGAGACCTTCTCCATTCATGTACATCAGGAGTTTCTGAATTTTTTTCAGCCATTGAAATGTTCTTTTCAGAAGTCTTATATTTAATGAAAAATTACTGAAGCTAAATAAATCTCATCTATTGGCTATCTGTAAATAACCGAATTACTGGATAAGAAATTATTTTGACTTTTTTCTTTTGCAATTTGTAAAAGTGTACCCTATTAGAATCTTCTTCAAGCCGTGTTTTTTTTTAAATACTTCACAAGTAACAAAAACCTAACTAATTAATTATTTGTTAACTGTTCATATAAAGAATCATAGAATTTCTGCTGGTCTGCTGACAGTGTAGCAGATGTCATCTGGCTAGCAAAGGATGTCACAGGCTGAGAGATGTGAAAAAATATTACACATAGTAGATTAAGCATTATTTATTTATTTACAAGCTCTTCTTTATTCTGTGACATTTTCATTATGTTGATAAAATATAAAAAAAGTGCTCATACATAATAAAGACTATATGTGGGTAAAAATCTTAAAATGGCAAAAATTTGTCTTAGCCAAATTAAAGAGATAGAAAAAAAATGCTACAATGTGTGACTGATTATATAATTATATATAATTTGTTAGAGCCAAAATAGAAAGCAAGCATTAACATTAAATTATTTGTTTTACTTATTCTTTATGTTAATCAGTTTTTTTTTGTTATAGTTTGATCATCAAGCTCAATTATGTTTTATTTTAAATGAGAATTTTTTTTACATGGTTAAAAGAAGCTAAATTGTTATTTTCTGTTTGGTATCAACTAAAAGAAAAAAAAGACTGGCAAAGTAAAAACAAACCAGTAAAATAATGATATAGTTGGAAAAGCCATGCATTTAAATCAAATGTTAACAAATTGGTTCTGTTTACTGAAAACTACAAGCCATTTGCTATTTTTCTAGTTATTTTTATAGCAAAGATTAATTTAAAAATGTTTATAAAATATAGACTCTATATAAGGTTACCTTAAAAGAGAAGATATTATTTGCAAAACATTTAAACTTTTCAAGATGAATAGACGAAACTCAAGTCTGAAGGTAAAAAACCTTTAAGTTTTTTAAAAGAAAACAAAAGGTCAAAATGTATCGGTGCCATTGATAGCAAAAGATAAGGTGTCTCTATCAATGCATCTAACAATTTAATTCTGTGTTTTTACCAAGAACATACAAAAAAAAAAAAAACTAAAAGAAAAATCTTGAATACAATAAGAATTTTCAATTCTTTATTTAAGTATTGATAGTTAATTTTTTTATTAAATAACTATTTTTTTTTATAGCTAGATTTTTTGTAATTTTCAAAATGTTTAATTTATCTTTTATGTCATTAATGTATGAAGAAACAAAATTAAATCAATTTACATTTTTTTTTAATAAAATACTTATACATTGTTACATACAATAAGTTTCTGATATTTTTCTGATACAAAATAGGATGACAATAAATTATTTAATTTCAAAGCTCAAGAGAATGTAGTTGATACATTTGCTATTCTATGAAAAATTGTTTCAATAGATAATTGTAAAGTTTAGAAGTGTAAGTACAAAGAACAAACTAGCTAAATTATTTAACTGAAACTAAAGCATACATTGTTCAAACATGTGTTTATTTTTGTAGTACAACATTAATTTAGTCACTTTTAGTTTTACACACCATTGTTCTATTATTTTCAAAGCACATGATACAAATTTTGTAAATGTAACATTTAGTACTTGGGGAAAAGATTGTAATGTTTTTTTATTAGTTTGTATATGACAAGACAAATAACACGACTTGAATCAATAACACATGAATAACTGAAGAACAACAGTTGCCCCAATTGGCCATATTAATAAAATTAGTGATACGTTTAGTAATTTATTTAGGGCAAATTAAATAATACTCAGTAACATTCAACTTTAAACATTTTATTTAATAACGGTCTTATATAAATTATGTTTCAGTCGCTATATAACATATGCACATCTTGATAATACCGGCTAAATTCTTAAATAGTAAACGCTTAATACGACTTCGTCACTCGTACAACCGTCAAAGCCCTCATTCGCTCAATGTTTTGTACGATAAAGATTAAAATGTGCATCATACTAATAGTAGTTATTAAAAAAAACTCTAAATTTTGTCTTGGTTATAAGGAGTTCACTAACTTTTCGACAGTAACAATCCCAATTCTTTGCCGTAAGTAGATGAAATTCTGGACATTTTCAGAAAAATTAACAGGTCTTAACAGGAAGAAAGCTATTTTCGTTGATAGGCAACATTAATAAGGGATTTAACTCCACTTCACAGCTGATCATTATTTATTCGATTTTTTCTTGTCTCCTTAGCTTCCTTACTCTGCTTTAATACATTTTAAAATGAAATGATCTTTGACAATCAATGGCTATAAATACAATTGAAGTAACACAGAAATAAAGCATACAAGTAAATTAAAACAAATTGCCTTGATATACATCAAAATATAAAAAAAAAAATATATTAAAAAAAAACCTATTCGCTTATAGCCTTTTAGATTAAGCCATTACAAAATTGGTATATTTAGTTATCCCTATTAGCTGTTTGCTAAATATAAAAGCTAAAATCAAATAATGATATAAAGCTTATGAAATTAGCATTGTTAATATTTAATCAATAGACGTATAATCTTTCTTGGCAAATATCATTTGAAGTCCACTCCCCAGTGTCAACAGAATGCAGCCCACAAGCGCGAAGAACACCGAGTACCCCGCGTCAACGTTGTCCTGGTCATTGCCAACTTTACCCGCGTAAACTCCTGCTCCAACTGTCGCCAACATGGCTGAAATTAATAATTTTATTTAAATGTTAAATACACCAAAGTTTATACAGTATGGTCATGGTTCAGGATTTTAAAAAAAATGATTAACTTAAATAATGCGCGAACATTAGCTCAACAGATCCGAGCTGGATATTTGTTTTTTTTTGGATAAAGGAAGAAATAAACAATGTTTAATAATATTTTTATAAAAAATAAAAAATATTTTAAAGTCATACTTTGCTTGATTTTTTTAATCGATCTATCGATCAGCACACGATATAAAAGACCAACAGTAACAAAGTCGGGAAAATTTCCCTTATGACTTACGCCAAGGAATTTTTTTACATCTTAACCCGCCAACTCACCAGCTAAGAAAAAAGTTCTTTTACCAAAATAAAAAAAAAATTTTATGAATAACGGGTCAAAAACGTAATTATTAGAAGCTTATTTTTTTCGATTATTTAGTTTTGTGTAAATTAAAAGAAAATATTTTAACACTATTTACATTTTTAGAAAATAATTTTAAAAAATGTTTAATAAAACTATTAAAACCTTTTTTTAAATTATCTTTTATTAAATTCAATGAAAAGTAGAAACAAAAATTCGTGATATCAAATATGTATTTTTTTAAAATCCTTACTAAAATATAAACGAGGGTGGCCATCTAGGTATATAGATTATTTATTAACTTATTACTTCTAATCAACTAAAGTATATGTATGTTTCGGACAGTATCATAAAATATTTTGGCATGATATGATCTCTCTTCTTGGTCTGAGACATACCATGATTCACGGGGGATGGATCATAGGGGTTCTCTAGTCAGGAAAAAAAGCCCATTACTTGCGAGGGTGGTGGTACTGTGGTCAGTGAGGACTATCCGAGACCGCAGTATTCACAGCTGGCGTTGGTGACGGATGTGGTCGGCACACAACACCCTTCCACTCCGCCCTACTCAAGCACACCTGCGCAGCCTGCCATTTCGGGCTGAGAGTACAGGCACACTACAGCCTCCCCTCTGTCCAAGTTGCAGGAAAAACCCCGTTCCTTGCCATTCTGGCCGATCGGCAGTACACACACCCTGCTGGTCTGGCCAGTTCGGGCAAGGATTAAAACCCATCTTCCTGCCATCCCCGCAGATGATAGCGGGCACACTTACCCCGCCGCTCTGCATCAGCGTCGCCAACAATGCTGGTGTGGTAGACACACTACACCCTACCATGCTGGCAATGGCGGCGTTAAAAAAAATCAACTAAAGTAATGGCAAATTTAGTTTAGTATATTGTAATCACCCATCCTTTTTCCATTAAAAAAATAAATCTCTTCAATAGCAATGTCAGGATAGATAATTATTAGTGCTTACCTTTAAATACTTAAATATAGCTGTTGCATTATATAATCTTAGAGTTGTTTTATCAATTATTGTATATTCCAAGCGGCGGTTCACTCATGCATATAATTAAAAGAAAAAAACCTTAAAGGATGGTAAATGAATAGTATCGGGAATGGTATCGGAATACAAAGTTTAGACACATATCTGGAATCGTATAAGAATCGTTTAACGTTTTGGTCATAAAACTTGCTGGGTTGGTTCAAAGGTTACGGCAATGGGGCAGCTGCTCAGGGGCATTCAATGGGCCGAGTATTTAGAGTTACCGCCCTTCATTCTTAAAGGTGACTTTTTGAATAAATATCCTTTACAACAGTCATGATCCTCAATTTACACAGGACACAAACAACCGTACGACCGGCATTGCCCACTGGAGGGGGGGGGGTAGTATGACAAAGATGTACCTTGGGGGACTTGAGAAAAAATAAAAGGTAACCTATAAAAGGTAAATCGATCTTCTAAGTAAGACCCACAGTCAGTGCCGCCGAGAGGGGGGTAGGGGCAAATGCACAGGGGCCCGGGGAGTTTTAGGGGCCCGGACTGAGCTGGCCAATCAACTTTTGAAAATATTATTATCAGCACGGGGGGCCCGTGACAGCCCTGCCCAGGGGCCCGAATTTTCTGTCGTCGGGCCTGCCCGCAGTAACTTTTAACGTTTCGTCATAATTGCTTTTAATTATATATATTTTTAAATTTATCAAATGGGAATTTTTCATGATACAAAACATTATTTGATGTGTTGCTCTCTCAATATTGCCTTGCCAGTTAATTACCCGCATTTAGAATAGTTTGATAGAAATTTGTGATCATGTGACCATCGGACTTGATACAAATTTATAACGTTAAGGGCCTTTTAATAGTTGGGGGCCCTGGGCGTTCGCCTACTGTGTCTACGCCCACGTACTTCTATGGAAGCAGTTTGTTGAAACATATGATGTCACCCAATGTCTCCCCTCTTGTGCTGACTCTGAAAATGCCATTTCAGGCCATAAAAGCGCTTAAAGGAAAATACCCTCTTTTGGGGATTGGCAAAGTGCCGCCCGGGAGGGGAGGGGGGGGGGAATCCCGCCTGGGCTTAGCAATCCACCCGTCTAGTTACGTCATTACTGTCACAGTAGCCTTCAAATCACATATCGCTGACTTCTTACCTCCAACAATCAAGAGTACTCCAGAGATTGTGTTTACCAAAACATAGTGTCGATAGATAACAAACAGACTCAAGAGCAATCCACAGAAACAAAAGATGAGACCCACTGAGCACAAGACTTTAGCAGCTGGTATGTAGGCTGGATGGATGATACATTGTATGGTAAATGTAAGAGTAATGAATACTGACAGATATTAGCAGCTGGTATGTAGGCTGGATGGATGATACATTGTATGGTAAATGTAAGAGTAATGAATACTGACAAACATTAGCAGCTGGTATGTAGGCTGGATGGATGATACATTGTATGGTAAATGTAAGAGTAATGAATACTGACAGATATTAGCAGCTGGTATGTAGGCTGGATGGATGATACATTGTATGGTAAATGTAAGAGTAATGAATACTGACGGATATTAGCAGCTGGTATGTAGGCTGGATGGATGATACATTGTATGGTAAATGTAAGAGTAATGAATACTGACGGATATTAGCAGCTGGTATGTAGGCTGGATGGATGATACATTGTATGGTAAATGTAAGAGTAATGAATACTGACGGATATTAGCAGCTGGTATGTAGGCTGGATGGATGATACATTGTATGGTAAATGTAAGAGTAATGAATACTGACGGATATTAGCAGCTGGTATGTAGGCTGGATGGATGATACATTGTATGGTAAATATAAGAGTAATGAATACTGACAGATATTAGCAGCTGGTATGTAGGCTGGATGGATGATACATTGTATGGTAAATGTAAGAGTAATGAATACTGACATATATTAGCAGCTGGTATGTAGGCTGGATGCAGGGCCGGCTTTAGCACTAGGCATACTGGGCATTTGCCCAGGGCCGCCAAATTCAAAGGGGCCGCGAATTTTGTAAAAATTATTGAAAAAAATTAAAATATCACAAATTATTTACAATGTTTTAAAAATTTAAAAACACGATTTTTATTTATTTTCGTTCAATAGCTGGCGCAAACTAACGATCACAATAATATCATTGTTATTAACTCTTTACCCTAGTTTACTCTGTCAAGCAGGACCGGGTGTACTGTTTCTGTTGTAAACATTTTTCTAACGCTTCTAACTCATTTTCCTCTGACGGTTATAATAACTGGAAACATTTTCTTGCAGTTGTCAGCCTTCATGAAACATCATGTAACCACATCACCGCGCAGATAAACTGGATCGAAATGGAGAATAGATTGAATTTAAATATAACGATTGATAAAGAAACTATTAGATTAATGAATGCAGAAAAAATGCATTGGCGTAGTGTACTTAAAAGGCTGTTAGCTATTATCCAATATTTGGCTAAAAATAATCTTGCATTTCGAGAAACAAATGAAAATTTGAATTGTGCTAACAATGGAAATTTTTTGGGATTGGTAGAGCTGTTAGCTAAATTTGATCCCGTTTTGCAAGAACATCTTCGCAGAATAAACAATAATGAAATTCATGATCACTATTTAGGTAAAACCATGCAAAATGAATTTCTGCATTTGATCAGCCAGAGAATTTTTAAGAAAATTGTAGCCAGCATTATTGAATCAAAGTATTATTATGTCATGTTAGATTGTACTCCGGATATTAGCCACCAAGAGCAAATGACATTAATCATTCGGTATGTTGAAATAAACGAACAAACTATGAATATTGTGGAGCGATTTGTAGGTTTTATACCAACCGAAAATAGCACTGGAATCGGACTTGTTAATGCATTTTTACAACAACTTGATGAACTGGGTATGTCAATCGCAAACTGTCGTGGCCAAGGATACGATAATGGCGCAAACATGCGGGGTTGTAGTAAAGGAGTTCAATCCAGAATTTTGCAAATAAACAAACGAGCATTGTTTGTGTCATGCGGTTGTCACAGTTTGAACTTGCTTCTTGGAGATATGGCTCAATCCTCTGTAGCTGCTAAATCTTTTTTTTGGTATTGTTCAGCAAATTTAGTGGGACGGATGGCCGAGTGGTGTAGATACTCGACTGTCGACCTGAGAGTCCTGGGTTCGATCCTCGGTGAGGCCCATGGAATTTTTCCAGGTGAAATTTGCCCCGAAGGCCCGTTAGGGCTAAGAAGGGAACTTTCAGCAAATTTATGTTTTATTTTCTGCATCAGTTCAAAGATGGCAAATCCTAAAAAACATGTGAAAAATCTTATAGTGAAACCATTGTCCGACACTAGATGGGAGTGTAACGTGAGTAGTGTAAAAGCCATTCTCTATCAAATGGTGATATATACGACGCATTGGTTGAGGTCTCAGAAACAGCTAATGATCCAAAATGCAGAACAGAAGCTAATCCTCTAGCAAAAGAGTTAAAAATCTTCACGTTTCTTGTAACATTGTCAGTTTGGTATGAATTGCTAAATAAAATAAATTTGCTAAGTAAGACGATGCAGCGTGATAACATAGAATTGGATCTAAATTTGGAGCTACTACAAAAGTTGTGTGAGTTTCTTATTTCGTTCAAAGAAAATGGCTTCCAGGCATCGGAAATTGCAGCAAAGTCATTAGCAGAAGAGCTGGAAATGAGTGATGACGAAATGGGGTTTCCACCAATTGTTACTTCTTTGAGACGAAAAAGAGTTAAAAAAAACAGTTTTTATATGAATCTGCTGAGGATGAATCAGTGCAAGATCCCAGATAAAACTATCGGATAGGTTTCTTCAACGTGTTGATGGATCAAGCTATAATGTCTTTTAATGAACGATTTGAACATTTAACCCAATTTAACAATAATTTTAGATTCCTCTTTAAAATTTCAGACTTGAAAAATCGTGACGACGCAATGCTAAAAAAACAATGCAAAAACTTACATGAAGTGTTCTCTGATGTTAGCATTTCTGCCTCTGCGCATTTACCAATCACGGAAATCGATAGTGACATCGAGGAACTCAATTTATTTACTGAACTAAAAACGTTAACTTTTGCCATACCTGAAGGTACATCTCCACTTGACGTGTTAAAGTATATTAATGCACACCGATTAAATGAGGTCTTTCCAAATGTTACAAATGCTTTACGCATTTCGTTAACAATACCTGTTACTGTTGCATCAGCAGAACGCAGTTTTTCAAAATTAAAGTTAATTAAAACTTATTTGCGCTCCACAATGACGCAAGATAGGCTGGTAGACCTTGCCCTGATTTCCATTGAGAATGATATAGCATCATCGTTGGATTATGCAAGTTTAATTGACGAATTCGCAAACATAAAGTGTAGAAAAACTGTCCTGTAAATAAACCTAACTATTAAATTTCATAATTCTGAACACAATATTCTTTCGTCTATTAATTAATTATTATTAATAAAAAATCGTTTACTAGTGTCACTATCTAGTCCAACTTTGCTGTTCATGATTACTATATAAAATTAATATGTAGAGGGGCCGCCATTTTTACTTTTGCCTAGGGCCGCCAAATATCTAAGGTCGGCTCTGGCTGGATGGATGATAAATTGTATAGTAAATGTAAGAGTAATGAAAACTGACAGACATTAGGAGCTGGTATGTAGGCTAGATGGATAATATATTGTATGGTAAATGTAAGAGTAATGAATACTGACAAACATTAGCAGCTGGTATGTAGGCTAGATGGATGATACATTGTATGGTAAATGTAAGAGTAATGAATACTGCCAATCATTAGCAGCTGGTATGTAGGCTAGATGGATCATCATTAAGAATTTTGTAATTTTTCAGCTATTCCTCGTCATAATCAAAATAATGAAATAAAACAATAATAATAATAAAAAACAACAACAAAGACTTATATTCTTAAGATACTTTGTATTTCCTATAAAACATATTTAATTACGACTTATATATATATATATACAGATATACAGTACATTCTGCTAGATCCCCAACCCAAACACCTGTCAAGGTTCTCCTAGCTTTGGGGGGGGGGGTCACCATCGCTTTCGAAATTTATTATGCGCTTTTACTTTTTTTTTCCTGGGGAGAAGAGGAGCCCAAGTCGTCATGGATCACAGCTGCTCCAGATCGTTTGCCAGCGTCCCTGATCAAGCACTACAAACATTACTTTTATTCCACTCCCAATAAAATTACAAAAAACACTACTTACAGCACCCACTCCCAGAATCCCTTCACACGCCATTTAAACTATCACTAAAGCGTTACCATTCTACAAACATCAGAAAACTTCACTTAAAGAAAAATCAAACTCTGTAAGTATCACTGCAAACATCCTTACAATTTCGACTACAAACATTATACAAAACATTACTGCACAAGATATTATAAACGTCCATTCACTCATCAATAAAAACGTCCATTCACTCATCAATGAAAACGTCCATTCACTCATCAATGAAAACGTCCATTCACTCATCAATAAAAACGTCCATTCACTCATCAATGAAAACGTCCATTCACTCATCAATAAAAACGTCCATTCACTCATCAATGAAAAAGGTCCATTCACTCATCAATGAAAACGTCCATTCACTCATCAATAAAAACGTCCATTCACTCATCAATGAAAACGTCCATTCACTCATCAATAAAAACGTCCATTCACTCATCAATAAAAACGTCCATTCACTCATCAATGAAAAAGGTCCATTCACTCATCAATGAAAACATCACTGCACCCGTGAATAAAAAAAAAACGTCACTGCACCCATCAATTAAACGTCAAAACTTTAAATAAATATCAATAGATGGTTAAAGTGGCTGAAGGGTTTTAAAGAAAAAAAACTTACGTTTGCTATTGTCAACAGTTTGACAAAAATCCTTCAGAACCGTCCCATTGTTAATCCAAACTTTTTTGACACACTTCCTCCACAGACCAAAGTTAGTTGAGTATTCCACTCCGAATCCGGCGTTTTTGTGACCATTCACCCATTGATTCGTGCTGAAGCCAATGATATACACAATGAGACCTGTAGTTTGGAGAAATCAACGCCATAAACTCAAAATGACGTGTCCCTCAGTATTTGATAGATACTCGTTTGTGTGACACCTTGCTGCGCATGACTTTTGGTTTACAAGTTAATAAACTCCTCAATAAATATTTATATGCCTGAAAAACGTATTCTATGTAACATCTCAAAGTACACGTGCTGGATGCTGTGACTATTTAGGGCCCCGGGGGGGGGGGACAAGTGGACTACTCTCTACTAGTTTGCTCACCGGACATTCAATAGTGAGGTCACTTGTATGTACAGTCGATCAAATGTCAAATTATGGAGCGAGTTTTAGTTGTTTTTTTTATGAAAGGTCCTAATGTGAAAGAAAACTGCTGTGTGATTTTTTAAAAACAATATGTCATATGTTTATTTATATGTCATATGTGTATATATGTCATATGTGTATATATGTCATATGTGTATAAATGTCATATGTTTATATGTCATGTGTTTATATATCTCCTAAGTATATATATATAATATATATATATATATAATATATATATAATATATATATATATATATATGTGTGTGTGTGTGTATATATATATATATGTCACATATTTATATGACTTGCCCAGTTACATTAGCCTAATTCCCACCAAAGATATTTGTTTTACTAAAAACTTACGTAGAATATTTGCTGGGAAAATCTCTAGGGCTTAATGTTAAGATGTGAGAACTGTTGGAGCATCGGGCATTGATGTGTACATCATTCTTGTCATCAAGTATTGCTGGACAGTGCCGTTGGAAAATCATGTAATGCTAGACGGCACTATTAGGGAATCATGTACTGCTGGCTAGTTCTGTCATTGTCATTGGCCAGTGCGTGCACATGTATATACATTTTAAAAGTAAAAATACCCAAGTATGACTTAATACCCAAGAATGACTTAATACCCAAGTATGACTTAATACCCAAGTGTGACTTAATACCCAAGTATGACTTAATACCCAAGTGTGTCCTTTAATACCCAAGTATGATTTAATACTCAAGTATGATTTAATACTCAAGTATGACTTAATACCCAAGTGTGACTTAATACCCAAGTGTGACTTAATACCCAAGTATGACTTGATACCCAAGTATGACTTAATACCCAAGTATAATTTAATACTCAAGTGTGACTTAATACCCAAGTATGACTTAATACCCAAGTGTGACTTAATACCCAAGTATGATTTAATACTCAAGTATGACTTAATACCCAAGTGTGACTTAATACCCAAGTGTGACTTAATACTCAAGTATGACTTAATACCCAAGTGTGACTTAATACCCAAGTGTGACCTTTAATACTCAAGTATGACTTAATACCCAAGTGTGACTTAATACCCAAGTATGACTTAATACCCAAGTGTGACTTAATACCCAAGTATGACTTAATACTCAAGTATGACTTAATACCTAAGTGTGACTTAATACCCAAGTATGACTTAATACCCAAGTATGACTTAATACCCAAGTGTGACCTTTAATACCCAAGTATGATTTAATACTCAAGATGTAAGCGAGGTGCAAGAAAGAGTACACATACAAATACTCGAGTAGTACTTAAACGAGTATCAATACCCCATTATTGTGTATTGGTGTGTAAAGCCGTGTCTGGGCATTGAGTATTGCTGGGTACAAGTTTTCCCTTTTCAAATCCTACTGGATGATGAAAGTGATTTATTTTACATTCGTTGTATTGTTGTGTATTTCTTTTTGAACTAGTTACTGTACCTTGACGCCATTTTGAACTGACTCACCTGTCAGGTTCACTAGGAAACCAACTCACCTGTCAGGTTCACTAGGAGACCAACTCGCCAGACGAGGTTGGTTCCTTTAAGTCCTGTTTCTTTACCGGCTGCTGGAAAAAGAGATAGGGAGAAGGGGTGGGGGTGGGGGGGGGGTAAAGATCACATGAAATACTCTTACAACGAGACAACGAAATTATATCTTTTAAAAAAACTTTTTTTTAAACCTCGCAGTGGAGATGATAGAGTCTATGATATTGATTTCTTTCTGTATTAGATATTAATACTATAATAAATGCGGTTTTTTAGATTTTTTTTCGTTAGGCTACACTGTTAGTATCTATCTATCTATCTATCTATCTATCTATCTATCTATCTATCTATCTATCTATCTATCTATCTATCTATCTATCTATCTATCTATCTATCTATCTATCTATCTATCTATCTATCTATCTATCTATCTATCTATCTATCTGTCTGTCTATCTGTCTGTCTATCTATCTATCTATCTATCTATCTATCTATCTATCTATTTATCTCTTATCTTGTCTGTCTGTGATAGTTGGACTGATGCAACAACGAGTCTATTTCTTCAAGCCATGTTTGATTCTATACTGTGTCGTGGGATCCACCACCACCACATAGACGACTTCTTTGTATTCACCGAGTATACAAGAGACAGTGTAATACATTAAAAATAAATAAAACTGTTTACTACATGCTACATTAAGTCTTGAATCAGCAACTGTGTGGATATTCACACCCCCCCCAACCAAACACACACTCTCTCTCTGTCTGCCAGCACGGGTATGTATGTCTCATATGGTACACAATGGCTGCCACAGCTGTTACACACGGGGCGGGACCGATGTGTTTTAAAGTTGGCAGATATTTTAATTGCTGGATGTGCAAGTGGATCATTAGTCAATGTTTGCTTGTGATGGCGAGCATCCATGACAGGTGTGTCTCTGTGTGTGTGTGTGTGTGTGTTTATGTGTGATCACGTGTTTGATGGCCTGTTTGTTTATCATATGCGTGTGTGTGTTTGTGTGTGTGTGTGTTTGAATTATGTTGTATCAAGGCCGCAGTCAAATTTTTTAAGGGCCCTTCATTAAAACTGGGGGCCCTTAATTTCCCTGACAAAAGTTCTGGTTCAGTGCCGTAAAAAAAAACTTTTTGGTGCCCGGAGCATGCTATTTCGAAATTTCGCCAACTATTTCGAAATTTGAATGCCATAAATCAATCAATTTGGTAACAGAACTTTTTTTTTTGTGGAGTCCATTTCACAGTGATCCTCCCATCTTTATGCCAATCATAGCATTTCTTTGTGTAGTGAAAGTTTCCGGTAAAATTTTGTTTTCGATGTAGCTTTTTTTTTTCTTTGTATTTTTATTTTCTTTTTAGCACATTTTCCCATTCAAATAGAGGCTGTACTATAAATGTATTCTCCAGTAACGGCCTTAGTGAGTGGCAAATGTGGCGACCGGCCCAGGTTACGCCACTGATGGGCGGGTGGGGGGGGGAACACGCGTTTAAAGCTGGCCCGTAGCGTTTTGTCTGGCCCCCCTCTGCTTATTTGCTCTGCTTAGTAAAATGTATTACCTGCCCCCCCCCCCCCCGCTATTGCACGGTCCCTGCTGTAGAATGCCTAGCCCCTGCTGTAGAATGCCTGGCCCCTGCTGTAAAATTTTCACGCTACGGTGCTGGCCTGAAGGGATCAGCACTTGGAGATTTTTAAACTTACCTATCAGTAAATATGATAAACTTTTGTTTCAGTACCGTAATTGATCTCACCGTAGGCCTCGCGTGCTGTTTAGGTCACTTCTGTTTACGCGCCTTAAGTACTCAAGGCAAAGCTGGTTAAAATTAAAATACACCATGCTTTTGATGTCTTGGTTAGCTCCTATGATGCCTTTGTTAACTTCTATGATGTGCTCCTAGCTTTTTTGTTAGCTCCAATGATGTCTTTGTTAGCTTCTATGATGTGCTCCTAGCTTTTTGTTAGCTCATATGATGCCTTTATTAGCTTCTATGATGTGCTCCTTTCTTTCTTTGTTAGCTCCTATGATGCCTTTGTTAGCTTCTATGATGTGCTCCTATGCTGTCTTGGTTAGCTCATATGATGTCCCTTGCCATGTGACGGGTTCGTCATCCCAATACTTCACAAGGATATCTAAAACAACAGCTATTTGATTTTCGGATGATTTTCAGGGACTTGTTTAGATCGGATTGACAAGTTTTCAATGTACTTGTGCACGGTAGATGTATGTATGTATGTATGTATGTATGTATGTATGTATGTATGTATGTATGTATGTATATATGTATGGATGTATGTATGTATGTATGTATGTATGTATGTATGTATGTATGATACTAAAAATCATTGTTGTTGTAAAACTTTTCCGATTGAACTAAATAAAACAATGGTTATCTTACCTGTAGCTACGGCCTTCAACTTCATTATGCATGACTTAACACAAACACTACGTCTTTTGTTTTTTTTTAAAACCGTTCACTTTGACAGTGCTAATGTTATGTTACATCACATAGACTACATATATAAATACATATATACTGTCAAAGATAAGGAGATAAATAAACTAAACTGAAATAAACCTTATGTAAAAAAAAATGTCCAGCCACAGATGTGAGGTGTAGTGGAAATACTGTAACCGACTCACGGCGTGACAGACATTTGCATATCGCCACCGTGTCGGTATGACTGATGGCGATATCATGGGAGTGTGTCTGGGGTGAGGAGAAAAAAAAATGATGGCCGGGAAGGTGGTTTGGGGGGGGGGGGGTCATTTTGATTGTAGTGGTCCGATGGTAGAGGAGAATACTGCACACGTGTGTGTGACTACTATTTCAGTGTCCTGTGTGTGTTTGTGTGTGTGGGGGGGGGGTTGTGTGTGTAAATAGTGGAGATGGGGTACTTGGTATGTTCCTTGTTTTTACTTAATACTTGTACTCAAGTACATTTTTGAAGTACTTGTGCTTTGGGTACTCATGTTCTTATTGGCAATTTTAAAAACGTGTGTACTTTTACTTGTATATGTGGGATGGATGGCCGAGTGGTGTAGATACTCGACTGTCGACCTGAGAGAACTGGGTTCGATCCTTGGTGAGACCCATGGAATTTTTCCAGGTAGAATTTGGTGCAAAGTCGTCCCACAAAAGTCCACCCAAAAGTCTGACTTAAGTTGGGGAAGTAAAGGCGGCTGGGCGTTGTGCTAACCACACAATCCCTTCATATGCCGCGGTTATAGAAACGGATTAATTCTACATTTCATCTTCCCCAATGGCCCGTTAGGGCTAAGGGAACTTTACTTTTTCTTTACTTGTACCCGGAAATGTACTTTAAACATTTGTACAATTTCTTGTTATAGCACGGTCAGGGCTCGAGACTTCACTAGTCATTTGGGTACATGAATTTTCTTTTCTTTTACGAAATCAAATATAAATTACGTTTTTTTTTTTACATAGAACGAAACTGAGGTTACAGTTGCCATGGAGACATCATGAAATGTATAACACCAGGGAACAAAAAAAAATTTCGGTCTGCTACCTGAAAAAAAAACATTTCAGTCTGACTAATTCTGACACACTGATTACAATGGTGTAATCAAATTTTTCTAGCACGTAAGGTTCTTGAGTTATGTGACTTTTACAATTTTGGTAAAATTGCATGTTGTAGCTAGCTTTTATAATTTCTTAATTATGGTGTACACTTTCCGTGCTGTGTGCTTTACCTTTAAATGTTATGTTTTTTGTATTTTAGACTGATTGTGTATTAATCTCAAAACAATATGAAGAAAGTTAAAAGGAGTTGCTTGAATCATCCAGACTATTTCTGTTATATATGTGGAGATTTTACTTCCGTGATCAGCGGAAACAACTTACAAGAAAAGTGAAGTTTGTCTATCATCACTACTTCGGTGTCAAAATATGAGATCAAGACAGAACCTGGGCACTACATATTTGCTGCAGTGTTTGTTATGTGGGGCTCACCCAGTGGATGAATGGCAAAAGGAAGTCTATGCCGTTTGCGGTACCAATGATATGGCGAGAGCCAAGAGATCATCATTCAGACTGCTACTTTTGCATGACAAATATTGTAGGATATTCCAAAAAAACAAAAAAATCAGCAATTCATAACCCTAATTGTGACTCTGTTTTGAAACCTGTTCCACATGATGAACAAAATCCAGTTCCCAATCCTCCAGTATGCCTTGATAGCGAAAGCGACCATGACGATGAGGAAAGTCACAGTGAGCAGGAGAATGATGCATATGAACCTCTAAATGACGAAAACATATTTCATCTTATTGGTCAAGGTGAACTGAACGATTTAGTGAGGGATCTGGGGTTAACGAAGAAGAAGGCAGAACTGCTTGGATCTCGTTTACAACAATGGAATTTGTTACACAGCGGAACAACAATTTATGACAAGTATGACAGTAACTGTTATTGTACTGACATTAACGGTTTAATAAAAGAACTGGACTGTGAGTATATTCCAGGAGACTGGCGTCTGTTTATAGACTCAAGTAAAGTTAGTCTTAAAGCAGTTCTACTACACAATGGGAATGTGATGCCATCAATGCCATTAACACACGCAGTCGGATTACATGAGACATATGATTCAATGAAATTGCTCCTCAACGTTATCAAGTACAGAGATCATATCTGGTGCCTCTGTGGGGATCTAAAAGTAGTTTCCCTTCTTCTTGGATTGCAGCTGGGATACACAAGGTACATATGCTTCAGCTGGGTTACACAAGGTACATATGCTTCAGCTGGGTTACACAAGGTACATGTGCTTTCCATGTCTGTGGAACAGCCGTGATGACGAAAATCATTACACATTTAAAGACTGGCCAGCAAGAAGTGATCATGTACTTGCCAGATGCAATGTACAACATGAGTCTCTTGTTGATCTACCAAAATACTGCTTCCCCCTCTTCACATAAAGCTTGGACTGTTCAAAAATTTTGTGAAGGCTCTGGACAAGGATTTGGGTGGCTTTGCGTATCTTCAAGAGTAGTTCAAGACCACTATTACACCAGCAAAGATACGTGTGGGCGTGTTCACCGGACCTCAAATTCGTGAAGTCAATCGTGATCCAACCTTTAAGACACAGCTGCAGCCTGCTCAGTTGGCAGCCTGGGATGCATTTGTGACTGTGGTTTCTAACTTTTTGGGAAACCACAGGTCTGAGAACTATGCAGAGTTGGTTGAGGGACTACTAACAACATACAAGGATATGGGAAGCAGAATGCCCTTAAAAATTCACTTTCTGCACTCCCATCTCAGTTTTTCCCCACCCAATCTAGGTGCAGTCAGCGACGAACAGGGTGAACGTTTGAACCAAGAAATAGCAACGATGGAAGACAGATATCAAGGGAGGTAAAACGGCAGCATGATGGGCATGACACTGATTACAAAAGAAAAATCAACATCGTCTAATTATTACTGATTACAAAATGCATTGTATTAGGATTACCTGAGGTTATTTGTATGATACTGTATATTTGCTTTTTCTGTTCTATTTCCATGTATATTGTAGTTATTGTATTGAAATACAGAAGCATTGACATTATATTTCTAAAGATCATAAAGCGTTATAATGGTAAATCAAGATGTTAACATAACTTTAAATCCTGACGTGATACACTATTTTCAATGACATATTTGGAATCGGCAGGTTAAAATGGTCTTAGTACACTTAGTAGATCCCAGGTAGCAAAAATGTTGTTCCCTAGTGTAATAAGACGCCAACTCGAGCCTACCATTGACATGTAAGTGACACCTTGTGGAAGTAGCCATGGCTGATTTAATTGAATACACTCTCCAGTGACTTACTCAGTCGATGTAGCCCTTTGATACATTGTCTATTATTGAGTACAATGCCCTGCTAAATACATCATGTCACCTGATAATTGATTCAGGGGGAATAATCACGTTAATGAAATTATTGTTTATTTTTTAAGCATTTACTTCCCTTTGGCTGAACGCCACTCGTCTTGCAGTGGTCAGACATTTAACTAAGGCGAATAATTCATGACGAGTCTTTTGCACGGCCACAGACAAAATTGATAATTTTGAAATATTGGACCACAAACATAATGATTAAATGATTCTAATGTTTCACGAGTTTCTTGTTATTCTAGCCCCTAACAAAGTCTGTTGTTTTTTTTAATCTGTGAAATAAATGGAATTAATCTGTGAGTAAATGAAATTCATCTGTGGGTAAACGAAATTAATATATGAGTAAAGAGCATTGATCTGTGATTAAAGGAAATTAATACGCACCCATCGATCTAACTAATAACATATCTTTTTACGTACCTAGTAGGTACTACCTACCAACTTTTACGTCATTTTACCCACATGTTTATCTTTCTATCTGTCAAACATATGTACTTAACTTTTTATCTATCTATCTTTCTGTCTGTCTGCCCATTTGTCCGCCTTCCTGTCTGTATGTTTCTTTGCCTGTCTACATTCAGTCTCATCCCAGTCATTTCCCTAGACTAAAATTAAGACGTTTACATTGATAGATTGATATAATAATAGATTGATTTAAATTAATTAAATTGACACATTTCAACAGTATGCACATCGTAGGAATTGTAAATAAAGTAATTTAAAAAGTATAATTTTTTTCAGTGACTAAAAATAAAGATATGGAACTATCATCATTTAAAAGTGAAACAGACAATGAAGTTTTCAAATTACCTCCGATGATATGATAATAAAACATAGAAATCGACAGGATTGCTGGAATACAGCCAAACATTTTTTCTTTATATATTCACCAAACAATGGATGAATCCATCACTCTGTATTTATTCACTGTTGACATTTTCTAGCATGCATGCATTCAACAAAATAACTTACAAGTAGGTCCTATACTTGCCAACCTTCAGAATATTATTTTCTCCACAGAATGTTTTCCTAGAAAAAATGTGACGTAAACCTAAATGTGGAAAAAAAAAATTCACAGTGTTTTCTTATTCAAGGGCGGATCTAGTTATTTTAGCTTAACCGCTGTCTCTTCAGCTGTCAGGCACAAATGACGTAATTAAAAATCACCCTGTGAGTATTTACACAAAAACATGAATAGTGCATTGACTCAGAGGGTAGTGCCAACTTTCAATTAGATAAATATCGTAAAAAAAAAAAAAATTAAATAAAAGAAAAAAGATATGAACAACTCCATGTGAAAGATGCAGGAGTTTAAATCTCACAGAGAGCGTTACTTATCAGCTTCTCTTTTTTTTAATTTCCAATTAAACCCACTTACGGATGAAACCAGTCCCAAATAAAAAAATTAAAGAAGGAAAAATATTTGTGTAAACATGACCCCGAAGAGAAATTGTTGTTAATGGAGAAAAGTTGTTGGTCGGGTTGGCGGGGAGCACTGAGGGGGGAGGGGGTGAATATCAGTTTTTCCCACGTTAATTCTAAATTAGAACGCACCCACCCTGCACCCACCTCCATAGCGCCACTGCTGCCGATGTCAAGTGGTCGAAAAATGTTCTTGTATTCTTGAGTCTAGAATATTGGAAATTCTGTGATGATTCTTGCGCTGTATAATAAGTTCATTAACAGTATAACCAATCTATCGCACCAGACGATAGGTAATTTTTTTTTTGTTTTTTTTTTTTTAACGCCGCCATTGCTAGCATGGTAGGGTGTAGTGTGCCTACCACACCAGCATTGTTGGCGGCGCTGATGCACGTCTGCCATGCCTACAGAGCGGCGGGGTGAGTGTGCCCGCTATCATCTGCAGGGATGGCAGAAAGATGGGTTTTAATCCTTGCCTAAAATGGCCAGACCAGCAGGGCGTGTGTACTGCCGATTGGCCAGAATGGCAAGGAAAGGGGTTTTTCCTGCCACTCGGACAGAGGGGAGGGTGTAGTGTGCCTGTACCCTCAGCCGTAAATGGCAGGCTGCACAGGTGTGCTTGAGTGGGACGGAGTGGAAGGGTGTTGTGTGCCGACCACATCCGCCACGATAGGTAATTTGATAGATAATTTTTTACATCCAGAACAATTGCGCAATCTAAAATTTATGCCTATGTAAAATGTCTGTATTAAAAATGGTCAAAATCAGTTTAAATACTATTAATAAATACTGATTTAAAAAATATAACTCATAGTTTAAAAGTAAACTAAATTGGTAATACCTCAGATAAAATTGTAATTGCATATTTTTTTAAAATTGTTACTCTTTAAATTAAAAAAAAAATGAAGCTATTACTTCTATTTAAGGAAAAAAAAATCTATTTAGTTATCTTTATTTTAATTTCCCTTTTAATTAAATCAGGGGAGTGTACTCATACAGACACAAAAAACAATTTTGTATTATCATAATTATGCTCTGAATTTTGAGGAGCAGATGTTTTTTTGCTATTTTTTCCCCCAAAATAAAGATTATACTATTGTTAGACCAGTGGTCGGCAAACTTATCAGCCAAAGAGACAAATAGAACATTACAACAATTACAAAAAAATGGGAGCCAAATCTGCTTGTTTAGTAAACTTTTATTACACTAAATAAGTAGTACACTAAATAAATAGTACACTAAATAAAACTTAATGCCAGAGCCGCACTTAAGGAGCCAAAGAGGCACATGCGGCTCCGGAGCCGCTCTTTGCCGACCACCGTGTTAGACCAATAGGCCTAACAGAAAACGAGCGGCTACTCTTTCTGTTTTGTCTTTATATATTAGTTTATCTCCCTTAGAACATCAAAGTCTTTAAATTTATTATCCAGTTGATTTCCATATGCAATTAACATACAATAAACTACATACTTGTTGATATTTGCACGTATGCAATTAATGTTAAACAAACAAATTAATTCATAATTATTTTAAAAAAAAGATTAAATATTTTCCAAAGGTTTCTAAACATTTAAATTCCCGGGCACAATTTTCGAAACCAACACATCAAGAGGATTTTGAAAGACTTAAGTAGTATATTATTTTTAGTAAAACACGTTGATTTTTAATTTTAAGAAAATCAAATTTTTTGACATTTAAAAAAAAAAGCTAAGAATGAACTTTATTACTTTATTCATTTGACAGTTCATAATATTGTCACAGTCATCTTGTTAATCCGTAGTCTCACATCTCAATATATGTAGTCTCACATCTCATCATATGTAGTCTCACATCTCATTATATGTAGTCTCACATCTCAATATATGTAATATCACATCTCATTATATGTAGTCTCACATCTCAATATATGTAGTCTCACATCTCATCATATGTAGTCTCACATCTCAATATATGTAATATCACATCTCATCATATGTAGTCTCACATCTCATCATATGTAGTCTCACATCTCAATATATGTAATATCACATCTCATCATATGTAGTCTCACATCTCAATATATGTAGTCTCACATCTCAATATATGTAATATCACATCTCATCATATGTAGTCTCACATCTCATCATATGTAATATCACATCTCATCATATGTAGTCTCACATCTCATTATATGTAGTCTCACGTCTCATTATATGTAGTCTCACATCTCAATATATGTAATATCACATCTCATCATATGTAGTCTCACATCTCATCATGTGTAGTTTCAAATCCCTTCAACAATGTGTAGTCTCAAATGTCATATTTTGTATACGTAAGTTTATTTATTTATTTTTTTTTTGGTTGTATTAATGAAAATCTGTTTTTTAGTTGTATCTACAAAACAATATATAGGTGGCGCTTTATTAGCGAGCAAGATGTGTCTTCAGTCACCTACCTATGTCTCCCGTCGTGCCTCCATGACCATTGCTCTATCGGCTATGGGGGAGGAGAAAAAAAAGGGCATCATAAAACCACCCCACTAGTTGTTTATAGGATCTAAGAGATAAACATCTCATCCTTTCAGAGACTTCACACACAAAACTATGATAGCACTATACCAAAACACTATATAGCACTATACCAAAACAATATATAGCACTATACCAAAACAATATATAGCACTGTACAAAGCAATATATAGCACTACCTCGAAACACCTATAGTTTAAAAAAAAAATTTGTCTCATCATTTTCTTGACTTCTTTCTTCCCTTTGTTTGTTTGAACATTAACTAACTAATAAACTTCTGTCTATCTTTCTATCAGGAGCGAGGCGTGTGTGTTGCCGGTCATGGTCATATGTTTATAGAAAATGCTATATATAATGGTACTGCGTTTATTGAATATAGTTAGCATAATCATTCATAATAAAATGTCTACATGTTTTAACGATACATAAAATTCAGTTATATAAATATATAAATCTTGTTCTTTTGTGCATTGTATATGGCATACTAAAAATTCCATAAATTTTTCTCTAAGAGTTATGACCGGCAACACGCCTCGTCCCTGCTTTCTATCTATAAAGCAATATTCCATTTAGTTTGTGTTTATAGTTGCAACTATCTCATTTACTGCTTTATATACTTCTAACTAGCAATATTCCATTTAGTTTGTGTTTATAGTTTTAACAATAGATATCCAAGGTTTTAACTAAACAATATACTGCTTTCTATCTTTCTAACTAGCAATCTTTCATTTAGTCTGTGTGTGTGTGTGTGTGTGTGTGTGTGTGTGTGTGTGTGTTGATAGTTTTAATTTGTCTTCCACACCTTTTTTTTAATTCATGTATTTTATCCACTAGTAGACTGTACACATTTATACACTAGTATACTGTATACATTTATACACTAGTATACTGTATACATTTATCTACTAGTATACTTTATACATTTATCCACTAGTAGACTGTATACATTTATACACTAGTAGACTGTATACATTTATACACTAGTAGACTGTATACATTTATTCACTAGTAGACTGTATACATTTATCCACTAGTATACTGTACACATTTATTCACTAGTAGACTGTATACATTTATCCACTAGTATACTGTATACATTTATACACTAGTATACTGTATACATTTATCTACTAGTATACTGTATACATTTATTCACTAGTAGACTGTATACATTTATCCACTAGTATACTGTATACATTTATACACTAGTATACTGTATACATTTATACACTAGTATACTGTATACATTTATATTTAAAAATTATCATTTGTTCAACAAATTCTTGTCCAATTATTGTGACATATTTTCCACACACACACACACAAAAATCACAAAAAAGCAGAATGTTGAGATATTCCCTCCCTTTGCTTACAAAGATTGCTATGGTTACCGCCTCTCACTGACAGCGATAAGTTGAGAAAGTGTGGACGGCCTTTGTCGTAATTTCGCCGGCTGTTTTTCGTCACTCATCTCAAGCTTTACGACACTGGCCTGTCAGAAAATGAATGGAAGCATGAAATGTTTGCGTGAAACGTCAGAAGTTGTGAGCACACTATTTTTTTTCCTCCTCTAAACAAAATGGCGAAAATGTGCAGCGCCCCTTCATTGCTTGTAATTATATAAACACTGGTTGGACTTTACCCCAAGCCGTGATAAAAAAATAATAATAATAAAAAACATATTCATAATGTCATCAGATTCGGAATTAATGGCAGGTACAATGTGTACTCGTACTGGGTGATAGTACTGGGTGATAGTACTGGGTGATAGTACTGGGTGATAGTACTGGGTGATAGTACTGGGTGATAGTACTGGGTGATAGTACTGGGTGCACCAGACCCGCCGAGAGGGGGCGAGGGCGGGAGGGGGGGGGGCAAATGCCCAGGGGCCAGGCGAGTTTTAGGGGCCCGGACTGAGCTGGCCAATAAACGTTTAAAAATATTATTATCAGCACGGGGGGCCCGTGACAGCCCTGCCCAGGGGCCCGAAATTTCTGTCGGTGGGCCTGGGGTGCACGCCCTTTGTAAGGGTCACTAGATAATGTTTTAAAATCAATAATTTCTTTCCCTTTCTTTATTTTTAATTTGAGGATTCCTTAATTATTTTTTCTTTCAAATTTTTTTTTTTGGAGCAATTATGAGAAAGACTGGGGAAAGGAGGGGGCAGGCGGCAGATTGGCTAAGGGCAGCTCTGCCAATAATCCCCATTTTGCACATGTTTGTTTTACTTTTTTTTTACATTCACTGGCTTCATTGACCCCCCCCCCCCACCACAAGAAGTTCAGTCTGTGTAGACGTAGGGAATATCACTGGCGTACATCTGTAAGTTATGCATAATAGTTTGGTTCCACGCATTCAGACCATCTATGTAGAACAGTGCTTCTCAAACTTTTTGAAGTCACGGCCCCCCTTGGAACGCCAATCAATATGTCGCGGCCCCCCCCCTATTTTTTTTTTTTTTTGGTTTAGATTGCTTACATTTTTTTTATTTTTCGAAATTCCCACGGCCCCCCCTACGAACAGTCCACGCCCCCCCCAGGGGGGCCGCGGCCCACCACTTTGACAAGCACTGATGTAGAGGACACTAGATCATGTGTAGCATGTTTGAGAGGCACAGAGATAGAGAGATAGAGACACACAGAGAGAGACAGAGCGAGAGACAGAGAAACAGAGAGAGACAGAGAAACAGAAAGAGACAGAGAGAGAGAGAGATACACACACACAGAGGCAGATAGTGAGACACACACTGAGAGCGAGAGAGAGAGAAAGAGAGAGACAGAGAGAGAAAGAGAGAGACAGAGAGAGAGAGAGGGGGGATAGAGAGAACATCCACACCTGCACGCTATATAAATTATTAATTAAACACCACCGGGTTGAAGAAGGTGAAACAAGTGGGGTGGAGAGGAAGCTACTGGCGATCATAAAACAACCCCCGAGCTTGTAGAAACTAGGTTGAGAGAGTATTGGTGGGAATTCGGGTTGATAAAAGGACCGTTGTTGAGTCGATCCTACTCCGATTTATACTCACCTTTTTTTATTAAGCCTTACTCTGACAATATACTCACATATAGATCTACTCTCCAACCATCATGTTAACAGCATGTATCTAGCATATCGATCTACTCTCCAACCCATCATGTTAACAGCATGTATCTGGCATATCGATCTACTCTCTAACCCATCATGTTAACTGCATGTATCTGGCATATCGATCTACTCTCTAACCCATCATGTTAATTGCATGTATCTGGCATATCATTCTACTCTCTAACCCGTTATGCTAACTGCATGTATCTGTCGGCTGTATTTCGCGCACAAAATTAATTGTTCTCTCCAAACCCTAACCTCATTTAACCAGAATATCTACATTTAATTAAGCCAGTGATTGTTGTCACCAGCGCTCCTTAGATTTAAAAATCATACAACATTAAACTGCTTTATTTTTTTTTCTTCCAAAGTACAAAAACATCGAAATTAACATCAGTTTGAGAATCATGACATATTTTTGACACATCATGGCACAATTTGGACTTCGTCTACTGACTACTTGCAACCTGACCCCCCCTCCCTCACCCTGACTTCCCAATCTCCTAACCCCACCCATCCCACCCCCACCACCCTCAACTCCCCAAACGGCATGCCGATTAATAAACCACAAATTTAATTTTATCAGCATCTGCTGATGCTTGATGTTTATCGACGTTTATAACACGCACCAAAACAACCGAGAATTAAGCTTATTAAATTGTTGAATCTGTGGAAGTTTTTCTTTTTTATGTTCTTGCCGGTCTAGGGGAATATTTGAGTAATAGCACTGCATACATCTCTCTCTCTCTCTCTCTCTCTCTCTCTCGCTCTCTCTCTCTCTCTCTCTCTCTCTCTCCCTCTCTCCTTCTTCTTTCTATTATTTTTTCCTTATTAAAAAAAAACAACCCAAAAAAACTTCTCTGGTTTCAGGATCTGAACAACGAACTACGTCAGACCGTGACTGGGTAGTAACTTTTAGCCAGACAGGAAACCTCGACTAGAGATAAGATAGTCAGTGTTGATAAGCTGGGACACACCCCCATGTACTAGTCTTTGTAGGCCTACATGAAATAAACATGGTGGGAAGGGAGAGAGAGAGAGAGAGAGAGAGAGAGAGAGAGAGAGAGAGAGAGAGAAAACATTAATTCGAAACTATCTATCTATCTTTCATCTATCTATCTATCTATCTATCTATCTATCTATCTATCTATCTATCTATCTATCTATCTATCTATCTATCTATCTATCTATCTATCTATCTATCTATCTGTCTGTCTGTCTGTCTGTCTATCTATCTGTCTGTCTGTCTGTCTGTCTGTCTGTCTGTCTGTCTGTCTGTCTGTCTATCTATCTATCTATCTATCTATCTATCTGTCTATCTATCTATCTATCTATCTATCTATCTATCTATCTATCATTCTATTTATCTATCTAATCTATCTATCTATCTAACTGTCTGTCTGTCTATCTGTCTATCTGTCTGTCTATATGTCTATTTATCTGTCTATCTATGGGGCCCTGGTTAAATGCGCCTGACTGTCGACCCTCGAGTACCGGTTCGATCCTCTGTGAAAACAAATGAAAGTGAAAGTCCCCTAAGTCCACCCAGCTTTAAATGGGTACCTGACTTTAGTTTGGGGGGGGGGGGGTGTAAAGGTGGCTGTGTCTTGCGCATATCACACAACCTATTTTTCAATCGATGGCTGTGTGTTGTGCAAATCACACAACCTATTTTTCAATCGATCTATATTTTTGTCTATCTAAAGATTTTAATGTATTAATTAATATACTCTTTGACAACAAATTTGTCAACGCTATATTAGTTACTCATAAAATTCCTCACACATTAATCTTAATATTATGTTTCGAACTTTACTGTACTTAAATAGAAGAGGTTAATTCAAAAATCTAAAATCGAAACAATGGAGTCGACTGGACTTTGTTTTTCGGAAGACATTCCACAGATTAGATATTTTTTTTTCCTTCTGTGACTTAAGTAGTGCTTAATAAGTACTATACTAATATACAGCCGTAATACATGTGAGTACAATATTTATTTCAGACGTCTGTAGGGCTAACATATGCTCTACTGTAGCACTCACACCGACGGTAGTGTAGCACTTACACCGACAATAGTGCAGCACTCATAATACTCTACTTTAGCACTCACACCGACGGTAGTGTAGCACTCACACCGACGGTAGTGTGGCACTCACACCGACAATAGTGTAGCACTCACACTTACTCTACTGTGTGGCACTCACACCGACAATACTCACATACTCTTCTGTAGCACTCACACATACTCTTCTGTAGCACTCACACCGACAATAGTGTAGCACTCACACATACTCTTCTGTAGCACTGATGCATACTCTACTGTAGCACTCACACATACTCTACTGTAACACTCACACCGACAATAGTGTAGCACTCACACATACTCTTCTGTAGCATTCACACATGCTCTACTGTAGCACTCACACATACTCTACTGTAGCACTCACACATACTCTACTGTAACACTCACACATACTCTACTGTAGCACTCACACATACTCTACTGTAGCACTCACACATACTCTACTGTAGCACTCACACCGACAATAGTGTAGCACTCACACATACTCTACTGTAGCACTCACACATACTCTTCTGTAGCACTCACACATACTCTACTGTAACACTCACACCGACAATAGTGTAGCACTCACACATACTCTTCTGTAGCACTCACACATACTCTTCTGTAGCACTCACACATACTCTACTGTAACACTCACACCGACAATAGTGTAGCACTCACACATACTCTACTGTAGCCCTCACACCGACAATAGTGTAGCACTCACACATACTCTACTGTAGCCCTCACACCGACAATAGTGTAGCACTCACACATACTCTACTGTAGCCCTCACACCGACAATAGTGTAGCACTCACACATACTCTACTGTAGCACTCACACCGACAATAGTGTAGCACTCACACATACTCTACTGTAACACTCACACCGACAATAGTGTAGCATTCACACATACTCTACTGTAGCACTCACACCGACAATAGTGTAGCACTCACACATACTCTACTGTAACACTCACACCGACAATAGTGTAGCACTCACACATACTCTACTGTAACACTCACACCGACAATAGTGTAGCACTCACACATACTCTTCTGTAGCACTCACACATACTCTTCTGTAGCACTCACACATACTCTACTGTAACACTCACACCGACAATAGTGTAGCACTCACACATACTCTTCTGTAGCACTCACACATACTCTTCTGTAGCATTCACACATACTCTACTGTAGCACTCACACATACTCTACTGTAGCCCTCACACCGACAATAGTGTAGCACTCACACATACTCTACTGTAGCCCTCACACCGACAATAGTGTAGCACTCACACATACTCTACTGTAGCCCTCACACCGACAATAGTGTAGCACTCACACATACTCTACTGTAGCCCTCACACCGACAATAGTGTAGCACTCACACATACTCTACTGTAGCACTCACACCGACAATAGTGTAGCACTCACACATACTCTACTGTAACACTCACACCGACAATAGTGTAGCATTCACACATACTCTACTGTAGCACTCACACCGACAATAGTGTAGCACTCACACATACTCTACTGTAACACTCACACCGACAATAGTGTAGCACTCACACATACTCTACTGTAACACTCACACCGACAATAGTGTAGCACTCACACATACTCTACTGTAGCACTGACGCATACTCTAACACTAACACCGACTGTAGTGTATAACTCACACATACTCTAACACTAACAGCGACTGTAGTGTATAACTCACACATACTCTACTGTAGCACTGACGCATACTCTAACACTAACAGCGACTGTAGTGTATAACTCACACACATTCTACTGTAGCACTGACGCATACTCTAACACTAACACCGACTGTGGTGTAAAACTCACACACATTCTACTGTAGCACTCATACTTTTGAAATAAAGTTGACATTTTAATTTAAACGATGTGGATTGGGGGGGGGGGGAACAACTTTTAAAAAGTTACTGTAAAAAATAAAGAAACGGAATATTTTGTATGGACGGCTCAACAACACACGTGACTTTTTTTTTTCTTCTTAATACGTAGATGGTAAGTTGAGATAAACACAGAATATGTCATTTTGATAAGATAGCAATCTCTGCTGGGTTGAACCTATGAGAAAAAATAAAAAACCTGGACTGGAGATGAAACATGGGTTTTTTATTAAAAGAAAAAAAAAATTACCTTGTCTGCATTGACCCTGATTTACAGTTATAGCGATAATTTCTGGAGATAATAATGACCTGATAAGATCTGATACGCCGCGGAGATAATTGATGGTGGGGGGAGGGGGTAAGGTGGAGGCAGGGAGGGGCAGGGAGGGTGTGGTAAGTAGAGTGCGAAGCGGGGGGTGGGTGATGGACATGGCAAGTGTAGATCATTTATATATCTGTATATGTAAGAAAAATTTAAATTTCAGTAATTCTATGCTACAGGTTGAAATATGTATTACATTACAAATCGTTAGGTAGGTATTTGAATTTGATTGAATGTGATATGAACAAGCAACAACAGATCAGCTCTGCGTGTGATTGTTATATCATGTATAGACGATAATATCACACGTATATAAATCATATATATATATATATATAACAGGACCCTCCCCCCCCCCCCACTTATAGACCAAGAGATCTATCGAGTCAGAAGAAGAAGACTTTATGCAGGTTTCTGCCTAGATCAGCCAAAATTTTTAAGCCACCTAGACATACGGACTGAGTGAGAATTGTCTGTCGCAATGGGGTTCAAACCCGGGAAATATACTTTTACTTTCTCTTCAGTGATGCTTAAATATCGAACGCTTTTTTTTTTTGCTTCTATTGTGATAATGGATGTCTCGTATTGTTGTATTAATGGTACAGCTGTATAAAAACAATTATTGCTTTAACGTGACTAAAACTTGTCTGTCCTTTAAGTGTTGTAAATACCAAAACCAAGGGACGAGCTCGTCAGGCTGTTTTATGTCCCAGCTTATCTCAGATGTCCTCTTTCTTCGTACTTTCCGTTTCAGACTTCATATTTAAACTTTATTTCTGTCTCAGTTAATTCATTGACTCTCAGGATTTTTGTGGTTTATTTTTTGTACGTTTCATGAAATCGCTTTCGACACAACTCACTTATACTAAATGGGCGTTTACCACTTGTTTATTTTTGTTGTTGTTTAAGGTCAACGACGAGATGAAATATTTGAGCTTAAAGATCATTACACTACCCGATCATGACCTCAAGCAAAAAAAATCTGGGACCCTAGACAAAATCTGAATGTTGGTCTCTCTCTCTCTCTCTCTCTCTTTCTCTTTCTCTCTCTCTCTCTCTCTCTCACTCTCTCCCTGTCTCTCCTCTCTCTTCCTCTCTCTCCTTCTCTCACTCTCTCTTCTCTCTCTCCCCCTCTTTCTCTCTCTCTCCCCCCCTCTTTCTCTCTCTCTCCTCTCTCTCTCTCCTATCTCCCCCCCCCCCCTTTAGAGGTGGTATCTAGGGCAACCGACACAAGCTCCTCGCCCAAGAAAGAAAAGGGGGGGGGGGCAGCGATAAGAGCGTTTTGGTATATTAATTAGAGTTAGACTACAGTTACGGCTCCACACATTTGACACACCAGACACAATGCTATTTACGCCTCTGTCCCCTTAACCCCCCCCCACACCCCACCCACAAAAAAACCCAGTTATATTGTCATTGTAAAGTACAAAAAAAAAAGTAAAGTTTCCTTACCCCCAAAGGGCTCATCGGGGCAGATGAAGTGTAGAATTCAACTGTTTACAGTAACCTCGGCATATTGTGGGATTGTGTGGTTAGCACAACGTCCAGATAGACGCCCTTTGTATCGTCACTGTATTAAATTATACAAAAACAACAACGGAAAATTGAATTTGAAATCGAAGTATTGTAGGGGGGGGGCAGATTTCTTGAAAAAAAAAGGGGGGGGGGCGGGAGAGACCTAACCCGATTAGGCTATGACGTTTACATGGTTCTCACATTCACTGATCATAACAACCCCAATAAAACATTATCTTTTATTTCTACATAATTCCATAGTTTTTTTTTTATTTCAGACTGAGACTAAATTCATTAGCCTCTTTACTTTTCTCTTCTTTCTGCACGTTTCTTAAAGATCAAGGCCCGCACGTCAATCAGCACTGTCCAGTGGTCAGCGGTGCCGGCCACACTTGGTCAAGACTTGAGGACTAAACAACTCAAGAGATTTTTTTTTTTGTAAAGACTCCTGCTTGACCCTAGTACATTTTTTTTTTACCTGAAAGTTGAGGTCAAAAATTTTTTTGAAAGATGCGCATCAACAAATACTGCACCCTTTCTTTTTTTTTTAATGCGATGAGACGCCGCCTAAACATCAACCTGCACCTCCCGTTAGAATATGACCAGGCGCCGCCCTTGTAAATAAATAAAAAAAAGATTTGCGACTAAACATAGGTCTCTTTAGTACGCATAGTCTGATAACAGCATAAGGCAGGGTAGAACTAACTGCAGATACTGATAAATATGAACAGCACGCGCGAGTACTATCTAACCCCTGTCTCTTGTTCACAAACCCCCCCCTCTCCCCCCTCCTCAATGACGACATAGCGGTCAGTTTTTTGGAGCCATGGATAAACAACTGGAACCCGCCCAGCGTCATGGGCGGTCAGTTCTTTGGTCACTTTCAAAAAACTGGGTTGGCTATTTTTTCAAGAAATTGGTTTAAATAAAAAGTATAAATAGACGGCGCGAAGAGTCAGATCTAAATATTCCTGTTTGCTTTCTCTCTTTTAATCTGACACGATATCCAGGCGCCGTGGTCACTCGCTGGACGGTTTGGTCAGTTTCAATGTCCAGACATGCACTTAGAGTGTAAACACGTTTATTGAGTGATGTCTTGTTTTGTTTGTTTATTTGTTTGCTATTGTTGATAATAATTTGACAAGTTTAAATTATGGCAGTGGCTTCATCCTATAGCTGATCTGCTTTACAAAATTTATTAATATTTTCTATTCTCTTTAATAGTGCAAGGGTCCATCGACTAATATTTTCTCTCCCCTTTTATAGTGCAAGGGTTCATCGACTAATATTTTCTCTCCCCTTTAATAGTGCAAGGGTTCATTAATTAATATTTTCTCTCCCCTTTAATAGTGCAAGGGTTCATTAATTAATATTTTTTCTCCCCTTTAATAGTGCAAGGGTTCATCGACTAATATTTTCTCTCCTCTTTAATAGTGCAAGGGTTCATCGATAAATGCATTTTGTTTTTGTTTATATTGTCGATTTCTCCTTTTTATCCGCATGAATGCAAAAACTTTATTTTAATTATTTGTGATTTCTGTTAGACGTTTGGCGGTTTATATTGGTTTTTATCTATTAATCTTTGTGTGGGAATTTATAGAAGATGGGGATATAAAATGATAGGACAATCTCATTGTTTACAAATATAAATATTCAGACATAAACAGATCGAAGAATGTCATATTTTTGTTTAACTCTTAGGAGTATATGGACATAAACTAATAGGGCATTGTCGATTTTTACTTTTAGAAATATTAGCTCACAGAGTGATAGGGAAATGTCCTTTATTAAATCATCGAAGATATTAGACATAAATAAAGGGACAATGTCCTTGAAGACCCATCATAATATTTAATCTTGAATTGATCGGACAATGACCTTATTTACATCTAAAAATTTAGCATTAAACTAATGGGACAAAGTCTTTATTAGCCCATAGAATAATCTTATGTTGATATTATTAACTCTTAGAATAATATGTATTTAAAAAGTATTGGAAAAAGAGTTGGAAAAAAATTGAACAAGTAAACTGAGATGACAATCATTGGATATATATATATGTACTAGCTGTACCCTGCAAAACATTTGCATAGAGTTATATCCCCTTAGGCTTGATCGGTAGGCTAGGTTATTTTTGGTTTCGGGCAGATCCGATTTTTTCATGCTAGTATTTTAAACTGAAATACTGTTGTATTAATTCTTTACTTTCCATTTAACGCAGAGCCCAAATCGCTTTTATATATATGTGTAGGGCCTATTCCTCGCGGCTTTATTCGGGCTTAATGTTTGTTTGAATGAACATGAGTCATTCTTTTAACTTATTTAAAATACACGCTTAGCAAAATGACATGATTACTAAACCCTCTAACTACAAAACACAATAACACTTAAACAATGTCCGGCAACCAAGCTCAAAGAAAGCTTCAGGGGGAAGGGAGCAGAGACAAACTTCAGTGGTGTGGAGCCAGCCCCGTAGCGTGAAAATTCTACAGCAGGGGCCAGGCCAATAGCAGGGGGGGGGGACAGGGAATCAATGTTACTAAGTAGAGCAAACAAGCAGATGGGGCCAGACAAAACGCAGGGGGGCCCGGTCCCCCAGGCCCCCCGCACGGTACTGGCCTGTGGGAAGCAGAGCTGGACTTCAGGGGAGGGAAGATGAGAGTTACATCTTGTGTTAGGAGATTTGTGCTGCAATAGTCAATACGAAATAAAACGAAGAGGCGCAACGTTATTCTTGCTTTTTTTTCCATTTTCGATTTCAAACTAAGTATCCTTGGTTGTATGGGAAAAGAACGAATTCATGTAGCGGAGTATGTGAAGGTGTAAAGAGCTGCTTATTTAACTGTCTGCTCGGATTGTCTTACACATTACCTCCCCCCCCCCCCATTCCCACCCCCGCCCTCCGCCTCCTTTAAAACTTCAAAATTTAACACCTGACAAAATTCATCTTTAAAAAAAAAATAAAACGGTGTAAAATAAAATAAAATCAGGTCTGTAAAAAAAGTAAAGTTGGCAACAGTAGTACACTTAGAACAACACGATGGGTATTACGGGGGGGGGGGGGAATATGAGAGGGGAGGGGTGGGGGGGACAGAT
Source organism: Bulinus truncatus (assembly GCA_021962125.1). Taxonomy (NCBI): domain Eukaryota; kingdom Metazoa; phylum Mollusca; class Gastropoda; family Planorbidae; genus Bulinus; species Bulinus truncatus. The sequence goes on along the minus strand of JAGDYQ010000023.1, from coordinate 2,373,281 downwards.
TTGAGAGGAAAATAAAATACGCCGCAAGGGGGCGCTACTAATGAGAAAGTGCGTACGGCGCGCCCTGGCGAGGGAGACATGCCGTTACCCAGTGTTGTCTCACCAGGTCCGTTACCGGAGGGAACATGAGAACTTCTTGTTCGCTGGGAACCTGGGGAACTATGGGGTTAACTATGAACGTAGAAAGTGGTTCCCATCTCTCTACTCCCTCCCCCCCCCCACATGTCTTATCTTCTCCCTTACCCCATTCCTCTCTTTCTCTCTTTCTCTTTAACACACACACACACACTAGCTCTTTCCCTCTTTCTTTCTTTTAAATTCTTTCTATTTCTTTCAATTTCTTTCTTTCTTTCAATTTCTTTCTTGCTCGCTCTTTCCCTAACTTTTTCTTTCAATTTCTTTCTTTCTTTCAATTTCTTTCTTTCAATTTCAATTTCTTTCTTTCTCTCTTTCCCCAACTTTTTCTTTCTTTCAATTTCTTTCTTTCAATTTCAATTTCTTTCTTTCTCTTTCCCCATCTTTTTCTTTCTTTCAATTTCTTTCTTTTAATTTCTTTCTTTCAATTTCTTTCTTTCTCGATCTTTCCTTCTTTCCATTCAATGGCTATTAGACTGTGCTAACGTTCCGTCAAATGTTCTAAACGCCCTTGCTGCGGCCGCCATCAAAACGTACCGGGAATTCCCCGAAGTAAGTTTCAACGGCTGGTAACGTCAGTCCCCGAGCAGAAATAAAACTTTGCAGAGAGAGAGAGAGAGAGAGAAAGAGAGAGAGGGAGGGGGCGGGGGGGGGGGGGCGGGGTGTACGGAGTAATGGGGGGTTGGGGGGAGTGTATCAAAGACGTTCAACTTAAAACTACTTAATAAACTAAACCCGTTGCGATAAAATAGATTCTCAATTCATCAAAGCGCGCAATACATTTTTAACAAAACGTGCACAGTTCCCGAACGTATTCCACTTCTGGAATCTGTCTGTGAGTCGAATCCTTATAATAGGATATGTGTGGTGGTGGAAGCCCATGTATGCAGTGGTGTGGCGAGCTTAACTCTCGCCCGGGGCACAATACCTTTTTAGCGCCCCCCTCCATTCGAAAACCATATGATACTGTATGTAAAAATATGCCATTTGTGAGTAGCGCCCGGGGCATGATGCCCCCTCCCCTTGCCCACCCCTCGCTAAGCCACTGCCTGTAAAGATGAGATGAAATTCCTTTGAGCAGCTAATGGGACGGTTTTTAAGAGGCCCCTTCTTTTATCCCCCCCCCCCCGCCATCATAGCCGATAGTGCAAAGGCCATGTTTGCAAGATGTTATAGAACATCTGAATTTTGTAGAAATCTGAAAGACTAACTGTTGTAACCCAAGACAAAATAGTTTTCAATTCTGTTTTTCGTGAATCGAAACATTCGGTATTTGAAAAGATTGTAAACCGAGTTTACGAAATAATAGAATTATATGATAACCTAATCATTTGGACTTTTGTCTGTGTGTTATTACAAAACTAGAGTGTAGTGATCAGACGGTTCTGGATGGGCCATTTTCTACATAACTTTACACAAGTCATTTTCTACATAACTTTGCACAAGTCATTTTCTACATAACTTTGCACAAGTCATTTTCTACATAACTTTGCACAAGTCATTTTCTACATAACTTTGCACAAGTCATTTTCTACATAACTTTGCACAAGTCATTTTCTACATAACTTTGCACAAGTCATTTTCTACATAATTTTACACAAGTCATTTTCTAACTATTGTGCCTCTGGTTGAGTTATAAAAATGACCAAGCAGAAGGCGGACCTAGGGTGGGGGAAGGGGGAGCCCTAATTCGAAAGTTCCCCGGGCCCCAGCTTGAGGGGGGCGCCCCCAAAATTTGTTTTTTACATTTAATATTCAGTACATTATCTCCTGCCATGGTGTTAAATGTCAGAATGCAGGGGCCCCTAAAGAAGCCAAGCCCCCCGGGGCTCCCTAATCCCTAGGTTCGGCCCTGTTACCGATGTAGTTTACTTATAGACTAATTGTAGTCAAATCAAATTAAAAACGGCTAAGATATATTTCAGCCTCGTGTAAAGGTACCTATGATGAATTTGGACCAGGAAGTACAGTTAAAAAACATGTATTTAATAAATGTGTGTAGACAGCCATGATGAAATTCAGCCAGCTAATTTCGAACATGTTCAATTTAGATTTTCCCACGTGATTCTGGATTGAAACAGAAATAACAACCTTCACCCCCACCCCCACCCCACCCCACCCCAGCGCCACTGCCTGTGATGTCAAGTGGTCACGTAATTTGGTTTTATTTATCCCTTGAACACTCAGTCTTCCATGTGACGAACTCCTGCAAGTTTTACGTACATGAACTATTTCAAAGGAATCTAACCAGCTGTCTGTTAATGCATCAATAATATATGCATATATATATACAGAGCCGGCCTTAGATATTTGGCGGCCCTAGGCAAAAGTAAAATGGCGGCCCCTCTACATATTAATTTTATATAGTAATCATGAACAGCAAAGTTGGACTAGATAGTGGCACTAGTAAACGATTTTTTAATTAATAATAATTAATTAATAGACGAAAGAATATTGTGTTCAGAATTATGAAATTTAATAGTTAGGTTTATTTACAGGACAATTTTTCTACACTTTATGCTTGCAAATTCGTCGATTAAACTAGCATAATCCAACGATGATGCTATATCATTCTCAATGGAAATCAGGGCAATGTCTACCAGCCTATCTTGCGTCATTGTGGAGCGCAAATAAGTTTTAATTAACTTTAATTTTGAAAAAGTGCGTTCTGCTGATGCAACAGTAACAGGTATTGTTAACAAAATGCGTAAAGCGTTTGTAACATTTGGAAAGACCTCATTTAATCGGTGTGCATTAATATACTTTAACACGTCAAGTGGAGATGTACCTTTAGGTATGACAAAAGTTAACGTTTTTAGTTCAGTAAATAAATTGAGTTCCTCGGTGTCACTATCGATTTCCGTGATTGGTAAATGCGCAGAGGCAGAATTGCTAACATCAGAGAATACTTCATGTAAGTTTTTGCATTGTTTTTTTAGCATTGCGTCGTCACGATTTTTCAAGTCTGAAATTTTAAAGAGGAATCCAAAATTATTATAAAATTGTGTTAAATGTTCAAATCGTTCATTAAAAGACATTATAGCTTGATCCATCAACACGTTGAAGAAACCTATCCGATAGTTTTCTCTGGGATCTTGCACTGATTCATCTTCAGCAGATTCATATAAAAACTGTTTTTTAACTCTTTTTCGTCTCAAAGAAGTAACAATTGCTGAAAAACCCAATTCGTCATCACTCATTTCCAGCTCTTCTGCTAATGACTTTGCTGCAATTTCCGATGCCTGGAAGGCATTTTCTTTGAACGAAATAAGAAACTCACGCAACTTTTGTAGTAGCTCAAAATTTAAATCCAATTCTATGTTATCACGCTGCATCGTCTTACTTAGCAAATTAATTTTATTTAGCATTTCATACCAAACTGACAATGTTACAAGGAACGTGAAGTTTTTTAATTCTTTTGCTAGAGAATTAGCTTCTGTTCTGCATTTTGGATCATTAGCTGTTTCTGAGACCTCAACCAATGCGTCATATATATCACCAATTTGATAACGAATGGCTTTTACACTGCTCACTTTACAATCCCATCTAGTGTCGGACAATGGTTTCACTGTAAGATTTTTCACATGTTTTTTTATGATTTGCCATCTTTGAACTGATGCAGAAAATAAAACATAAATTTGCTGATCAATATCAAAAAATATTTAGCAACTACAGAGGATTTAGCCACTGGCGGCGGTGCAGAGGGCAGCGGCCCCCCCCTAAAACTTTTAAGGGGTGGCGGCGCCCCCCCCTTGAATTTCCAGTCTGCCCCCCCCCCCCCCCCTAAAATTTTAACTTTGTAATTCATTTTAGTTTATATGTATCATTTTCATTTTCATGATTTATTTGATTTATTTTTTAAAGTTAATATTTGAAAGAAATTATAATTAATTTACATTTTACAGTAATCACATTATTGAGAGTTGTTGTGGCATATTTCAAAACTAGTTGCAAGTACCCGGCTTTGCCCGGGTTAAAAATAAGGTTTTCTGTTTATTTAAGAAGCGTAATTTGACGTTTAATTAAGATTTAAAATAAGACGCGTAAAAAAAGGATTTATTTGCATGCAATAAAAGGGTACACTTATCTTAAAGCAATGTGATACACAACATTTTTGCAGTTCCTCTCTCCCCTCCCTCTCTCTCTCTCTCCCTCTCTCTCTCCCTCCTTCCCTCCCTCCCTCTCTTCCTCTCTCCCTCCTCTCTCTTTCCTTCCCTCCCTCCCTCCCCTCTCTCCCTCCCTCCCTCTTTCCCTCCCTCCCTCTCTCTCTCTTAGGCATGACTGTAGCAAAAGATGACAATTCCTATGGATGAAGGAATGGAATGTAATAATGTAGTAAGTAATGTGATATTTGGTTCCCCGTACCGATCATATTTATAGTAAGTTAGCTATGTGGGAGAGAAGCTCGTAAAACCTGAAATCGAGGTAAAAGTTTGCCAATTTTCATGTCTTTGATATCCAAAATAATTAATTACGATCAAAGTACCCATTAAGATGGAACGAAACCTGTTTAGGAACATTCCCCATGTAATTTTGTGTACGTGTACCAAATTTCACGTTATTTGGTTGTTGTGCTTATTAAAAAACATTAGCTTGTGAAAAGAGGACTTCCAAAAGGTTTAATAACAATGATATTATTGTAATCGTTAGTTTGCGCAAGCTATTGAACGAAAATAAAATAAAAATCGTGTTTTTAAATTTTTAAAACATTGTAAATAATTTGTGATCTTTTTAATTTTTTCAATAATTTTTACAAAATTGGCGGCCCCTTTGAATTTGGCGGCCCTGGACAAATGCCCAGTATGCCCAGTGCTAAGGCCGGCCCTGTATATATATGGTGGGCCATAAAAAAGTGAGAACATCATATAACATACGAATTATTTTGAAATATAATTTGATTTATTATATTGTTTCATGTAATTTTGTTTGCAAAGTATTTAGCCAAGCAAAAATCATGTTCAATGTGTCCTCCCTGTATATCAACAATTTTTTCTAAGCGTACAGCTAAACAAACTTTGATATAATTATATTACCGTCTACGCAATGTTCTCATTTTTTTGGTCCACTCTATATATAGTCAGTCAGTCTGTTTCTTTCTAATGCTTTCTCTCTCTCTCTCTCTCTCTCTCTCTCTCTCTCTCTCTCTCTCTCTCTCTCACACACACACACACACCACTCTCTCTCTCTCTCTCTCTCTCTCACACACACACACACACACTCCACTCTCTCTCTCTCTCTCTCTCTCTCTCTCTCTATATATATATATATATATATATATATATATATATATATATATATATATATAACCTGACCTGTTTAGACTCTTACCAATACGACAAACCCTTCAAGCTATAAACTATCCACCAATCATAAAAAAACCTGAGCAAAAAGAATTGTTATTTTATATGATTTTTTTTTAACAAAAATTCTCTGCATTAGTTTGTGACATTTTTTTCTAATTAGAATTTTAAAAAATTATAGTAAGAATTGAAAAAGAAAGTTTTTAGGCTTAATTTTAAGTGCGATAACTTTTTTTTAAATTTCTGATACCACATTTTCATACATATTTATACAAGATTTTTGTATTTTTACTAAAATTGACATTGAATGTGTATATAATGTACATTAGAAAAAAGCTTTCGTTAAGAAATGGGGTTTTTTGTGGAATATTTCATTTAGAATTCATGTATTAAATAAAAAAAATAATAGACGGAATGCCGATGTAACATTTAGATCACAAGGAAAAGTAACTGGTACACACTGAACATTTGCTATAGGGTCAGAGTTTAAGGTAAATGTTGAGAATGGTAACTGTTTCAGTTGACTTTTAACTTGCAAATATTGTTTTGTGTAAACATGAACGTTTTTATCAGTAAAAAAAGCTTTGGTGGTTAACTTTTGTGATTTTGTGTGTGTGTGTGTGTGTTTACGTGTCCAGTCGTATAGATAATATTGCGGAGTTTCTGCACATGTGAACAAAGTCGAGGGGGGGGGGGAGGAGAAGAGAGAAGGACACCTGTGTGTTGTAAAATAGCAAAACATAAAGAGAAACAGTTAACAATGGGGGTGCGGAGGGAGGGACACTAGAGTGGTAAACTGAGGAATATCTTTCTGGTCAAGACTGAAGAAGTGGTCAACCAGATGGACAGAAGATGAGAAAAGCACAACAGCCACGCGCCAGGACGCTCCACAAATTAGCTCCGGCCGTGAACAAAAAGTCTTATCAATATATTGTTTTCAATGCGAGAGATCCAGAGATGTAAATGAATCTTAAAAACAGAAGAAGAACTGAAGCTGGCTATCTTAGCCACACGAGATTCCTTATCTAATCACGTGATGCGGATCAAATAGTATCAGCATAAGGGTGGGCAACCTTTAGGTAGTCTTGGGGCCGCATGAAGTAAATCTACAAATAGAAAAGATCTCAATTTAATTATCATCAAATTTTACGTCTTAATAGTAATAATAATCAATATATGATATCAGTTAATGCATTCCTGCCTTGAATAAACAGTCTTAGAGAGAAAGTAATCCAGAAACAATTTTTTATTTGTTTTTCTTACCAATGCCTGTTCTCGGCCTGCTTTGTTCTTTAGATAGATTGATAGAGTGTAGTTCATGTATAAGGTTTTGTGTAGATAGATTGATAGAGTGTTGTTCATGTATAAGGTTTATGTAAATAGATTGTTAAAGTGTAGTTCATGTATAAAGTTTGTTTAGATAAATTGACAAAGTGTAGTTCATGTATAAGGTTTATGTAAATAGATTGATAAAGTGTAGTTCATGTATAAGGTTTATGTAAATAGATTGATAAAGTGTAGTTCATGTATACAGTTTGTGTAGATAGATTGACAAAGTGTAGTTCATGTATAAGATTTATGTAAATAGATTGATAAAGTGTAGTTCATGTATAAGGTTTGTGGTGTTAAAATGCAATGTTTTTCATGTTTGCAAATAGGTGTTAATGAACACTATCCAATGATCCTCTTGAAATATTTCATATGTGAGTAAACAGTTTCACAGATGTGTTTGCTGCCAAAAGTAAGTTCGTATTTCATGGACATACTAATATATACATATATACTGATATACACAGCAATAAACAACTACACAACGAGATATACTCCTATACGCTGATGTATAAAGCAATAAATTGTCAAATAACAATATGGAATTTGATGTTTCAATGAGAAATACTGTTTTATTAGCAGCGGAAGCAATGCTAAGATATGGAATTTAATATGTACCGTCGGGAATGGATTATAACATTGCCGCATGGAAAACAATTGTTTTCTTAAAACTTAATATACAAACTTTTTTTTCCCCTGTAAGAGCATTTATCTTTCATTTTAACGAACTAGCAAACAAATTCAAACTTTTAAAAACATGTTTTTCTTTAACCTAAAAAAAAAAATAATAATCAAATTCTGTTTGCACTTTGTCAATGTAAAAAAAAAATGTGAAGCAATTTGACTGAGGGATTTGAGAGGAAACTTCATGGCAATCCTTGTTGGACAGTATCGAAATATTGCAAACCCCCTTTTTCGTTAAGTATCCCCATGGGAGGGTGGGGCTAACCTTTTTCTCCAGTCGATCACTGGCCCAGATCACTTTCCCATGAATCAGGAGCGTACAAAGTCGGTGCGATTAAGGTCAGGTGAGACACGCCGGGGGTTTTACAAACATTTTCTTCAAAAGCGAGCTGTCTAGGTGAGGGGGGGAGGGGTGGAACGACATTATCCCCCGTGCGTTAGGTTCGTCTTCGTTTCGTCGATATGCATCCGGAAACTCCCCCAGTGAATGTTTTTTTTTTATTTTTCCACAAAGGAGGTTCCAAGACCAACCACGTGGTATGCACGCGCTAAATGCATCAAGTCACGGGATCCAGGTGTCGCAGTGTGAGGGGGAGGGGGGGGGAGAGAGAGTTACACTTCTGATGATTTTAGCAATCAAAACTTTTTTTTTTATTTGGTATACAATTTTTTGTTTTGTGAAAATTCCTCCATCGAAAAAAAATCTGGACCAAAGAGACGTGATTGAGAAAATCGGAGAATGAAATTGTAATCGATCATTATTGACGTCGGACGTTGTTTTAGCGCAATGGTTCCCAAACTAAGCTAAGACGAACCCTATGGGTTTATCGAGACTTACAATGTCGTCAGCTGCCTCTTTTTAGTGAACTTTGGGAATTGTGAGTTGGACAGTCGACATTGAAGAACTCGGGTTCGAAACCCAGTGAATGCCGTAATACTTTTCCGCTATAAGCAGCTTATAAAATTTATCTAGCATACAGTGGAGCAACTCAATGCAGCTGGGGTGGGGGTTTTGGAAAGGTGGGGGGGGGGGGGCTAGATTATACAATGTTCATATAATGATGAGATGTGGTTTTGACGCTACGTCGAGTCTGTAGCGGACCAATAGGAACAGTTACTGCAGCGCCCCATGGCCATGACTACAACTTGGTGGACGCAGGTCACTGTCGAGGCAGGTCACTGTGGACGCAGGTCACTGCTATCGCTGCAGCTTCAGCCCATCAGCCCTCCAAGCCGAACGCGTTTGCGCGCAAACACATTACAAATTATGCGCACATAAGTCTGTATGCCTATATCATTAGGCGCACACAGCCAATATCTTTAGGCGCACACGTACAATATCTTTAGGGCGTACACAGACAATATCTTTAGGAGCACAAAGAGAATATCTTTAGGCGCGTACATAGTTTAACAAGTAGAAACAGAAGCGGGCCTTACGCGGGAATCGCAGTGCGTGCCCCAATGTGAATGTCTCACGTAATCAGTGTTATAAAGCAGGAGCGAGCTAATCAGAGCGAGCTAGGCAGGGGCGTGCTACGCTGGGTTTACGCGACGAGCATTCGCATTGGACCCTTTGGATTTTGAAAATGTTACATTTATAAGTTTTCATAAAAATAAGGAAATGAAGTTTAATTAATTAAAAAAAAAGGTTATTAACTGCAAAATACTCAATTCTTATCGTTATAGAATGTTTAACCTTTAACCTAACTAATTACACAAACGTTAAAAGCAGAAACCCGCGCTTGTGTTTCATGGAAAACCGCCCAAAATTAGCGGGAAAGACTCTCCGATCCGTCTTCACTTTTGGGGCTTTACTTTATTTGTACCACTCCTTGTCATGGGCCTTTTCGACTTATCACGGCCCTGGAGTTGGGTGACAGAACAACCTCCCGTGTCGGGGCTTGGAGGGGGGGGGTCTCCTCGCCATTCCCAAAGTACGCAACTTATAACGATGTAATTATAACATTCGAACTTTATGTCATCTTTCAGTTTGGCCGTTATAGGTGAAACATTTGAACAGTGTCGAACCTAGGGATTTGGGGGCTCAAGGGGGGGGGGCTTGGCCTCTTTGTGGGCCCCTGCATTTTGACATTCGACACCATGACATGAGATAATGTACTTAATATTTAATGTAAACAAAGTTGGGGCCCGAGGGGGGGGGGCTTTCGAATTTGGACCCCCCTCCAGGTTCGCCTCTGCATTTGAACTTTATGTCATCCTTAGTTAGACAGTTATAATTTTAAACATTCGAGCTTTATGCCATCTTCAGTTAGGCAGTTATAATTGAAACATTCGAACTTCTATTCATCTTCAGTTAGGGTCTTACATAGAAATCGTTCGTAAGAAATTATATTTACGTTAACTTAAATATTGACATAGCGTCATAATAATAATAATAATGAATTAGTCCAAATTATTGTTATAACACTCATCAATTCTAATAATAATTTTTAATGCGATTGTCTGTCTTTACTAAGCTTAGCACGCACTTTTCATGAAGTATATTAAATCCAAAAAAAAAAAAAAAATTCGGTAAACAATCGTTTTTAAAATTTCTTTTCGTATGGCTTACTCGTAAAGCTTACCTATTACTTGTATAAAAAAAGTGTTATTTTGTTACTTTCTGATAACGATATTAGAATAATGAAATTTGTGTATGTTGGTGTGTGTGTGTCTGTACCATACTAACAAGGGTTGTAATTAAGTTAATGAACGGTGCATTGACTATTAATTGATTTTCTCCCCTTTGCCCTGCCACTCTCCATAATGACGTCATTAAAATTGTTGTAGTTCCTCCACAAACAAGACCGAGAGTGAGAGCACACATTCTGCCCCTCAAGACGCTCGTAAGTTTTACATGTGACACGACGTTTTTCCCCCGCCCTCCATGGTGGTTATTAATTAACGTTTATTAGACGGCTAGACATGTTGGCTAACTAGGTGCCCCCCCCGGACCCTCATCGCCCCTGCCCGATCCCCACCAACCACCTAACACTACCCCTCTCTCTCTCTCTCACACACACCTCGCCTCTATGTTTGTTCAACTCCCAAGTTTGGATCATTCGAGAAAACACACTGATCCTCTTTGTTATTTACAAAAAAATATAATCCATCCATCCATCCATCATCTATCTATCTATCTATCTATCTATCTATCTATCTATCTATCTATCTATCTATCTATCTATCTATCTATCTATCTATCTATCTATCTATCTATCTATCTATCTATCTATCTGTCTGTTTGTCTGCCTGTCTATCCTTCTGTCTGCTTGTCCGCATAATATATAGAAGAGAAAATGATTCGCGGCCTAAACGATTTGAAATTCTTACGTTTCCTACGGTGTATTTGTATTATGTACATGCATCTCTTAAATATTTGTAATTGTTATTTCTTCATTCCCTTTTTCTTCAACCATAGTTCGATGGTAGGGGACCTTAGTTAAGTCACTGGTAGAATCTGTATATGTACCTATAGAGTTCTAAACAATTGTGTGGCAGATGGCAGGTATATTCAGAATGTGGTCAAAGGGAGGTAGGTTGTTTATCTCGTAAAGAGTGATGAGTCATTGCGTACCTATAAAGATTGTATACCTCCTGGTTAATATTCATAATCCACCTCTACAACTGTCAAAAACATTGCTTAAGTTTTTGATATAATCCAGGTGAATCTGACGTTACATTAGAAGTTTAATCAGTAACAAAAAGATGAAACTGATTTTTTTTATTTTTTTTTTTTTTTTTTTTTTAACGCCGCCATTGCCAGCATGGTAGGGTGTAGTGTGCCTACCACACCAACATTGTTGGCGGCGCTGATGCACGTCTGCCATGCCTACAGAGCGGCGGGGTGAGTGTGCCCACTATCATCTGCAGGGATGGCAGAAAGATGGGCTTTAATCCTTGCCCAAACCGGCCAGACCAGCAGGGTGTGTGTACTGCCGGTCGGCCAGAATGGCAGGGACAGAGGGGAGGGTGTAGTGTGCCTGTACCCTCAGCCAGAAATGGCAAGCTGCGCAGGTGTGCTTGAGTGGGACGGAGTGGAAGGGTGTTGTGTGCCGATCACATCCGTCACCACCGCCAGCTGTGAATACTGCGGTCTCGGATAGTCCTCATTGACCACAGTACCACCACCCTCGCAAGTAATGGTTTTTTTTCCTGACTAGAGAACCCCTATGATCCATCCCCCGTGGATCATGGTATGTCTCTCAGACCAGGAAGGAGAGATCACAAAATATGCCAAAATATTTTGAGATACTCTCCGAAAAAAATGAAACTGATTAAGAATTAAGATATCCAGCCTAGCATTGAATTTTTATCGCTAAAAATATAAGTATAAATTGTTTAGTTTTTAGAAATGGTTATTATTGGCTTAAATAATATTTAAAAAAATATTCACTTAAAAAAACAAAACAATATAATTAGTGGTTTAATAATAAAGTTAGTTGGTAATATCTTAAGTTAAAAGATTATTACATATTCATTTAAAATAAAAATTATATTCTTATTTTTAACAAACATTTTTACTGCATTGTGTTTTATTGTAATTTTAATTAAATCAAAAAATACCCCAGAGTGATTTCCCTTGTGCAAAGTTGATTATTTCTTTTTTTTTTTTATAGAAATGTATTTTTAACTTTAGTTACTAAAACTGATATTTTCTTTTTTTTTTTCAAAATCTCACTTCCCGAAGGCTAATATTTCACTATCATCAACTGCCACAATGAGAGAAACACGGAACTAACTGTACTTGTCTCTGTTTACATTTTCATCCTATTTAATGTTAAAGTGACATATACTATACGTCACAGACATGTCACTCAGGAACGCTTCATTAAGATATCCTGACCAGAGTTCGCGCCGCTTTTCGCAGATTCCTGAAATTGATTAACAATTCCCGCTCGTGTGAGCACACACACACACACACAAACCTCGCAGACCTGACATTCTCTCCCCTTCTCCCCACCCCTCCCCCCCCCTCTCTCTCTCTCTCTCTCTCTCTGTCTACTCGCGCCTATCTCGCTCAGTAGGTGGCGCTAATACATTTTGTTCATTCCTGACGTCATATTTTAAATAGCAATTTGTGACTCCGAAATAACGGACAGTAGACATAGATGTTTGACTCCGAGTCAGTAAGAGACGCTCCGCCATATGGGGTGTGAAAAAGTTAAAAATCAAAATTGAAAACAAAAATTATTGGATTAAAAAGAATGTTTTCATTCTCAAGTTAACGTTATTATTTTATTCATTTTTTTCTCCTGTTGCATCTTATTGCTGCATTGTATTATATTACTTATTGTATCTTTTTGCTGCATTGCATTATATTACCTACTTCATCTTATTGCTGCATTGCATTATATTACCTACTGCATCATACTGCTGCATTGCATTATATTAAATATTGCTTATTATTGCTGCATTGCATTATATTACCTATTGCTTATTATTGCTGCATTGCATTATGTTTCCAGATACAGACAGTCACATTACGTCATAGTTCAGTTTAAATGTCCGCCTGCTGGCGGCAATCCATTCAATTTCAGGGGCGTGAAGTTAGGGTGATCTACTCCCCAACACTGCCCGAAGACGCCACGATAAGCGCCTGCTACAATTCACCCACCAACCCACCCACCCACCCACACACCTACCTGATTCGCCGATGTTTCAGTTTGTGAAATGACCGTGTTTCTCCTGGTCCGGACAACTGATCTGATAAAAAAAGGTTGACCGGACCTGTCTGCTGTAGTAGCCCCACCATCATTAGTAAAGTGAGATGGACAGGTCAGCGGGTGTTGTGTTCTGGAAGGAGTGGTTGTTGGGGGGGGGGGGCAAACAATAATAGGTAACAAGTGTGATGAACAAAGTGAACTTCAGTGTAGTGTAATTACAGTGTAATGTAAATTCAGTGTAGTGTAAATTTAGTGTAACTTCTGTCCAGTATGAATGTCCTGGCAAACAGAAAAAAACAACAAAAATGACTTCCGAATGTAAAAAAAAAAAAGCTTTTATCGATAATGCACCTAAATGTAAATAAAACACTCGTTCTATAATACAAATATTTATATATATTATCTTTATTAAAAATAGAAGCGTAAGTGCCCGTCTAGATAGATAGAGTATTTATTTATTTCTTTTTATTTATTTATGTATTGCTATATTTTCATGTATTGCTACTTATCAGCTAATATTTAGCTAAAATGATTCAAATCACCAAGCTGTGAACTGGGTATATGCCATCAGGTTCCAATACCACCACACCTTAAAATGGGTACGCGAGACATTGATTACGAAGAGAGAATTCAATCTTTCAAACGACCCAACTAAACTCTACACATCATCTGACCCTAATTATTATTTCCTTTTTTTCTATTGATTTCTTATTCATAATTATCATATATATATATATATATATATATATATATATATACTAGCTGTACCCTGCAAAACCTTTGCATAGAGTTATATCCCCTTCGGCTTGATCGGTAGGCTAGGTTATTTTTTGGTTTCGGGCAGATCCGATTTTTTTAATGGTTGTATTTTAAACTGGAATACTGTTGTATTAATTCTTTACTTTCGATTTAACGCAGACTGGAAATGAGTATTATTATATATGATATATATATTACCCCCCCCCCTCCATACGTTAAATGTACGTCACTATGTCGACCATTCAATTTTTATTTTATTTTTAATAAGTTTAATTAACCAATGTAAACTACTTCTATGTTACAGAAATCAATTTTTTTTGTTATTAACACGCCTTGAGTATTTGCCAGACTATGACTACACAAAGATTGACAAGTAACTTGAAAAAATTCACAACTATGAATAGTATACTGAATGAAGTTGACATGTGAGTCATGTAGGGCTTTGCCCCCCCCCCCGCCTCCCCTCCGGTCCCAACTACTCCCAACTC